>BLSH010367861.1:2545129-2557093 GCA_018402905.1 Glandirana rugosa | reverse complement strand
TGACATTTGTAAAATGCAAAAGTGAAACGGATCACATAAGTTTACATAAGAGTGGTACTCGTAAACATAAAACATACACTCATAGACTTGTAAATCATTATTTTAAGTAAGGGTCATTCCTAATGTAAATATAAAGACTACGGACCAATATTACACTTTACATAAATAATGACACCTTCTAACAAAATAATCTTTAGTGAACGTCAAAAGAAATAACCGTCGGGGACGTCCTGTCGTCCCCAAAGAGTCACCCCAGACGTAGGAGACTCAATTCATTTTGGTGGTCGTACAAACGTAGAGAGTAAATCCGGGGAAAGTGTGACCTCGCAATAAGAGAAAGCATCCATAGAGATGCATAAAAATAATATTTAGAGCGTTATTACAGCGGTAATTTTAGCGCTTTACCGCTGTAATAACGCTCCAGTGTGAAAGGGGCCTAAATGAGAGATGCAAACATGCTGGTGGTTTTACTTAACTCAGAGGATGCAGACCCCACTGAGAAACCCCTGCTGTCCTGCAGGGGCTGCCAATAAAGAAAACTGCAAGTGATTTCTAATAAAACAATCTTCCACAGTAATAAATACATTTCACATTATAACCAGGCATCAGAAATATAAATGTAATCCTTACTGGGAATGAATTTTATTACTAAATGTTCAGATACTCACATACAAAATACAAATGCTCATGGTGAGAATACATTTGAATACACTAGGCAAAGTGAAAACGTAAAATGTTTACAGTTGTAAAGCTGAATTTTGATTACTGAAGCATAGTGGAATTAAGCTTTGCAATTTAAGATTAGTTTTCCATTACATTACCTGCAAAATGAGACAATTTATCAAGTGAAGCCTAGTAGGAAACAGAAGCAATTATTTCATTACTCTGTGGAAAATACTGTATCTTTTTTTTTCCGCAGAAGCAAGACTAATACTTTTAAAATGCATGCAAAAAAATTAGGACTTAGAATATATTATAGCCATTTCTAAACTAATTAATTACATTAAATAGCATGAAAATAACTCCTTATTACCAACATTAATGCACGATTCTGCCATAAATCCACAAAACTATTTTTGTCAAAAGGTAATATGCATCTAATATAGTCATTTGGGGGACAGTGAAGTTTCTCACTCCCACTGGTAATACTAGGAGATTAAGTAGCGCTAGTTGAAATGTATTATTTCCTTTCTAAAAACCCTGTTTGAAATCATTTAACAACATTGTGCAAAGAGTAATGATCTGCAGTAAAGAATGACTGCCAATAAGAATTTAAATAGAACTAGTCACAATTCTGATTCTTGCATAGCTAAATTCCACCTGGCCCCAGAATATAGTTGTTGCTGTTCATTATTTCTCAGTTGTGTATATGAGTTTAGTGTATTAGTGTATTAGCACATGTGAATTAAGGCACACATTAATGCTTCATTGTATCATTAATAAAGGGCTCCCATCACACCAAAACAGTTGAAAAAATGACTCTTGTTTAGTAATGTGGCACACCACAATGCATATTGTGGTTGGCTGTAGTGCATTGTGAGTTGCGCTGTACTGTACAGTGCATTTGGGTGCCATTCACGGTGAATGGTACCACACGAAAAGCAGGTGCATTGCCTTGTGGCAATGTGCATTTTGGTGCATGTTACTACAATGAACAAGCGTGAAAGGACCCTAAATCTCTTAAGTATCATGGTCCTGCAAATCAAGGTGGCAATGTACAGTGCTGGTGGTCAAAAAGTTACACTGATGGGCTCCCAAGGCAGGGCTAGAATTTATTAAATGTGTCATTTAGATTCCAACTTCAGAAGCCTAAATTTGGAATCTAAGATCATTTCTGGTTAGATGAATATTACAGAGAGCTGATATTTAGTGGTTGAAATCTCTTCACCAAAGTACCCAGTTCTGCCACCTCTACAACTAAGCCCATGTGGTGGTGAGATGCTTAGAGGGGCATGGCTTGGGAGGAGACAAATCTGAAGCCTTATTGAGACACATAGGCCTGGGCAGTTTTCTGGTGTGCGCTTCTACTCTTTCTTTCACAATTTGTCTATTGGGTGAGAAGGGCCCCTTTGAAGCTTGCACTCAGCAGTGCTTGGAATTACTGGGTTGAATACTGTGGGGCTTTGGCTGGCACTTTCTGTTTAATCAGGTGAGATGAAGAAAAGTTGCTGGCTGTTAAATCAGTTATGTCATTACCATATGATTTTACCTGTTGTTGCACCAAAATCCAAAATATTATTGAATTATTTTTTTTTTTTTAATATATTGGCATAAGCCTAAGCTCAATGCTTGAACCATTCTTCTAAACATAAAAATAGAGCGGATGCTGCATCTAATTAACAAAGAGGGGCACAAGCCTCTTTGTTAATTAGGAGCGATCAGTATGCTGTTCTGTGGCTGTGACAGATACAGCACACTCCTTAAAGTGGGATGGAGGAGGAAGGTTGTTTACCCTGAAGGCTCTGCTTGTGTAATGTAGTCATATGAAGAAAACCCAAACAACTCCTTTGAAAACGTAGCATTCACTCTGCACTTGAGAGGCCTTGCTGTTCTCCTCAGGACCATGGGCATCCAAGAGGTACTACAGAAAAAACACAAGAGAGGGGCGTACCGACCTAGTGCAATACCGTTACAACGTTTATTAAAAACAAAGAGATAAAATATACTCACAAATGGAGCAATATAAAAGACATCATAACACGAAGTGGAAAAGATTCCTCCAAGGAACTAATCAATCTCCACCTCAGCAGGGGGGCCGGACGGCGTCCGTATGACCAGGCTGACACGTTTTCATGGCGAACCCTCTTCCTCAGGAGGCTCTGAGGAAGAGGGTTCGCCCTGGAAACGCGTCAGCCTGGTCATACGGATGCCGTCCGGCCCCCCTGCTGAGGTGGAGATTGATTAGTTCCTTGGAGGAATCTTTTCCACTTCGTGTTATGATGCCTTTTATATTGCTCCGTTTGTGAGTATATTTTATCTCTTTGTTTTTAATAAACGTTGTAACGGTATTGCACTAGGTCGGTACGCCCCTCTCTTGTGTTTTTTCTGTGCAATGTAGTCATTGCATGGGCAGAGAGAGGTATGTAAGCTGTTTGCTGACAGTTCACATCCCGGACAACAAGGTCAAACCTGGTGGAAATCTTCAGCAGTTGTCCCTATGTTAATTAGGTACATATGTGCAATTGTCTGTACTTCACTCTAAAATAGAAACTGGTGCAGATGGCACAGATAGACCTAAAACAAGTCTGTCTACTTATGTAATGTAGAGCACGCCACTTTAAACAGTGTATTGCGCCATTATAATGTCTTATACATACAGGTGCATTTGACTATCTCTTACAGCAGGAGGTTCATATTTGTGGGTGAGTGTCAGCCCAAAGGTGGTGGTGGTTTGCACACAAAAGTGGAAAGAAAAACTCAAAATATCACATGTAATTGTTTTTCACCTTTCACACATGCGGACCCCGTTAATTTCATCAGTTTAGTCACGCCAAAACGGATGAAGTATTCATCAGTTTTTCATCAGTTTTTTATCAGTGCTCATCAGTTTTTTTCATCTTTTTTTTTTTTTTTACATCCACTACAATTGACAGGTGGAAATACATATACCTTCATGCACTGATACTACATTAAGACATATCCATGGAGGTCTTTCATTTCAAGAATATGAATAATATGGCATCACATTATAACTTATTTGACTGTTGTGCAGGCTTTTGCTTGTTTTCCACAAAATATATATTTATAAATATATTTGTATACAGTGTGTGTATTATTATTATACATGATTTATATAGCACCAACAGTTTATGCAGCGCTTTACAATGTAGAGCGGGGACATCACAATTACAATACAGTTCAATACAGAAGGGACAGGAGGGCCCTGCTCATAGAGCTTACATTCTAAAGGGAGGGGGGTGGTGGTACAAAAGGTAGTTGCTGCGAGGGGATGGGTTAATGGGGGTGGCTCAAGTACAGTTCTTAGGTAGAGGTGGGGTAGGCTTCCCAGAATAAATTTGTTTTCAGAGATCTCCTAAAGGTGGACAGGGTAGGGGCTGATCGGACATACTGGGGCAGAGAGTTCCAGAGGACAGGGGAGGCTCTGGAGAAGTTCTGAAGGTGAGCATGGGAGGAGGTATTAAGGGAGCTAGAGAGCATGAGGTCCTGGGAGGAGCGGAGGGGACGATTTGGGGCGATATCTGCAGATGAGGTTGGGGATGTAGCTGCGGGAGATGTTGTGGAGGGCCTTGTATATTGTGGTTAGTATTTTGAATTTTATACGGTGGGGTAGGGGAAGCCAGTGAAGGGATTGGCAGAGAGGGGCAGCAGTCACGGATCGGTTAGTGAGGTGTATTAGTCTAGCAGCAGCATTCATAATAGACTGAAGGGGGGATAACCTGTGTAACGGTAGGCCATTAAGGAGAGAGTTGCAGTAGTCAAGGTGGGAAATAACCAAGGAGTGAATAAGTTGCTTTATGGTGTCGTTAGTCAGGAAAGGTCGAATTCTGTAGATGTTGTGGAGGTTAAAGCCTCGTATACACGATGCGGCGGTTGTACGACCGGATGTCCAAAATCGTATGTCGGCTGTTGTGTCTCGCTTACTGAAATGCACTAAGCAATCGTACCACCAAGACTAACATGCTGACGTGTTATGAGCGTATAAAGAGGAAGTTCAGGTGAATGTGATTTGTGAATTAGGAACATAGGTTTACATGAACGGACACTTCCGAGTGTTCCTGACTTCTGCGCATGCGTTTCTTGCACATACAACTTATTGGACTAACTTCTCTGTACACACGGTACAACAGTCGTACGACCGCTTGTTGTACAACCAAAGTTTTCTAGTCTGCTCATCCAACTTCTGTTGTACGACCGTCGCACGTCGGCTGTTCTAATCGTGCGTACTAACGATCGGATGATCATACAACAAGTGGTTGTATGACCGCTTTCATACGACCATTGCACCTTGTGTATGGGGCTTTAGGCGGCAAGATTTAGCCAGTGATTGGATGTGAGGTCTGAAGGAGAGGTTAGAGTCAAGAATTACACCCAGCACCCTGACATGTGTGGAGGCACCAATGGTTGTGCTATCGATCTTAAGGCCTCATACACACAGGCGTTTTTTGACGCTGACGTTTTTTGGGCATTTTTTGCAGCTCTCCATGTTATTCAATGGCCCTCTAAAAACGCTGGAGTTTTTGAGCAGTAGAGGGCGTCGGCGTTAGTGAGCTGTTTCTAGAACACAGGACCAGTGCGTTCTGAGGCTGTAGCGTTTTGCCGTTTTTTGACACCAATCAGCAAAACGCTCACTAACGCTGTACCGGCGTTAACCGGCATTTTTTTAAACCAACGATTTTAGGTTGAAAAATAGCAGAGGACTGATTTTTTTTTTTAAAAATGGCTATTAACGCCGACGCTCACAAACGCTCACTAATGCCGATGCAAAACGCCAAAAAAAATGCAGATTTTTTCAAAACATCGGACCCAACGTTTCGCTTATATTTTTTTTCCGATGCCCATGTGTATGAGGCCTAATAGTAAAGTCATGGGGGGGGGGGGGCAGGAAGGAAGAAATATAACAAGCTCAGTTTTAGAAAGATTGAGTTTGAGAAAATGGTGTGACATCCTTACCGATATGTCCTTCAGTAAGTTTGTGATCTGTGAGGAGATTGAGGGGGTGAGTTGAGGAGTGGAGAGATAGATCTGGGTGTTGTCGCCGTAGAGGTGGTATTGGAAGCCATGGGAGGTTATCAACTGGCCCAGGGAAGAGGTATAGAGAGAGAGAATAGGAGGGGCCCAAGGACATAGCCTTGGGGTACCCCAACAGAAAGAGGAAGAGGAGCGGAGGAGATGGAGTTGCAAGTGTATATACAGTATCTCACAAAAGTGATTACACCCCTCACATTTTTGTAAATATTTTATTATATCTTTTCATGTGACAACACTGAAGTAAAAGTGTAAATTTGCTGTCCCCTCAAAATAACTCAACTCACAGCCATTAATGTCTGAACCACTGGCAACAAAAGTGAGTACACCCCTAAGTGAAAATGTCCAAATTGGGCCCAATTAGCCATTTTTCCTCCCTGGTGTCATGTGTCTCGTTAGTGTTACAAGGTTTCAGGTATGAATAGGGAACAGGTGTGTTAAATTTGCTGTTATCGCTTTCACTCTCTCATTCTGGTCAGTGGAAGTTCAACATGGCCCCTCATGGCAAAGAACTCTCTGAGGATCTGAAAAAAAGAATTGTTGCTCTACATAAAGATGGCCTAGGCTATAAGAAGATAGCCAAGACCCTGAAACTGAGCTGCAACACATGGCCAAGACCATATAGCAGTTTAACAGGACAGGTTCCACTCAGAACAGGCCTCGCCATGGTTGACCAAAAAAGTTGAGTTCCCGTGCGTCATATCCAGAGGTTGTGTTTGGGAAATAGACATATGAGTGCTGCCAGCATTGCTGCAGAGGTTGAAGGGATGGGGGGGGGGGGTCAGCCTGCCAGTGCTCAGACCATACACCGCACACTGCAACAAATGTGTCTGCATGGCTGTCGTCCCAGAAAGAAACCTCTTATAAAGATGATGCATAAGAAAGCCCTCACAAAGTTTGCTGAAAACAAGCAGACTAAGGATGTGGATTATTGGAACTATGTTCTGTTGTCTGATGAGACCAAGATAAACTTATTTGGTTCAGATAGTGTCAAGCATGTGTGGCGGCAACCAGGTGAGGAGTACAAAGACAAGTGTGTCTTGCCTACAGTCAAGCATGGTGGTGGGAGTGCCATGGTCTGGGACTGCATGAGTGCTGATGGAACTGGGGAGCTTCAGTTCATTGAGAAAGCCATGAATGCCAACATGTACTGTGACATACTGAAGCAGAACATGATCCCCTCCCTTCAGAGACTGGGCCGCAGGGCAGTATTCCAACATAACGACCCATAACACACCTCCAAGATGACCACTGCCTTGCTAAAGAAGCTGAGGGTAAAGGTGATGGACTGGCCAAGCATATCTCCAGATCTAAACTCTATTGAGCAACTGTGGGGCATTCTCAAATGGAAGATGGAGGAGCGCAAGGTCTCTAAGAGCCCCCATCTCCGTAATGTCATAATGGAGGAGTGGAAGAGGACTCCAGTGGCAACCTGTGAAGGTCCGGTGAATTCCATGCTCAAGAGAGTTAAGGCAGTGCTGGAAAATAATGGTGGCCACACAAAATATTGACACTTTGGGCCCAATTTGGACATTTTCACTTAGGGATGTACTCACTTTTGTTGCCAGTGGTTTAGACACTAATGGCTGTGTGTTGAGTTATTTTGAGGGAATAGCAAATTAACACTGTTATACAAGCTGTACACTCACTACTTTGTAGCAATGTGTAATTTCTTCAGTGTTGTCACATGAAAAGAGAGAATAAAATATTTACAAAAATGTGAGGGGTGTACTCACTTTTGTGAGATACTATAAATCAACCCCATTGGCTTGTCATGTGCACCAGGTGCAGTCATTCGTTTTCCAGGTCTAGCCTTGGTCAATGAATGCAATTTGCATTTGTCTATTTATCAGCTCTATTCATGCATATTGGGTGCAATTCATAAGCATTTTTATTAGCTATAGCCATACATGATTACTTTTTGTCATGTCTTGCAACCCACACTGAGTGCAGCCAGCAGCGTTTTTTTTTTTTTTTTTTGTCCTTTTGTTAGATCTAGCTTTGCTCAGTTGGTGCAGTGTCCAGTTTCTAAATTGGCACTCTAGGATGTGGAGTTGGCAGTGTGTGCACTTAGTAGGCTAGACAGTCAACAGTCTCTCAGCTTCAGCATTTGCACTCAATATTGTGTGTAATCCCCATTTTTCCAGACCAACTATGCAGTCAGTTTGCTATTTAGTCAATAGTAACATTTTTACAAAAATCTTGTGAGATACTGTGTGTGCGTGTGTATATATATATATATATATATATATATATATATATATATATATATATATATATAGTGAAGCACTGGCTGGCAGGGTTGTGGATGATTACACATGGTAAGGAGTTCCTGAGTTTGTGTCTTTCAAGCAAAAATTGAACAAAAATGTCCGACGTGTCCGCTGCAATATCGCAGTATCACTAATACAGCAATCAGAAATTTAAATGTCCACTGATTACTGTGTAAATGTCATTGGCAGTGAAGAGGTTAACCTAGAGGGGGCGATCTACGGGTTAACTGTGTTCCCTGGGTGTGTTCTAACTCTGGGGGGCTGGGCTATCATGGGCATAAGAGATCTAACTGATCCCAGTGACAGGGCTCAGTAGATCTCTTATGTCTACATTGACAGAGCGGAGAACCGCCGTGTTTACAGTGGCGGTTCCCCGCTCTTTGGCTCTGGCAGCTCATCGTGGCTCGGCGGCAGACATCGGGAGTGTGTCGGGCACGAGAGCACGGTGGAGTGCGTTCACCCCCTGCCTGCACGAATCGCGAAACGCATCCAACCGCCGCAGTAAATATAATGCTCGTGGTGTGGAAGCAGTTAATTACACAGGTTCTGTGGCTGATTAAGGTGATAATTATACTCACTTGGTGCCTCATCTGCAATAAATTAGCCTCAGAACCTGTGTAATTCATATGTGTTCGGGTTTAAAGGGATGAGGTGGCAACTCTAACCACATTCCTGTGCAATTCAGGTGAGAACTGGCCCTTTAGCCCTGGTTCACACTTGTGCGATGCGGGAACTAGCGCAATTCCAGAGAGGTTCCAGCATCGCACCTCTCCCGCAGGCAGTTCACACTGCCATTTGCGAATCGCTGCGGGTGTCATTAAAAAGTTAATGACACCCCCAGATTTGTTCACAGTTTGCAGTGCGAACTGTGAACTCGCACAGGAATCAGATTGCATAGGTGAGAACACCCATGCGATCCGATTCCAATGCGGGAGAAAAAAGACCCCTGCACCTTTTTTTGGTGCAAATCTAATACGAGTTCAGCCATACAACTGTATGGCTGAACTTGCATTGCTCAGAGATCGCATGTGATCGGCACCTGCGGTGCTGGTGTGAATCACATGCAATCTCTGAGATTGCAATAGTGTGAACCAGGCTTAAGGGGTTGTAAACCCTCTGTTTTTCACATTAATGCATTCTATGTATTAATGTGAAAAACCTTTTCTGTTGCAGCTGCCCCTGAGCCCTGTCATTCCCGCACCGGGGATGAGCACACCCACTCCAGCTGGTGTCTCGGGTCCTCATTGGATAGATCAATAGCAGCACAGCCTTTGGCTCCCACTGCTGTCAATCAAATCCAGTCATGTGGGAGCCGGGCCGAGTTCTGCTGTCTGTGTGCAGCAGCAGGACATGGGAGCGCACCGGCACGGGTGACCCCAGGGAAAGCACTTCCCTGACGAGGCATTCGATACGAGGAAGAGCCAGGAGCGCAGCTGGGGGACCCCATAAGAGGAGGATTGGGGCCACTCTGTGCAAAACCCTTGCACAGAGAGGTAAGTATGACATGTTTGTTATTTTTTTTTTAAAAAAGATGAACATTTACAATCACTTTAATACAGACGCTGCCTGTTTGTTTTGGGGAACAAATTAATTATTCCTGTTAGTCAGGATGGACCTGGAGAGAGAGAGCTGTGAAGTGTTATTTATGTAAAATTTTTCATATAAATATATAAGGTTTTGTGAACTGAGGAAAGAGAACAAGCCTTATATATTTAATTTTTGTAATTCGGGCAGATATACTTATTTATGTTAGGAACACAACATTATGTTAAGCCAGGATGTGGTCAGCTGTTGAAAAAGGTTATATTCAAAATGGACATTCTATCCAATACACTAACCCCAAATCTGATAATACAATGTTTATCCTTCATTCAGAACATACTGCAACCGCTGAAAAAAAACAGATTGAACTAAAATTAGTTTGCATAGAAGTATTTCCAATCATTTAGAAAAAAAGTTCTTTTTAGTAGAGAACTATTCCCAAGCAATAACTCTAGTATATGGGTTAAAAAATAATTCTGCCTTTCTCCTAATGAGACCCATTCATACAATATGTGTAGCTATTTAATGGGTTGTTGCAATTCACTGGAAAACTTCTGCTGTCCACATCTCCCAGGATAAGATAAGAACCAAATCCATTATGCTTATGGAGAAGATCTTTCTTACATTATTACACTTGATGACATTCTTTGACAACAAATGGGATTCTTGACTTAAATAGGGCCACATTTTAGTCCTGGTTCACATTGGTGTGTTTTGGCATGTGGTTTGACATCGTCCTAATCTGTGCAACGCTGCATTTGCGGCACCGCACCAATTTCCAAAAGTAGTTTTTGTACTATTTTTGGCGATTTCCATTGACATCTGTGCAGCAACCCGCACAGATGTCTCTGAAATCGCACCTGAAGTCGGGACTGACATGCAGGGATGAAATGGTGCGAGTTCAGCTGAACTCGCACCATTTCATTCCCACACCAATGTGGATCTAGTCTCACTGTGATTTTTTTCTTCTCTCTTTCTGTCCTCCTCCTACTATACATTTTCCCTGCATAAATTATAAGATGATTAATGATATATTAGCTGACTCCTTTGATTATGTAATGCTCTATATTGGCATATGCATTGTACCTTAAGTGCTTTCAATATTGCCAACTAGATGCTGTTATATATCTTCTTTTTTGGATAATGTCATCATCATTTTTTTTTTGTACTACTTTGAATGCTGATTTGTATCTGTGCTGGTACTTCTCTACAGTTGTACTTTATTATTATTCAAATTAATACAAAATGTGTAATTCTGTGAAAAAAAAAAAAAAAAAAAAAAAAAAAATTTTACATATTGCTCTATTGAACAAGTTCACCCATTTCCTTCTGTCTGTAATCTGGTGATGCTGGAAAACACCTGCTGATGGTTTCGAAATCCACCTGCTGGTGATCCTGGAACACACCTGCTGGTGATAATTGAATGCACCTGCTGATGATCCTGGAACCCTATTACTGATAATCCCAAAATATAAATGCTGGTTATACTGCAACATACCTCTGATGATACAGTATCCTACTGTTTATTAAGCCGGAACATTGCTGAAGATCCTGGGTCACATCTGCTAGTGATGGGGGAACCCAGCTGCTAGTTATGCTGGAACACACCTAATGATCATGGTGGAGCACCAGGATATCAAAATTGCCTTGGTCTACTCATTACTTCTGAGCTCACAAAACATACCACTGGTTTATAAGAGTGCTGCTTTGCTTATGAAAATGTTGTATTTGTCACCTTACTTTGAGTCTGATAATTCAGCTTGAGTGTAGTTCCACTTTAAAGACAAAATATTTTTCATGGTACTGCTCATGTACCATTCACATTTCAAGATGTTCCCTATAAGATTTAAATTACTTTAAATGATACCTGTCAAGTTTCCCAATTATGACAAAATAACAGGTTCTCTTGTTTAGATTCCACCCTATTTTCCCTTTAATTCCCTTGCTGCCCTCCACACCACTCTGTTCCCCTGACAGAGCCTTTGGAAGTAACCATCATCCTCTAATTATGCAGGCAACAGCTCTTGAATGTTCTAACTTTGTCATGTTAAGCCATAAAGATGATCCGTCGATGCAGCTCACAGGTGCATACCGCTCTGCTGTGTATGGCAGGTTTACCAATTCAGTTCACTCACATCCCTCCAGGTGCTCTGGCTCTGAACGCCCTCCATGCATTCAACAATGATAGTAGTCCAATAGAGAAAAATGAGCCGGCACTGCTGGACATCGGTTTAATCTTCTTTTTATTCCATCATGATGCAACAGATAGCATAAAAGGGCTTACATGTTTCGGGTTAGAAACAGCCTTGTTCACAGATGATTATTAGCCTGGTGTAGGGCCAAACATGGACATGGAGCTCATATAAGACTTTCCACTCTGGGCTCTGGCAGATGAATGGGTGGGGGGGGGGGGCACATGGAATAAATTAGTAGGTTACGAAGA
>BLSH010367861.1:2520114-2532041 GCA_018402905.1 Glandirana rugosa | reverse complement strand
CTTGGTGCAGACCCCCCCCCCAGTGTAGACATCCCCTTAGTGCAGACCCCCCTCAGTGTGCAGACCTCCATCAATGCAGACACCCCCCCTGCACATGTCCAATACATACACTGAGTACACAGACCTAAGAACAGCATGCCCACTGCGTGTCCTTGTACTCCCGAGTCCCTCCTCCTGTGTAGATGTACACAGAGAGGAGGGGGGGCGGCTTCACTCCGATGTGCTTGAGAAACGCACCCGGAGCCAGCGAGGGAGAGACAGACAGACCCGTGGAGGTGGCAGGTGCGGACCGTGCAATGTAGCGTTGCCTCTGGGTATCACACCAGTGTGGCTTGCACCCCGCTAGCAACACCACTGCGAAGGGGCAGCCCGATAAAGCAGCAGAAGGCGAAGGGGGGGGGGGGGCGTCCCCTCCTGCTTGTAAAAGCAATCCAGTAGCTAGTTGGCTTCTAGCATTGCTTTTACAAGAGAGCAGACCGCCTGCTCTAAAAAATGGTACTAGGATTATGCCTGCTGTGTGTACTTATTGAAACAAAAAATCTGACTTTTGCCAGTTTTCAGTTAAGTAGTTCTATGCTATAAGCAAACAATTGTTTAATTTTTTTTGTGAATTGCTTGTTTTACTTGTGGAAACTAAATGTAGAATATTAAGCCAGTTTAGACATAGCCTGATAATAATAATAGACTGGAATACCAGCATTTGGGAATAGCTTAAATGGCTGATACTATCTTGGTGTTGTATGCAGTCACTAAATGACTGCTTTTGTTGACCCAGCACAGGTCATGAAGTAGACTCATAAGGGCATATTTGTAAATCAGGGAATCGAACATTCACCATTTACTGCAGGTGAACTTACCAGGTGCATGTGTTATAAATGACAGTGATTTATTCACCAGTGATTGTTTGGTGAAAGTCAAATTTCACCATATCTGAATCCTAATGATTTGACCATAGTAATATCTTGATTTGGGAGCTTGTAGCAGGATGGTAGGAGAAGAACATGTTTTAAGGAATGATGTGATTTCCATACATTTATTAAATTAGAGAATCGAATACCAGGACCAAGTCTAGACAAAAAAAATGTCAGGCAAAAAAAAAGATAAAATATATATGTTTTTCATTCATTTTTGTGTTTGTGCTGACCATGCTACTTTTTCATTTTGCTTTCCTGATATACTTATTTGTAACAAAAAAATATATTTGTAGTTCATTAGGTTCCCTAAAATTTTCATCTGCATCTTTTGATAGTTAGACCCTTTTCACACCAAGGCATTTTTCAGGCTCTTTTGCGCAAAAAATAGCGCCTAAAAAGCACCTGAAAAATGCCTCCCAATATACCCCAGTGTGAAAGTCAGAGTGCTTTCACACTTGGAACGGTGCACTAGCGGGAGGTAAGAAGAGTCCTGCAAGCTGCATCTTTACAGCGGTGTGGCAGCGGTGTATTCACCGGTCCTATACCGCCCCTGCCCATTGAAAACAATGGGGCAGCGCTCCCGAAGCACCTGAACACCGCTTTGGGAGCGCCGCAAACCGGCACTTTTAACCTAATCTAATCGTTTTTTGAAATTATCGATGCTGCCTCCTGAAACCACAGCTTGTGGAAGCGAATAACACATCCTCACTGCTCTTACTGTAAAGAACCCTCTACACAGTTTAAGGTTAAACTGCTTTTCTTCTAATTTGAGTGAATGGCTGTGTGTCTTTTTATGTTCCCTTGCGCGGAAAAGTTTTATCCCTATTGTGGTCTCACCAGTACGGTTTTTGTACATTGTAATCCTATCCCCTCTCAAATGTCTCTTCTCCAGAGAGAATAAGTTCAGTGCTAGTAATCTTTCCTCATAACTAAGGTCCTCCAGTCCCTTAATTAGCTTTGTTGTCCTTTTCTGGACCCTCTCCAGTTCCAGCACATCCTTCCTGAGGACTGGAGACCAGAACTATATGGCATACTCCAGGTGTGGCTGGACCAGAGTCTGTATGGCATACTCCAGGTGTGGCCGGACCAGAGTCTGTATGGCATACTCCAGGTGTGGCCGGACCAGAGTCTGTATGGCATACTCCAGGTGTGGCCGGACCAGAGTCTGTATGGCATACTCCAGGTGTGGCTGGACCAGAGTCTTGTAGAGTGGGAGTATTATTGTGTTAATCCACTTTTTAATGCATGCCAATATTCTGTTGGCTTTGCTTGCAGCAGCTTGGCATTGCATGCCATTTCTGAGCCTGTCATCTACTAGGACCCCCAGGTCCTTTTTCCATGCTAGATTCCCCCAGAGCTTCTCCCCCTAGTGAGTAGAATGCATTCATATTTTTGGCAAACCTTTGAGGTCCAATTTGACTTTTTTCATGAAACTAAAAACAATTCTGTTTTTCCTTTACTTCTTGTCCTGTAGACTCATCAGAAAGTGAAAAGATATACTCAAAATAGGAGAGGAATTCCCCTTTAGACAGTTGTCACAGATACAAGTGTCCCCATTTGTAAGATTTCCCCTGTATTCCTGTTCTTGTGGCAATTCAAAATTTTGGATTTACACTCACTTTCACTCATCGTAACACTGGTCATCAAGACGATTCTAAAGTGAATCTCTTTTACTGGGGCACAGACAGCAATAAAAACCCCACAGTGGTTCTAACCTCTTACCACTCTATCCAAATGTAAAGTACTTAAAGACAAAACCTTTTTCTTTTTTAGTTTTGGACAGAGTGAAGAGGGATTAGAACACTTGTCAGTTGTTATTGCTGTCTGTGTCCCTGTTAGGGAGCTTCATCCTCTCTATTTATCCTATTTACTATTATCATTGAAAGTGAAAGTAAAAGAAAATCACACATTTTGGGTTGTCTCCAGGAAAGAAATAGAGGGAAAATCTTTCAATGGGGACACTGGTTCTGGTGACCTGGGGGTCCCCAAGGGATTCCCTTAATTTGCAGGGATTTCCTATTGCTTCCTGTTTTGGCTATGGGACAAGACATTACGGGAAATCTCAGAATGGGACACATATGAGAAAATAAACTCCCAGGGGTTATGACCCTCCCTTACACTATGCAGAATGAAAAACAAAAAAAAGTTTTGCCTTGCCTATAGTCCTTTAAAAACTATTTTCTAATACTCTCTCCCAAAACAGCAAAGCATTAAGCATAGTTAAACCATGTACACCCACCTTTTTTATGACACTGGGAGAGTATTTATTGTGTCCTTTTACTATCATAAGTTGCATGCTTTTATAATACACTGCAATTTATAGCTTCAATACGCTCCCACGCTGCATTTCTGGAATTTGTTTTCATTTGAGACTTGCATCATTATGATTTTTTTACTCTTTATTTTATTCTTTTGGCTTAATATTACAAAGTAAATACATTCCTAAGAAATAAGTTGCAGCAGAAATCGTTTGAAAAAGTTGTATAAAAGCAATTCTCAGACAGGAAACTTAGCAAATGTATTTTTACGAAGGGATGATGGAATAATAATTGTAAAATGCACTGCACTTATACTTTTCAAATTGCAAATTACTCTGGAATAAAACACTACTATTGATCAACTGTGCATTTGGATGCTTTGTTATACATGAATTCAGAAATGGAACAATGGTGCTTTATTACATATCAGACTCTCAAAGTGGTTCTAAGAATAACATCTTTTTACTTAAAAAAAAAAATACATGTTATACTTACCTGCTCTGTGCAATGGTATTACACAGAGCGACCCCTTACCTCCTTGTCTTAGGCCCCCATCAGTTCTCTCCAGAATTCCTCTACTGAGTGTAAGGTATGTGATATGGGGGTACATTGGCTGGCTTACTCCCGAGCCAGGCGGAGTGCGTCCATAGACATACACAGCACAGCTCAGTCCCACCCCCTGCTCTCTGCTCACAGGATTTGATTGTCAGCAGCAAGAGCCAATGGTCCCGCTGCTGCATCTGTGTCCTGTGTGAGTAGGGAGAGAGCGGCTGCAAACTGGCACAGCATTGGATCCAGTGAGCACTTAGGTAAGTATTTAGGGAGGTGTGTGTGTGGGGGGGGGGGGTGACTACCACTGGGACTACTGGTACATTTTTTTACATTTAATGTAGGGAATGCATTAAGGTAAAAAATATTATGGCTTTAGTACCACTTTAAGCCACAAAACTTTGCCAGGATTTCTTTATAAAAAATAAAATCTGTATGTATGCTTATTGTGTCTTAAAGTGGATGACATATATTTGGCTAGAGGCATATGGAAGGCAGTGATCTACCTAGGTGCTTTGTGACTACAGTATTTTCACACTGTTATGGAGCTATCCAGGGGTCTGTGTGCTGGTTACTTTTAGATTTTAGGTCAAATTTAATAATGCATGCTCTGATTTGAGTAACCTGGTAAAACATTTGAAATCATGCAGAAAAAGGAACTTGGATTATTTAAGTTGAGGGAATACAGACCATCAATCTACCTAGTTAATAAACATAGTATTACAATATAAAAGCTTAAAGCTGAACTCCAGCCTTACCTTCAGTCTTGCAAAGCTGTACAGGCTTACTGTGTACATTAACCATTTGCTTACTGGGCACTTAAACCCCCTTCCTGCCCAGGCCAATTTTCAGCTTTCAGCACTGCAACTCTGAATGACAATAGCGCGGTCACGCAACACTGTACCCATTGGCGGTTGGTGCTTGATAATTTGGGGGGGGGGGCAGCAAACTAACTCCACCCCCCCTTGGCTGGATATGAGACCATTCCTCCCCAGAGACGGACATGAATATGGGAAACACTGGGAACACCCCCCTGTGCGTGGGAGATAGATGGCCTCCTTAACTTAGGAGGCAGATTTCCTGCCCGGCATGACTCCAATCTCCCCTCCTCCCTCGCCTGTCCAAGCTGGGTAGTGCTGGATGCTGGGGGCTGAGCCACTGCGGGTGAGCCATCTCTGTATTCACAATGGCGACTGGTGGGTCGGTAGGTCAGGCTTCCCCTGCCTCTCCTCTGGCCAGGCCTCTCCTCCCTCCTCCTTCTCCTCTGCCAATAAGATCGCTTCTCCTTTCAGCCGATCAGGAAATGGGTCTCACAACCCGCTTCCTGATTGGCTGGGAGGAGAATCAGTGTGACAGTAGCGAATATTCATTAACTATTGTTACACAACTGGGTGGGATCAGGGTGCAGTACTCTGTGCCCAGAGCCCACCCTTTTTTGTAGCCTATTAGAGCCTCTGGCTCTAATCATGTGCTTCAAAAAAAAAAAGTCTGGCGCCCTGACTGTACCCATATGACATTTTTATCATATTTTTTTTTACATAAATAGAGCTGCCTTTTGGTGGTATTTAATCACTACTGGGGATTTTATTTTTTGCTAAACAAAAAAAGACCAAAAATTTTGAAAGAAAACAAAAAAAATTTTCATAGTTTGATAAACAAAGGGGAAGTGGGACTTTAAACGAGGCACACGAGTTGTAAAAGCTCCCGGTTGGGGATACCCCCTTTACGGGGTGTGTCCAGTTCTCAGTGCTACACCTCTCCATGCAGTTTTTTTCACCCAATCTGGGTTTCTTTTTGTAACATACATGATGTATGGGATACACACATTTTTAACTAAGTAATTTTAGATGTCTTATGTCTATTTGAGGCACTTGGATGCCAATTTGCAACGAATAAAGGTTTATATATATATTTTTTATCCAGCATGCCGTTAAAGTCCATTTTTTCTTAATTGGTTTATTTATGTTTCAACTTTAGGATGTGGCATGTTATTGTACATTTTTTACCACCACGCTTCCACCATGTGTGGGTTTATTGCCTTCTAAAAAATGTTTCAATTGATTGCTCTCCATGCAGTTATAATGATAAATAATATATTTACTTTTTACATCTTCCCTCTTCCCCTCTCCTTTTTTTTGATATGGTGATATTACCTATACATTTTTATTAATTTCAGTTATCAAATACCTGCATACTCCTGTGGAGTGGGTACAAACCTCCATGAAACGCGTAGCGCTGCCATATGCCGTACTAATTATTATACAATGTGCAAATTTTCATTACCCTGTGCAATATATATTTGGTACTAGTTCATATGTGTTATTTTAAATATAGAGGCAAGAAGTATAAGGTTGCGTATGAATTGTTTACAATGCTAATTGATGAAATTTGCTTCTATAAAAATTAATGCTTTTACAACCCGTGTGCCTCATTCAAAGTCCCACTTCCCCTTTGTTTATCACTCTAACCCGGGATGGAGGCAAATGGCCTATATGACCATTGCCTCATTTAAAGTCCCAACTTGCTCTTATTTTTCATAGTTTTTTATAAAATTTTGCAAGCAGGTAATTTTTCTCCTTCATTGATGTGCGCTGATGAGGCTGCACTGATGGGCACTGATAGGTGGCACTGATGAGGCTGCACTGAAAGGTAGCACTGAAGGGCACTGATAGGTGGCTCTGGTAGGTGACACTGATGGGCATCACTGATAGGTGGCACTAATCAGCTGTGCTGATATGCACTGGTGGGTACTGCATGGTCTGGAGTGTGTGGGATCAATGTCCCATTTACTCCAGACGGTAATCTGCTTTTTTTTTCTCCTCACAGTAACAGCGGATTCCCGGCTCTGTTTACATCACTTGATCAGCTGTCATTGGCTGACAGTTGAGCACATAGTATAGGGCCGGGTATGGTACATTGACTCGCTGATCACAGAGGGAGCCATGCGCCCCCACAGCTCATGCACAGGAGGACATACATGGACACCCTCCCGGCAATTTAGGCTTCCGCTGTCTTTCAGTTATATCGTGGGCGGCAAGAGGTTAAAAGTTGCAGCAAGGGATGAGCATGCGCGGGACCAAGCGGACGGACATGCCGCTTTAGAGCTCCGCTCAGCCCGGAGGCTCCGAGGACTCTCAACGCCGAACCAGGCACCGAACTACGGCAGTAACAGCATCCCGCTGTCCCCTAAAGCCTCAGGAGCACCGCGATAAGGTTGCAATGGTTGCCACTGGGTCTAAAACAAAGATCCGCACCAAGACCATACGCGAGGCCCTGGCTCGGGCCTCCAGCAAGATGGCGCCGCCTACTACACCCAAGGCCTCCACGCAACGCTCTCCCAGGCTCTCCCGTCTCCGCCACCCGGATGAAGGTGAGTCAGACACAGACTCCCTGGCAACTCCTCTTACAGGAGACTCGCAAGCAGACATACTCAAGCAATTTGAAAAAATGCTCCACCGTGCTCTGCAGCACACATCAGACCAGATCACTGAGCAATTAACCAGAGAGATCAGGGAGCTGGGTCAGCGCACCTCTGACCTAGAACAGAGAGTCGACGACCTTGAACAACAACTAGCCTCCCAGTCCAATGATATGAAGGCACTCAGGGAAGAGAACCTCACGTTACAGCTGCATTTAGAGGACTTTGAAAATCGTTCCCGGCGGTCAAACCTACGGATAAGGGGCATCCCCGAAACCGTTGAGGACTTACAATCCACAGTCACCGCGCTCTTCCAGGAACTAGCTCCCTCCATCCCCATAGAGCGCTTGGAATTGGATCGTGTCCATAGGACACTCGCCCCCCGTAAACAAAACGGCCCACCACGGGACATCGTGGTCAAGCTACATTATTACCGCACAAAAGAGCAACTACAGCAAGCAGCCAGGCGCAAAGAAACACTTACTTTCCAAAATCATCCCTACCAATTGTTTGCTGACCTCTCTCAGTCCACGATTGCCAGACGCCGCACCTTTAAACCACACTTGCAAATACTGCAACAACGCCAAATAACATATTCCTGGTCTTTCCCTTTTGCTCTGCGGTTCACTTACCAAAGTCGGAAATACACCTGTAAGACTGTAGAAGAACTACAAGACTGCCTCCATAAACTGCACCTGGATTCTGACGCCCCCACTTTATCCCAAACTACCCGTAGGCGCTCTCCCTCCTGCTCTCCGACAAAGACAACGCACTCAACCCCCTCTTCCTCCAAAAGAATCAGAACGACTCCGGCCTCTCGTGATATGGAAGACTCTATGGACTGACTGATCTTTCAATAACACTATGCAATCCTAACCACTCTGAACTGCCTTCTGATAAACCGGACCTGCCAATCATCTTACCTGAGACGCTGACCCAGAAGTCTCCACCTCAAGATGACTTAAGAACTCCACTATTGCAATCCCCACTCTCATTCCGCAGCCCTTGATTTACAGGGGCCACCCATTGCTATAATTGCAACTGCTCACTCAAATCATATAGACTCAACAAACTTTAACTATCAGAGGCTTGGTCTCTTCCCATACTCTCCATCTCGGTCTTTGGATGCAATGTCCCTCATAATTAAATTCTAACCGACTCACCTGAATCTCCCTGGCCCCCAAGCCAGGCGACCGTCAGATGGGATTATGTGATCAGACCATAACCACACATATTTTTACTCAGGTACCTCAACTAAAGCCTAAATTGCCTGTTTGCCGAGCTACCCCCTTACTTCGTCTCTCTTGTCTCGGGCTCTTGTTCACGGTTTTTTTTTGATTAGTTAAGTAAGTTCATTTTTATGCCATACAAGCCTGTATCTGAATGTTCAACTGCAGCCTTGTCTGAGCCTCCGGGCTGCATGTCACTGCAGCACCCCTACTTGCCCAGCGACTCCCAGTGTTTGGGGCTCCGTGGGCAACATGTCCCCCCTCCGACGGATCCCACAAGATCCCTCGAGGGGCACCACACAGTGTTTTTTCTTTTCTTTCTGTTATTCTAATCCTTTAATGTTTCTCTATATTTCAGCTTCCTCTTTAACCCCTCAACAACCCCTCTCTGTCGGATGGAGAACGCAAGACGCAGTAAGTAACCCTCCCAGCTCAGCTCACCCACTACACATACCAAATGGCTAGCCTTAACTTCCTCTCCCACAACGCACAAGGTCTAAATTCCCCGAACAAAAGGCGTAATGCCTTTCGTACGTATGCCTCCCTCAAAGCGCATGTTGTATGCATACAGGAAACCCACTTTTCTATTCAGCAATCACCTAAATTCCTGAGCCCTACCTACCCTCAATTCTTCACTGCCTCTGCTAACTCTAAAAAAAGAGGTGTCCTTATAGCATTCCACAAGTCTACCCCCTTCACGCTAAAACGAGCGATTCAAGACCCTGAGGGCAGGTACTTGATTCTAACGGGCCACCTTATTGACACACCAATCACTGTTGCCTCTTACTATGCCCCCAATCAGTCCCCTACCCCATTCCTCTCTCATTTCTTCAAGACCCTAGACACGCATAAAATGGGTACCACCATCATTGGAGGTGACTCCAATCAGGTTCTCCTGCCATTCCTTGATAAGTCCCCTTACGCCCCCCAAGCTACACCCCGTAAGCTTACTTTTCAACAACTCCTTGCCAAACACTCCCTAGTAGATACTTGGCGAGAAGTCAACCCTCTTAAAAAACAATTCACCCACTACTCTCATCCCCACAACTCATTCTCGCGCATAGACCATATCTTTACCACAGTAGGCACTCTTCCTCAAATCTCCTCGTCACTAATAGTCCCGATACCATGGTCTGACCATAATGCCACTTTGACTACTCTCTCAACGTTTCTTCCTTCGCAGCATAGAAGATTGTGGTCACTTAATGACACCCTTCTCTCACACCCATCCCATGCCCTAGAGATAGAAACCTCTCTCAAAGAGTATTTTGCTTTGAACGCCACCTCGGAAATGTCCCCTCTTCTAGTCTGGGAAGCCCACAAACCAGTCCTTCGCGGAACCCTAATAAGTTTAGCTTCTCGCAGGAAAAAGGAACGCCGAAACAAATTCACTGCCTTGGAGCAAGAATTTACTCTTGCCCATGAAGCTTTCCAAACCTCACCTACCCCTGCCCATAAAGCCAGATTAGACAAAGCTAAACTTGAGCTTGATCTCTTCATGACTGAAGCGGCTGAGAAGGCCCTACGACGCTCGCATCACCGTTTTTATACAAAAGCCAACAAACCAGATACCTTTCTTGCCCTATCTCTCAGAAACCTAGAGAAACCCTACAAACCCATTCGGCTGAAAAAAGCCCCCGGCTCCTTTACCAGCAACCCAGTTAAAATCTTGGACATCTTTCGTTCCCATCTGGCTGACCTTTACTCGTCCTCTTCCCCTGCTGACACATCCGCTAAAACCCTGGACTTTCTAAACTCTATCAACCTCCCGGCTCTTTCCCCACAACATCGAACCCTTCTTGAACAACACATCACAGAAGATGAGATTCGCACAGCTATTCAATCTTTGAAGAAAAATAAGCGCCCAGGCCCAGATGGCTTTACGGCTGCCTATTACAAACAATACATGAGTATCTTAGCCCCCTCTCTTGCCAAAGCCCTTAACTCCATCCTCCAAGACTCATTATTCCGACCGGAATCCCTGAGAGCCTCCATCTCAATGATCCCCAAACCCCAATCAGATGATACCTCTTGGTCTAACTTTCGTCCCATATCCATACTAAATAACGATATCAAACTCCTAGCCAAAATTCTCGCAGCCCGCCTCAATAGCTTCATTGGCACCCTGATACACAAGGACCAAGTAGGCTTCATGCCCTCCAGACAGGCAGCAGACAATGTGCGTAGAACGGTCCTCCTAATGCATCTAGCCCGGACACGCAAAATACCCATGTGTCTACTTTCTCTAGATATAAAGAAAGCTTTCGACAGCCTTTCCTGGTCTTACCTCCGGGCTGTTCTAGAAAAATGGGGCTTTGGCCCACACTTCCTACAATGGACCTTCTCCCTATACTCTAGACCGTCTGCGCACGTTGCCTATGCTGGTCACTCCTCAGACCCCTTCCCCATACAAAGAGGTACGCGGCAGGGATGCCCCCTCTCTCCACTCCTATTTGCCATGGCCATCGAGCCGCTAGCCCAACTGATTCGGGAAAATGAGAGTATCAAGGGTTTGGAAATCGCAGGACACAAACACAAACTTTGTCTCTTTGCAGATGACATATTATTATTCCTCACCTCTCCGCAAATTACGGTTCCTAACCTTATGGCTAACCTCTCACTGTTCGCCTCTATCTCTGGGCTAGTTATCAATCCATCTAAATCTAAGTTTCTTAACATATCCCTGCCCTGTACCCTGCAATCCCACCTGCAAAAGACCCTCCCTTTTAGATGGGCCTCAAACTCCCTGCCCTACCTGGGCATCAAACTGACCCCCGATCTCACAAACCTCTACTCAGCTAATTACCCTCCAATGCTTCAATACCTCACCAAACTGCTTTCCTCCTGGACCTCCCTCCCGCTCTCTTGGTTAGGCAGAATCACAGCCACGAAAATGGTCATCCTCCCGAAACTTTTATATCTCTTTCGAGTGTTACCCACCCCTGTTCCCCCTCATTTCCTGCGCATTATACAACGCAGAACCCTCAAATTTGTATGGGGCTCAACCATGCCTAGGGTCTCTAAAAAGGTACTTCATCTCCCGAAACTGCTAGGGGGCCTAGGACTCCCATTATACCACAAATATTATCAGGCAGCTCAGGTAGCTATTCTGACTAAGTATCATGCGTCTAAAGAAACGCCATTATGGGTTTCTCTCGAATCCACTGACTGTGACCCTCTCTCAGTAGCCAACCTTCTCTGGCTGCGCCCCACAGATCGCAAACCAATCCGCAACCCCATCACTAGACAATCCCTTCTCATATGGGACAGGCTTAAATTCAAATACAAATTACAATCCCCCCACAACCCACTCCTATCCTATTTGCGCAACCCCTCGTTCTATCCTGCCTGGACCTCCCCTTCCTCCTTCTCTAAATGGCAAACCGCGGGCCTGATCCGAGCTTACTCCTTCACTACTCCGGATGAGCATATCTCCTTCCCTACCCTATCCAGCAGTCACGACCTTCCATCCTCAGAACTGTTCCGTTACTTACAACTAAAGCACTTCTTTTCCCCCTGCCTTCGTTCTTCATCAGACATTCCCCACAAAACATTTTTT
>BLSH010367861.1:2502640-2514954 GCA_018402905.1 Glandirana rugosa | reverse complement strand
AGGATCTGGAAACGCCGGGTGATAAAATAAGAGATCCCACAGATGAAAGTCTTTTATATATTACAAACCCCCAAAACACATTATAAGTCCCGATTTTATTAAAAAAATTTGAAATCGAATTTTTTTTGGAATAAATATACGGCGTCCTGCAGTGAGACCAGGAGGTTCCGGTATCTATGCTCGTCTCCGGTAGAATTTAAGGGACTAGAGATAACGTTCGGTAGCGGCCGCAGCCTACCCAGGGCCCATCTCAACTCGTTTGTGGACCTTCAAGCCCAAGACGACCAGGCAGGCTTGAAGCCCTGTTTCAGGGATTTCAATGGGGTTCGGTGTCCGTGCGATCGTTCGGGTTCCGTCCGGACCCGGACCCGGACTTTGTCCCGAAGTTCGGACGGACCAGCAGAACCCGAACTTCCAGGTGTTTGCTCAACTCTACCCGGGACCCATCCGACGCCGGCGATGGCTTGCAATAGAGATCAGGGAATTTAAGATGGCCTCTGCTCGTATCTATGGCCTTGGAGGACCAGAGTGACGTCCTGCGGCATATAAATAAGGTTTTTTTTAAGCTAAAGTTTAAAAAAATTATTTTAGCCCTGAATATTACACAAAACCCCCAAACATTATATATTTTCTGAAAGTAGACACCCTAGAGAATAAAATAGTGGGCCGCAAAGGTCTAGGAAACACAATTTCAGTAAAAAATACACTAACGTGAATTATAGGGCAAACAAGCACAATAACTTACCCACATTTTTGGTAAAATATAAAAGATGAGGTTGGACTGAGTAAATAGATACCCAACATGCCTAACTGTAAATTTTTGTGCGCCCGGTGAAATGGCTTTAAACTTCAGTACCCTATATTTTCTATAGGCTTCAGAAGCCCCCTATAGGTATGATAAATTGGGTGTATACCGCGCTGAGGGCAAGCAAGATAGAAAAAGCTGCAAGCTCAACCTCAATCTGGTACAACAATGAACAATATAAAATAGGCTGCGCTAGATATTATGTGTGATGTACAGTAGATAACCACACGCATAAGTCTTGTGCAAATAATTGGTAGTGCCTATAGGCCCTGATAGATGGAATACCAACCAAATAGAGTAAATTAAAAAATATGTGCAATAGGTGTATCCTCGCACATAATAAATATAAAATGAATTCAGTGGTTATAAATTATTCCACCACTAGCTAATGTTAAACATGTAAACAGACCCAGGCAATGGCTCCAAACTCCCAATAGGTTGGAGGGGTGAAAATATACAGATCCCAAAATCAGAAATAAATTATTGGATAAAATCAGTCCATATAAAAAATTGAATGCAAATAACCTAATTTCATAATGATAATAATAGGCAACATATATTAAATGTTCATAAAGCTATGACCATGTGGATCAGCAGTAAAAATATAGAAAAATTGACTGGTAAACGTGGATGGGGGAATAGTCCAAATACCCAGGCATGTATGTGAAGTTCATGGATTAATAAGATGATAAATATCCACAGACATCAACTTGTTTGTAGAAGTGCAAACACCCGGTGCTCATAAGTCGCTATTGAGTGATAAGCCACCACCTGATATTATAACTGCTTAGGCAGATGTCCTGGTCCACTTCACCATATTCCCACGTCCAGCATAAAAAAAAGCTCCAGATAGTGTAATATTGTATAAATAGGACTTTAATGTAAAAAAAAATGCACTTACGTAGCATCTGTGATCACAAACATAAAACAGAAGCCAACCGGCTTGTTGTGTACACAAATCCTCAAACTCAAAAGGTGGTGACGTCAGCTCGTTCTCCCGATGTACGTTTCATCCTCAGATAGACGTTGCCTAGATAAATGTACAGTATCTCACAAAAGTGAGTCACATTTTTGTTAATATTTTATTATAACTTTTCATGTGACAGCACTGAAGAAATAACACTTTGCTACAATGTAAAGTAGTGAGTGTACAGCTTGTATAACAGTGTAAATTTGCTGTCCCCTTGCAATAACTCAACACACAGCCATTAATGTCTAAACTGCTAGCAACAAAAGTGAGTACACCCCTAAGTGAAAATGTTCAAATTGGGGTAAAAGTGTCAATATTTTGTGTGGCCACCATTATTTTCCAGCACTAACCTAACCCTCTTGGGCATGGAGGTTAGCAGAGCTACACAGGTTGCCACTGGAGTCCTCTTCCACTCCTCCATGATGACATTATGGAGCTGTGGATGTTAGAGACCCTGTGCTCCTTCACCTTCCATTTGAGGATGCCCCACAGATGCTCAAAGTTTAGGGTTTAGGTCTGGAGACATGCTTGACCAGTCCATCACCTTTACCCTCAGCTTCTCTAGCAAGACAATGGCCATCTTTGTGGTGTGTTTGGGGTCATCATGTTGGAATACAGCCCGGCGGCCCAGTCTCTGAAGGGAGGGGATCATGCTCTGCTTCAGTATGTCACAGTACATGTTGGCATTCATTGTTCCCTCAGTGAACTGTAGCTCCCCAATGCCGGCAGCACTCATGCAGCCCCAGACCATGACACTCCCACCACCATGCTTGACTGTAGGCAAGACATACTTGTCTTTGTACTCCTCACCTGGTTGCCGCCACACACGCTTGACACCATCTGAATCAAATAAGTTTATCTTGGTCTCATCAGACCATATCACATGGTTCCAGTAATCCATGTCCTTAGTATGCTTGTCTTCAGGAAACTGTTTGCGTGCTTTCTTGTGCATCATCTTTAGAAGAGGCTTCCTTCTGGGATGACAGCCATGCAGACCAAATTGATGCAGTGTGCAGCGTAGCATTGATAGGCTGACCACCCCCCACCCATTCAACCTCTGCAGCAATGCTGGCAGCACTCATATGTCTATTTACCAAGGACAATCTCTGGATATGATGCTGAGCACGTGCACTCAACTTCTTTGGTCGACCATGGCGAGGCCTGTTCTGAGTGGAACCTGTCCTGTTAAGCCTCTGTATGGTCTTGGCCACTGTGCTGAAACTCAGTTTCAGGGTCTTGGACATTTTCTTATAACCTAGGCCATCTTTATGTAGAGCAACAATTCTTTTCCTCAGAGAGTTTTTGCCATGAGGTGCCATGTTGAACTTCCAGTGAGCAGTATGAGAGAGTGAGAGCAATAACACCAAATTTAAAACACCTGCTCCCCATTCACATCTGAGACCTTGTAACACTAATGAGTCACATGACAACGGGAAGGGAAATGGCTAATTGGGCCCAATTTGGACATTTTTACTTAGGGGTGTACTCACTTTTGTTGTCAGCGGTTTAGACATTAATGGCTGTATGTTTAGTTATTTTGAGGGGACAGCAAATTTACACTGTTATACAAGCTGTACATTCACTACTTTACATTGTAGCAAAGTGTCATTTCTTCAGTGTTGTCACATGAAAAGATATAATAAAATATTTAGAAAAATGTGAGGGGTGTACTCACTTTTGTGAGATACTGTATTATATATGTTACATGTGTATCGCAATCAACATTTTCACGCCTAGTCCACCAACGCACACGTTTCCGTTCGTACGTGTGTATATGTGGGGGTGGGGGGTCTCAAATTTTTTTTTTGGGGGGGTTTTATGTGCTTGTGTCAGGAAAGAACTGTGGCCCCGAGGACTGTGTGTGGGCAAACGTAGCATGTGTGCGTGCCGTCAATGGCGCCGAACAGCCTATTTGAGCCAGCAGCGCCCTGCAGCCGGTGCTGTCCTGTCCACAGCATAACCGTGTTCCTGAGCTACCTGTTTACCTGATTTCCTGTTTCCTGTGACCCGGCTTGTTTACAACTTACCAACTGTCTGCCTGCACCGACCCCGGATTGTGACCCCGACTACTCTCTGCACACTGCTCTGTACCTCACTGCCTGCCTCCTGACAACCCGGCTTGTGACCCCGACTACTCTTTGCCTGCTCCTCTGGTACTGCGCCGCTTGCCTCCTGACAACCCAGCCTGCCTCTGACTATCCCTCTGCCTACTGCATGGGCTCCCGGCCCCTCTGCCGGTGACATTCGCTGGCCAACGGTAACCTTCACCACATCTGCAGCAAGACTCTTGCACCGGCACCAACCACCTTGTCAAGCCCTCGTGCCACCCCCATACTCATGACCTCCCTGTTCCCACTTCCAGGGATCCACGAGTCGGGATAGTAAGAGAGGTTGTTCCCTGCACATCAGACTCCATCACCAGGTAAGTGACAGCTTGTGTGTAACTTTATTTTTTGAAAAAAAAATTTTTGTTTGTAAACTTTTTTTCATCACATAAGGGACAAAAAGTCCCCTATGTGATGATTTGTAGGTGAAAGGCTCTCTTTATTGAGATATGCAGGGTCATGTCACCCCTATGCTCCACTAAATGTTTTGCAATGCAGATCGCATTGCAAAATATTATTTCCTGGCTGAGCTAGCCGGGGACACGGAGAGCTTGACTCGGAAGTGACGTCAGAGACGTCGCTTTACGGGTCACAGCAACAAGGGAAGGAGAGCGGATATGTATGCGTTCATCTCCTTCCCCTCCAGCCACCGCCACCCGCCTTGGCTGTCCTGGGCCCGCAGATGGGCAAGTGGAGCCCGGTAAGCATGGCGAGAATGCCGGTACCGGGGGAGTGTAAGAGCAATCGGGCGTCCTAAAGCTCTCACCTGACAGCCAGGAGGCTGCCTGTCAGTTTCACACACAATCCCGGTGGCTGCAGCCACTGGAATGTGTGTAAAACCCCCCGCCATTAGGTCCGTACAATGTACGGACACGGCGGCAAAAGGGTTAAAGGTGGAAGAGAGATTTGGGGTCTTCTAGAAGACCATTCATGCTGTTTTGCTATTGCAAGGGATTCTTACATTTCTTGTGATAGCAATAAAAGTGATCAAAGAAAAAAAAATTAAAGGAACAGTGTAAAAATAAAAAAATGGAATAAAAAAAATGAAAACACCCCCGTCCCCTGTGCTCATGCACAGTGGTGAACGTATATGTAGGTCATGCCCATATATGTAAACGGTGTTCAAGCCACACATGTGAGTTATTGCAGTGAATGTCAGAGGGAGAGCAGAAATTATAGCTAGATCTTTTCTGTAACTCTAAACTGGTAACTTGTAGAAATTTTTAAAGCGTTGCCTATGTAGATTTTTAAGTACTGTAGTTTGGTGCCATTCCAATGAGCCTGTGCAATTTTAAAGCATGACATGTTGGGTGTCTATTTACTCAGCATAACATCTTCTTTCATATTGTAGAAACAATTGGGTATTTTATTTTATCATATATTTGTATTGTGTTTTTTTTTTTTTAATTCATTAAATGTATTTTTTATTGCATTTGTAAAATGGCTGTGCAAAATCCGTGTGACCTAAAATAAATTGCATTGACTGCTATTTTATTCTCTAAGGTCTCTGCTAAAAAAATATATATTATAATGTTTGGATATTATAAGTAATTTTCTAGCAAAAAACACAGATTTTTACGCATATGAGAGAAGTGTCAGAATTGGCCCGGTAGGCAAGTGGTAAATGAAACAGGGACAGAGGAAACAGGAAAGGCAAAATATAAGCATATAAATCTGAACTCCAGGTGCAAAAATTTTAATTTAACCACTTCACCCCCGGAAGAATTTTGCACTTTAGGACCAGAGCACTTTTTGCGATTCGGCGCTGCGTCGCTTTAACTGACAATTGCGCGGTCGTGCGACGTTGTACCCAAACAAAATTTGCGTCCTTTTTTTCCCAGAAATAGAGCTTTCTTTTGGTGGTATTTGATCGCCTCTGCGTCATTTCTTATCGCTGCTATAAACAAAAGAAGAGCGACCATTTTGCAAAAAAAAAAAACAAATTTCTTACTTTTTGCTAAAATTCAAATCCAAAAAAAAATATAAAAAAACATTTTTTTCACCGTTTTTGGCCGATTTATATAATTCCTTATATTTGCGATTAAAAAAAATCGCAATTGGTGTTTATTGATTGGTTTGCGCAAAAGTGGCCGCGTTTACGGATGATGAGAATTCATTTCTGGGCTTTTTTTTTTTTTTTTACTAGTAATGGCGGCGATCTGCGATTTTTAGCGGCAATGCGATATTGGGGGGGACATGTCGGAACATTTTGACACTTTTTTGGGACCAATGACATTTATTCAGCGATCAGAAATGTAAATGTCCACTGATTACTGTATAAATGTCATTGGCAGTGAAGGGGTTAACCTGCAGGGGGAGATCTAGGGGTTAATAGTGTTCCCTGGGTGTGTTCTTACTGTGGGGGGGTTGGGCTAACATGGGCATGAGAGATCTAACTGATCCCAGTGACAGGGATCAGTAGATCTCTCATGCCCCACTGACAGGGCGGGGAACCGCCGTGTTTACATCGGCGGTTCCCCGTTCTTTTCCCTGTAGCCGCTAATCGCGGCTCGCCGGCGGCCATCGGGTCCGCCCGAGCCGCGGGCACACTCCCCAGGAGTTCGGTGGATGTGCGCGTGCGCGCGCCCCCTGGTGGCCAAATGCGAATCGCCGCTTATTTACGGTGATTCGCGCAGGGCTCCCCGACTGCCACCGTGAAAAGACGGCGCGTGGTCGGGAAGCTGTTAAATACATTTTTCAATAGCCACAGAGGATATAAATCCACCATGTGTGCACCAAACATCTCTACAAATCCAGATATTACCATATAAAAGTATCTGAAATCATCAGTGTACTGTACATAGCATGTGCAGAGAGCAAAGCTGTGGGAGGATCCCGATTAGCTCCACCCACTACAAGCTGCCTAAAGAAAACTACAGGAGGGGGCAGAGACCAGACCAATCACCCTTCACTAGGAGTGAGAGAGCAGCAGTGACCGGCCTTTATTGCAGGAAGCTGCAGCAAAGTTTCACACTAGATTACTACAGAGATTTGAAAGAAATACACAAGGCACACCAAGATTCTAGTAAGAATATACATGAACATTTGCTTATCCCAGAATTCAGTTTTACATTTTGGCTTTGATATTATTTTTCATAGGCACATTTTAACAGCAGAAGGCCTTTGATAAGCAAAATACAAGTGGTGTAATATGAGGAACATGGACATTAAGTTGGCATCACAAAAGTTTTTATATCAAAAGGACGAATCCGAAAAATGCATACTCTCTATCTACATTGACAATAATTCCCTGCCTCATAAATGCAAAGGATGTAAAATAATTTGCGGAAGACAATATCACCAAAAAAAAGCCTTGTTGAAAAAAAAGTTGGAAAATATGATTTTTTTTTTCATTTCTTAAACCTCTTGCTTACTGGGCACTTAAACCCCCCTCCTGCCCAGACCGATTTTTGGCTTTCAGCGCTGTTGCATTTTGAAAGACAATTGCGCGGCCGTGCGACGTTGTACCCAAACAAAATTTTTATCATTTTTTCCCACAAATAGAGCTTTCATTTGCTGGTATTTGATCACCTCTGCGGTTTTTATTTTTTGCGCTATAAACAAAGAGCGACAATTTTGAAAAAAGAACAATATTTTTAACTTTTTGCTATAATACAAATCCAAAATATATTATATATAGTCTTCTACATATTTTTGGTAAAACAAAATCGCAATCAGCGCTGATTGATTGATTGGTTTGCGCAAAAGTTATCGCGTCTAAAAACAATGGGAATTGATTTATGGCGTTTTTATTATTATTTTTTTTTTACTAGTAATGGCGGTGATCTGTGATTTTTATTGGGACTTTAATATTGCAGCGGACATATCAGACATTTTTGACACTTTTTTGGGACCAATGACATTTATACAGCGATCAGAAATTTAAATATCCACTGATTACTGTATAAATGTCATTGGCAGTGAAGGGGTTAACACTAAGGAGGCAGTGAAGGAGTTAACTGTGTTCCCTCATTGTGTTCTAGCTGTATGAGGGCTGGGCTGGCCAGGACATAACAGATCTCACTGATCTCGATCACAGGGATCAGTAGATCTGTTATGTCCCCCTTCACAGAACGGAAAACCGCCGTTTACATCGGCGGTTCCGCGTTCTGAAGCTCTGACAGGCGATCTCGGGTCGGACACGCCCACGCAGCATGCGTTGGCGGCGCGCGGTGCCACCGCCTGTGAGTGCACGCCAGGAGCATGCACAGGGGACAACGTCCATGGACGTCATCCTGGAAATTCAGATCCGCGCTGGAGCCGTACTTCGGCAATAGCGCGGATCTGTAGGGGTTAAACACATGCTGTGTGCACAACTCTGGTCCTGGTGGGTACTTCTGAAATGTGTAACTGTATCCCACATATACATACATGTCTCCTGGCAATGTCATTGCCAACTCTACATGTGATGGCATGCACTCCTTTTCTAGGGCAAAAGAACCAGAGATCAGGGAGTCTGGCTAATTATGTAGGCACTCATTGCTGTTGCATATAAGCTTAGGCCCCTCTCACACTTGTGTGACTTGTCCTGCGACTTTAGACTGCAAAGTCGCATCACAAGTCGTTCCCCATGATTTCCAATGACAACCAGTCATATCTGCACTATTTTGGTCTGACTTTCGTGCGAGTTGTGGTCCATAGACCTCAAGTTTGCACAGGCATTCCCTGAAATCACGTCAAAATAACGCAACTTTCAAGTCGTGGCAGTGTGAAAGGGGCCTAAGGCTAGGTTTGCACTAGTGTGACTTGTCCTGCGACTTGGGACTGCAAAGTCGCATGACAAGTCGTACCCCATGATTTTCAATGGGTACCGTTCATATCTGTGTGACTTCAACTTGAAAGTAGTCCCTGCACTACTTTGGTCCGACTTTGATGCAACTTGAGGTCCATAAACCTCAAGAATACACAGGCATTGCTTCAAGTCACATCAAAATTGCTGATAAAATTGCAGTAAAATTGCGCGACTTTCATGTCACAATAGTGGAAACCTAGCCTTTTAGTCCACAGGGGTGCACATCCTAGGATGACCATGCTGCTGCATACCATAGACACAAACTCCCTAAGGCTCGGTTCACATTGGTGCGATGCAGGAAACCCTGCAAATCCGCACGCATGACAGCGCCTGATCGGCAATCTGATTCTGGTGTGGACCAAAAAAGGGTTCTGCATGACTTTGGTCCAAATGCGATGCAAATTCAGCCATACAATCTATATGGCCGAATTTGCATCGCACAGACATCACATGCGATTTGCACAGCAGTGCGGTGTGAATCACATGCGATGTCGGACAGCCCAGGAATGTAAACCGAGCCTACGTGTTCTCTTCCTAATGCAGTTCCTTACTGACATGGCAAACAGGTCAGAAATGAAGAAAAGAAAGCAAGCATAGAGAAAAGAATTCTTTCAGCACAAATAAAGGAGAGGGCTTAAAGGGTAACTCCACTTTCATGAAAAAAATATAGCAAATTAAAAATAATAATGTTGCATAAAGAATAGCAGCACAACCAATATTGTAATTTATTGTTATTAAAAATTATCTTTCCTTTTCAATCAGTAGTGGCTGTCATTTTCTGTAAAATGCAATGCATTTTGAAAACCTTGAGGTGTTCTGTACACAATGGGTGTACAGAACTCCTCCAGAAATGTAATTTCTACTTGTGTGATCGGCTTACTTATTTTCCTAGAAGTCTGCACTAAGATACAAGTCAAAGTTTAGGCATCCTCTGCAATAGAAATTTTCGTTTCGGCAAAATTTTCTAGGGATTAAATATATCAAAAGAGGTGCAAACACTGTGGCTTTTATTTGAACACAAGGAGTGCACCAGCTGATTTTAATGAAATAGTCACTCCCATTCAGAATCAGTATCTGAAAGACATAGAAGGACAAGCCCTAGATGCTTTATGACCCAATAAAACAAATGTTATTTAAACATGTTTTACCCCATATATCTTGTACTATTTGTTTCTGTGTTACACTTACTGCACTTGTATCCTTTTTATTTCCAATAAAAACATTAATGGGAAAAAAAGGACAAGCAGCTATTTCTTAAGAGCAGAAACTGGTAGGAATCTGCAATCAAGTGTGTTAAAATTCCTCAGAGGGGAATATTTTTTTCTCAATAAAAGTGGAGTTACTCTTTAAGCTTAATTCATTTATCTTTATTGAGTTTACATACACTTTAACCACTTGTCGCATAATCACGTGCATGTATGTGATTGTGTTAAATTGGTTATACCCGGATTATGGCTGCAGCTTTATGCCATAATCCCAGGAGTTTTTTTGCAGCAAGCGATGCTCGTTCAAAAGCAATCCTAGCAGCTGATTGGTCACTGGATTGATTTTACAGGTTGCAGGATGGGACGACCCATCCCCCTCCCCCCGCTGCTCATCTCCAGGCTCTCCTGTGTGATCGGAGAGCTTGGTATTTGATCTAGCAATGTGGCCAAGTTATCACAGAGCTGTCTGAGGATTGGAAGGTCCCTTACCAACTCTATGGTCCAGGAGGCCAGAAGTGATGTCATTACATCACTTCTGGTTAAGGCAGATGTAAACATTGCCTTTTTTTTTTTGGAAAGCCAAAATGTCTCCAAAAGAGGACCTGACATGCCTTATTTCTATCACAGGGGATATTTACATTTCTTGTAATAGGAATAAAAGTAATCAAAATAAAAATTAAAGAGACAGTGTAAAAATAATTATTTTTAATAAAATAAATAACAACAAAAAATATTTGTAAAGCTCCCCCATCCCCCTGTGCTCACGCGCAAAAGCAAACTCATACGTGCACACATATGTAAATAGTGTTCACACAACGCATGTGAGATATTGCCGCAAGCATTATAAGGAGAACAATAATTCTAGTTCTAGACCTCTTCTGTAACTCTAAACTGGTAACCATTAAATAATTTTAAGGTGTCGCCTATGGAAATTTTTTAAAATATTGTAGTTTGTCACCATTCCACGAGTGTGCGAAATTTTAGAGCGTGACATGTTGTGCATCTATTTACTCTGCATGACATCATCTTTTATATTTTACCAAAAAAGTGGGTAATGTATTGTGTTTTTTTTGTTACATTAAAATTCATTAATCACTTCCTGGCCACACTATAGCCAAAAGATGGCTACAGCGCGGACCTGAATTGCCGGGAGGGCATCCATGGACGTCCTCCCATTCACAAGTTGCCTGGGCGCCCTGCTCTGTGATCACTGAGTCAATGAGACTCGGCTGATTACAGATCGTTGTCCCAGCCCCTTACTATGTGATCAGCTGTCTGATCATGTAATCTAAACAAAAGATCTGTAATCTGCTTTTTTCCCCTCACGCTGACAGTGTGAGGGAAAAGAAAAAGCCGATCACCGGCTCCTGAGAGAGGGACATCGGTCCCGCACATGGAGAGGCACTGCTGCTATGCAGTGCCCACCAGTGCCACCTACAGGTGCCCACCAGTGCCGCCTATCAGTGCCCATCAGTGCTGCCAACCAGTGCTCATCAGTGCCACCTTTCAGTGCTGCACATCAGTGTCACCTACCAGTGCCCATCATTGCCATCTATCAGTGTCGCTTATCAGTGCCCTTCAGTGCCACCTATCAGTGCCGCCTTATCAGTGCCCATCAGTGGAGTCTGTCAGTGTCCATCAGTGCACATCAGTGCTGCCTCATCAGCGCACATCAATGAAGGAGAAAAATTACCTGTTTTCAAAATTTTATAACAAACTATGAAATTTCAAAATTTTTGGTCTTTTTTAAATATTTTTTGCAAAAAATAAAAAACCCAACAGTGATTATATACCACCAAAAGAAAGCTTTATTTGTGTGAAAAAAATTATAAGAATGTAATTTGGGTACAATGCTACATGACCGCACAATTGTCATTCAAAGCGCGACAGCGCTGAAAGCTGAAAATTGGCCTGGGCAGGAAGGGGGTTTAGGTCCCCAGTAAGCAAGTGGTTAAAGTGTATTTCTTCCAAAAACATTGCATTTGAAAAACCGCTGCACAAATACCATGTGACAAAATTGCAATGGCTGTCACTTTATTCTCTAGGGACCCTGCTATATACATAGCTCCCAACTGTCCCTGATTTTGAGGGGCTGTCCCTGATTTGAAGCAATGCCCCTCTTTCCCTCATTCCTCATCATTTGTCCCTCATTTTGATCTGATCTGTATAGTTGTATATAAAATACACTCTTTATCTTTCAAAAAGTGTTTCCCAGTGCTAAACCCAGTTTCTAATGTGCTGCATTTGTAAATTTCAAAAGCCAATACAAGGAATAGTAGAGGTAAAAAAAAGCCCTTGCGGTTTTAAGCAATCTTTTATTTTTGGTTAATTCTCCTTCAAGGGGGTGTGACAGGGGGCGTGTACTATGCCTACATACTTTTGCTGGTAGGTGTCCCTCATTCCCATCTCAAAGAGTTGGGAGGTATGTATATAAGAT
>BLSH010367861.1:2480644-2501656 GCA_018402905.1 Glandirana rugosa | reverse complement strand
TGATCGTTTTTAGACTGCAACGTAACAGCATGTTGTTTTTAAATGACCAGACTTGTAGGTCGAAAACAGACTACTTTTTAGTTTTCGCCAACAATTTTCCTCATATGCTTGCCATTCTTAAAGCCTACTGTCCGGCAGCTTACTTTTAAGGGTAAGCTTTAAACGTAGCACACATGCCCGGAAATCTAACAGAAGTCTACAGTCAGTTTATGATGTCTCACCGAACGGTACCACAATTACGTACATAAATGATAGAATGAGACGACATTCGAAATTCCGGAGTATGTGTGCCTGCAAAAAACTGCGGCCGACGTTTTTATGGGGCCATTGACTAACATGGAGAGCTGCAAAAAACGCCAGAAAACGCCGGCGTCAAAAAACGTCCGTGTGTATGAGGCCTTAAAGCTTACAGCAGAGTAAGATAGTAAATACATGCATTAACACCATGGCAAGCCACTCTGTAGTATTTGACTGACATCTGAAGACAATCTAAAGGCCCGTACACACGATGCAAATTTCGAATGGGAATTTTCATTCGACGGCCTGTCATCCGAAATTCTTACCGTTCGTATACTCCTTTTAACAACCGCTTTTGATTTTTCATCAGACAAAAGCTGGATGTTCAGACCAGTAAATTTTTGTTGTACGACAATGCAACGTCAGATTTTTGCTAGTACGGCTTTTGTATGAAAAAAATCATACGACCGAGACTACGCATGCTCAGAAGCGAAAAAAAGTTGCAAAAATATTCAAAACATTACGTCACTTCTGGCGTTGAGTTCGGTCATACAAAATTTTTCGTATTGTTAGCATGCTCTTTCACTTTCGAAGACAAGCATCCAACATAAAAACAGACGTTCTGTCATCCGAAAATCGGATCTTGTGTATGATGCTTAACCAAACTAACACAGAAGTGTGCTGGGGTAGACGTGTCTTCTTTGTTCATGTTACAGAAAGTTAATCCTCATCCCATCTCTCTAATGTTTTGTAAAGTGATCTTGTTGTTTGGATTTCTGTTATAGAAACAGCTTGTCATTAGTAATTCTGTTATTTTAAAGTGCAAGCTCAAGAGCCTTAGTGTTCATTTAATGTGACAGCTGTGTTTCTGTTTTTGTTAACACTTGTTCCCCATTATTGTTTTGGCTTGGGAGAACTTTGATATTTGGTGTCTTAGGCACTAAAGAAGATACGCGTGATCTAAGAGTGGAAGCAAAGAGACCATGGAAATATTTACATTGAAATGTAACAAACATACTGTAGGATAGGGGGGCTGCTTGTACATTAACATTCTTTTTGCTGAAGAAAGATGCAAAGGTGATTCAGCCCCTAATTACTACCGGAAAAACATATCTGTATTGACTAGCTTATTTTGGTAAACAGCAATTCCAACAAGTGACAAGTGAAACCAATAAATTATCCACTATTGCCATTCGGAAATGCTGCAGCTGACTGAGCTGGAATCAGAATTGTCACTTAAAATAGAACTAAGAGAAAACCTTTTTTTCCAATTTTGATAGAGTGTGGGGGGTTATAATCCCAGTCAGGATTTACCATTTGTTGTCAAAAGTATTGGGACACCTGCCTTTACACACACATCAACTTTAATGGAATCCCAAGCTTAGTCCGTAGGGTTCAATATTGAGTTGGCCCACTCTTTGCAGCTATAACAGCTTCAACTTTTCTGGGAAGGCTGTCCACAAGGTTTAGGAGGGTGTATATGGGAATGTTTGACCATTTATCCAGAAACGCATTTGTGAGGTCAGGCACTGATGTTGGACGAGAAGGCCTGGCTTGCAGTCTCTGCTCTAATTCATCCTAAAGGTGTTCCTGTCCCCTTCCTGTTATGACATGACTGTGCACCAGTGCACAAAGCAAGGTCCACAAAGACATGAGCGAGTTTGGGATGGAAGAACTTAACTTTTGGCGTGAATTAGAGTTGAGGCTGCGATACAGGCCTTCTTGTCCAACATCAGTGCCTGACCTCACAAATGTGCTTCTGGAAGAATGGTCAAACATTCTCAAAGACAAACTTGTAAACCTTGTGGACAGCCTTCCCAGAAGAGTTGAAGTTGTTATAGCTGCAAAGGGTGGGCCCACTTAATATTAAAGCCCAAGGACTAAGACTGGGATGCCATTAAAGTTCATGTGCGTGTAAAGGCAGACATCACAATACTTTTGACAATATAGTTTACAGTATCTCACAAAAGTGAGTACACCCCTCACATTTTTGTAAATATTTTATTATATATTTTCATGTGACAACACTGAAGAAATTACACTTTGCTACAATGTAAAGTAGTGAGTGTACAGCTTGTATAACAGTGTAAATTTGCTGTCCTCTCAAAATAACTCACACAGCCATTAATGTCTAAACCGCTGGCAACAAAATTGAGTACACCCCTAAGTGAAAATGTCCAAATTGGGCCCAATTAGCCACCCCCCCATGTCATGTGACTTGTTAGTGTTACAAGGTCTCAGATGTGAATGGGGAGCAGGTGTGTTAAATTTGGTGTTCTCGCTCTCACTCTCTCATACTGGTCACGGGAAGTTCAACATGGCACCTCATGGCAAATAACTCCCTGAGGATCTGAAAAAAATAAGTTTTGCTCTACATAAAGATGGCCTAGGCTATAAAAAGATTGCTAAGACCCTGAAACTGAGCTGCAGCATGGTGGCCAAAACCATACAGCGGTTTAACAGGACAGGTTCCACTCAGAACAGGCCTCTCCATTGTCAATCAAAGAAGTTGAGTGCACATGCTCAGCGTCATATGCAGAGGTTATCTTTGGGAAATAGACGTATGAGTGCTGCCAGCATTGCTGCAAAGGTTGAAGGGTGGGAGGTCAGCCTGTCAGTGCTCAGACCATACGCCGCACACTGCATCAAATTGGTCTGCATGGCTATCGCCCCAGAAGGAAGCCTCTTCTAAAGATGATGCACAAGAAAGCCCGCAAACAGTTTGCTGAAAACAAGCAGACTAAGCACATGGATTACTGGAACCATGTCCTGTGGTCTGATGAGACAAAGATAAACGTATTTGGTTCAGATGGTGTCAAGCGTGTGTGGCGGCAACCAGATGAGGAGTACAAAGTGTGTATTGCCTACAGTCAAGCATGGTGATGGGAGTGTCATGGTCTGGGGCTGCATGAGTGCTGCTGGCAATGGGGAGCTATAATTCATTGAGGGAACCATGAATGCCAACATGTACTGTGACATACTGAAGCAGAGCATTATCCCCTCCCTTCAGAGACTAGGCCACAGGGCAGTATTCCAACATGACTACTGCCTTGTTAAAGAAGCTGAGGGTAAAGGTGATGGACTGGCCAAGCATGTCTCCAGACCTAAACCCTATTGAGCATCTGTGGGGCATCCTCAAATGGAAGGTGGAGGAGTGCAAGGTCTCTAACATCCACCAGCTCCGTGATGTCATCAAGGGAGGAGTGGAAGAGGACTCCAGTGGCAACCTGTGAAGCTCTGGTGAACTCCATGCTCAAGAGGGTTAAGGCAGTGCTGCAACATAACTGTAACCACACAAAATATTGACACGTTGTGTCCAATTTGGACATTTTCACGTAGGGATGTACTTACTTTTGTTTCCAGTGGTTTAGACATTAATGGCTGTGTGTTGAGTTATTTTGAGGGGACAGCAAATTTACACTGTTATACAAGCTCTACACTCACTACTTTACTTTGTAGCAAAGTGTAATTTCTTCAGTTTTATCACATGAAAAGATATAATAAAATATTTACAAAAATGTGAGGGGTGTACTCACATTTGTAAGATACTGTATTTACCATCTTTGTCATCAGGGTCACCAGAACTATTGGTCCTAATGGAAGATTTCCTCTCTGTTCCTCTTCTGGGGACAGCCCATAATTTGGAATTTTCTATCCCTTTCACTTTTGGTGATTTTGATAATCAGAACAAACAGATGTTCCAGACCATTTCCTTCAGATGTGCTTTAAAGTAGCAGGAAAGGCTACGTTAAAGCAGAACTCTGGGATAGGCAAAAAAATTCCCCATTAGTACACCTCCTACACAAAACACCAAACCGTTATTACATTTGTGAAATTCCTTACCATTAAAGAGAAAAGTCCAATTGAATTTCCAGGAAGTCAGCTCTATAAATCAAAAAATGCTGCATGTATTCTGCCAAGGAGGAGCTGTTAGAACAGTGATTACATCATATCTTCTCCTCTCTCTCTACTCTATCTTCAAACTAAATTTCCCTTCAAGCTTTGCAAATTGCAATGAATGCAGGAGGGTAAACTAGGCCTGTACATGTAAATGTGAACAAGCCCGCTTCAACGTAAATCACGCCCCTCATTCTGCAGCCAGCTAGCCCCACTACTCAGTGACACACAGCAGGATAGGTAAAGTCTTATAAATGTAACGCATGTTTGTGCTCTCCCCCTCCAGACACAACATGAGATAAACATATTTCCCTTACATGCTTTACGTAATCATTACTGAACTGTAGACACATGCCCATAATGATATATTATACACACTGCACTCTGCTGTAATTCAGTATTAGAAATATTTCTCCTCCTGCTGCAGTTTTGAGATCTTTCTAACAGCAATCAGTGCTGGTATGGTGCATATGAGAACATCTCCTGCTGCAATGCAGAAAGAAAGAGTCGGGACACGCTGCTTTAAATCAGCATGTGACACAAGTAAATGTCCGCCTGAGAAAAAAACATAAAAGTGCAGTGCTAACTTACTAATCAATAATACAATAATGGTGGAACCCTCTAATGTATGGCAATCTCAATAAATTTCAATATTACCACATTACCAGCCTCTGTGATATGTAACGTCACATATACACATCAAACTGAAAATAAGACATAAAAATGACTGCAAACTTTTCAGGGATGGTGGAAACCCTTCCTAGAGATATTTGGCAGTGTACGGTGTCAGTAAAGCAGTGGACAGTGGCCACCACTTATCAGTGCAGCCCATCAGTGCTGCCTCATCAGTGCAGCTTATCAGTGCCCATCAGTGCAGCCCCATCAATGCAGCTTATCAGTGACCGTCAGTGCAGCCGCATCAGTGCAGCTTATCAGTGCCGCATATCAATACCCATCAGTGCAGCTTCATCAGTGCAGCTCATCAGTGCAGCCTAATCAGTGCAGCTTATCAGTGCCTATAAATGATGCCTCATCAGTGCAGCGTATCAGTGCAGCCTCATCATTGCAGCTTATCAGTGTTTATCAGTGCAGCTTATCAATGCAGCTTATCAGTGTTCATCAATGTGATCTCATCAGTGCCCACCAGCGCAGTATCATCAGTGCCCACAAGTGCAGCATATCAGTGCCCATCAGTGTGGTCTCATTAGTTTCCACCAGTGCAGCTTATCAGTGCCCATCAGTATGGTCTCATCAGTGCCCACCAGTGCAGCATATCAGTGCCCATCAGTCCAGCTTATTAGTGCCCATTAGTGCAGTATCATAAGTGCTCACCAGTGCCCACCATTGCAGCTTATCAGTGCCCTTCAGGCAGTCTCATCAGTGCCTATAAGTGCGGTCTCATCAGTTCCCACCAGTGCAGCTTATCATTGCCCACCATTGCAGCTTATTAGTGCCCATTAGTGCAGAGTGGGGATCTATCACAGAAATCATCCGCATGACAGAGTGGAGATCTCAAGCTGTGACAGTCTTGTATGTGAAAACACTGATCGCTGCCTCCCGGACCGGCTTCGTAATAGACATCACAGAGCGCACTGTTCCAATGCTGGTACGGGAGGTGGGAAGTTACAGCGATCAGTGTTTTCACATACAAGACTATCACAGACCGTGATCTCCGCTCTGTCATGCAGATGATTTCTGTCATTGATCCCTGCTTTGCACCTAGAGATGGTGGGCAGGCAGCGGGGGGATGGGGGCTGAGTGGGGGCGGTGCTGGAAGGGAGGAGGGGGAGGACACCACCTCTATGGGCGGCACAGGCCGGGGAGCTGTGAGACCCCCTACGCCCACTACAGAGAACAGAGCGGAATTAAAAATCCCTGCTAACTTTAGAGAACTACTTGTGGGAAGTGACAAGACCACTGGCTGAGTGTACAGGAGGAATAGCAGCCAGTGTTTTTGCAAGCAGGATATCACAGGGCAGTAGTAACTTTTTTTTAGCAAAATAGCAGGCTATTGCAGAGGAACTACAGAGCTCAGAAGAAGATGGATGGCATAGTTGGAGAAGGTAGGAGATCAGCAACAAGGACATAGAAAAATACATTCCCGGAGTTCTGCTTTAAGCCTACTTTAAAATATTGTCTCCCAATTCTTCCTTATTGCCCTGCATATATTTTAGCATCAATTGCAATGTAAATACCTTTTTTGCAATGTCTATGTGATTACATGACCACAAAGCCCTGGCTCCTTAACCGGTTGCCACCCTCGCTATAGCCGAATGACGGCTACAGCACAGGCTTACTCCTGTACACCCCCTGTGGCATGTGGGCGGCGCCCTCTGTGATCGCGGAGTCCAAAGAACTCAGCTGATCACAGATTGGGGTAAAGGGCCAATCACAGCGCTCCTTTACCACATGATCAGCTGTGTCCAGTGACAGCTGATTACAGATATCAACACAAGCCAGTTATCAGCTTTTTTTCTGCTGTCAGCGTGATGAGAAAAGAAGAAAGCCAATACCTGGCTTGTGTTAAAAGGATATCGGCACTAATAATCGGGGGAATGATGATCAGTGTCTTGATTATCAGTGCAGTCCCAACAGTGCACACCAGTGCTGCCAATCAGTGCCCATCAGTGCCTCCTCATCAGTGCCGCCTAGCAGTGCCTCCTCTTCAGTGCCAACTCATCACTGCCCATTAGTGCATCCTATCAGTGCCCGTCAGTGAAGGAGAAAAATTACCTGTTTGCAAAATTTTATTACAAACTATGAAAAAAAATATTTTTCAAAATGAAAAATGTTTTCATTTGTTTACCAAAAAATAAAAAGTTGGTGGCGATCATATACCACTAAAATAAAGCTTCATTTGTGTGAAACAAATGATAAAAAATTAGTTTGGGGACAGTGTTGCATGACTGTGCAATTGTCATTCAAAGTGGACAGCGTTGAAAGCTGAAAATTTCCCTGGGCAGCAAAGGGGTTAAAGTGCCCTGTAGGCAAGTGGTTAATGTGATGGTGCAAGCCGTCAATAGGGCTGAATTCGACAAAACAGTGACGTTACCTGCCATCTTCCACTTCTCTAGCCATTGTCAACAGGGGGGAGAGTTTCCTCCCTCCAGCCACACCAGCTGAGGATCTGGAGCCCTAAGGTGCTGGAGCTTTGCAGCCACATGACCACATCAAAAAACATGAAAAATACGGCATTTGTATTGCTATTTGCTATTGCTATTTGTGGTACAATTTACACAGAGCAATGGGGATCAATGGAGAGGCAGCTTTTTAATCTAAGTATGCTGTTTTATCTGTCCATTAGCCACTTGCCGACCGCTGATTTTGGTTATTTTTTACCAAAGAAATAAGCAGAATACCTTTTGGCTGAAATTTATGAAGAAAGATTGTTCGTTTGCAAAATTTTATAACAGAAACATATATTTTTTTTTAATTTGGTATTTTTTTATTTATATAGCAAACAATAAGAAAAAACAGTGATGATTAAATACCACCAAAAGAAAGCTCTATTTGTCTGAAAAAAAAATATATACATTTAATTTGGGTACAGTGTTGCATGACCGAGCAATTGCCAGTTGAAGTAGCACAGTGCTGAATAGCCGCTCACACAGCCCATAGGTTTGGGGGTGGTAGGGGATGACCCTAACTCAACAGGTCTGCCAGAGGGACTGAATAAGATCTGACATAAACTGTGTCCCTTGGTCCAACAGAATTTTGGCTGGAAAGCCCACTCGCGTGAAAATGATAACCAGGGTTTCTGCAACTTTGGGGGCTATGATGCTGGCGAGACCCACTGCTTTGGGATAATCCACCATGGTCAGGATGTACTACTTTCCAATTTTGCTAGGGTGGGCCAAGGGTCACAGAAGGTTGATAGCTATCCACTGGAATGGCTCCTCAATGATGGGCAAGGGTTGCAGTGGGGCTCATTGGCACTCAGTCTTCCAGCGGCGCTGACATGCATCACAGGTGCGACATTAGTGGGCGACCGCTTGTGACATCCGTGGCCAATAGAAGGCCTGGACTAACCTTTTTTATGTCTGTAGCTTCCCTTGATGCCCCACCATGGGAATATCATGGGCCAGGTGCAGCACTTGGGCCTGGACCCTCTTGGGCACTATTAGCTGTTTAACAATGGCCTGAGGTCCACCCACGGTATAATAACCCATTTTTCCCTCTTGTCATCTGCTCCAGGACCTGGCAGCCCTACCCAGGTCCAGAAGCCCGTCAGAGTAGGGTCGGTGGCTAAGTCCTTTTTAAACTGGTCCTGATCCCAGGTTCCCCCACTAGTGGCAAAGAGTTGAGGAAGGGTCACTCACCGCAGGTGGTGGATATCTGTCCATGTGCTGGCGCTCCTCCTTCCTCTGGGTGGCTTCCCGGCGGGCCTGACTTCACGTGACACCTCCGACAAAGTGATACTGGAGGTCAGGTACATCATTCCAAGAAGCTCATCCACATGTAATCCTTCAATTACTCCTGCATTGCAGCATTTAGGCCCCAGTCCATAGTCCAGGTTGAAAGTAGCGAGGGGCATAAAGCTTTTGGTGCCACCTGCCAATTGGATCACTATTCCCGGGCCGGGCTGGAGAGCGCCAGGGCACACAACTCATGGGTCCAGAATCTCGAAATCCAACTGCTTTTTGCCCATCCATTGTAGGTGTTTTCCTTGGAGAATCGAGGTAGGGGCCTCAACAGGTTGTAATCCAAAGACTCCTGGAGGGGTGTCTTTGTCAGCAGTAGATGGACACCAGTCTGGAGGGGGTGGCGGCAGGTCCTTGGGAGCCTGGTACAGATCCACATAATGTACTGGCTTGGGAGGGCTTGAGAGTCTTTCTTGGCAGGGCAGCTGGTCTCATAGTAACCAGTCTGCCCACATCCAAAACAGCACCTTTTCAAGATGGGTCTTAGGGTCCCCTGTGGGGGGGCCAGGTGATGTGGGAGCATGGGCGGAGGTGGTGGTGCTGCCTGGGGGCTCATCCGATGGGGAGACATGTAGGGCCCAGAGGTGGGGCTGGACACCCTGGGAACTCGGGGTGCCTCAGCAGTGGGCTTCATCCATTACGGGTTGATCAGGACGACCTCATCCACTAAGGCTGCAGGTTTCTCTAGGGTGGCAGGTTTCTACTCCCACATCCACTATCTGAGCTGGGGGGGACACTTAAAAAAGAATTGTTCCTTCAAGACAGCCTGTATGTATGATCCCCTCAGGGGAAGTGGCCTTCTCCCATTCCAGCCATCGATGGCATGCTATGGACATCTTGTGTACAAACATTTTGAAGGAGGTCTCGGGGGGGGCTTGGGCGGGGGTAGTCTGGAACTGGGCCCAACAAGCCTCTGGTGACACAGCGTCATGGTACTGCCTTTTTTTAATGTCCTCACAGCTCTGTTTCTTGAGAGGATCCATCACTCGATATGTCTCAGCGGGCCCCCCATCCAGCAGTCTTACATGGTGGGTCTAGTCTGCGGATAGGACCTTCAGTAGTTTGCATTCATGCTCCTGAAAGAACACATCCACACCCCCAGTATTGTCTTGGTAGTGCTTAAAGTCCTTCCTGGAAATTCTTTGGGTTTCCCATTCTGCAGGGACAGACACAGGGGTGGTGGCTCAGTTACTTTTCGGTGTCTTACTCCTTTTGTCTTTTTTGTGCCTTTTCAATGACCGCAAGCTTTCTTTCTGTTAAGGCATTCCTCTTCCTCATACCAGATGGCCCAAGGGCTCCTGCTGCCTGGGCTGGGAGGCTCTGGTCTGTCTTCCCTGGAAAATACCTGACCCACATCTGTGGCCGACTCCTCTCGTTGGCTGGCTTCCTCCAGCAACTGGACCAGCTGGTCCCCTGTGATTGAGACCCAACACTCTGGCTCTTTCTTGAAGACTGCTTGCTGTCCAATAGTGATACTCTGGGGCCTCAGTGTTCATGGTGTGTAGACTTTCATCAGCCATCTCAAGCAACTCATCCCACTGCTGTCACCAGTTGTAGACGGCTAGGAGTGCTGAGAGAGAGGCAGGTCACAGGAAACCGGACGCACGGGTGTTTATTGGGGGGGCCTTGGGGTACAGACAATAGAAAGAAAACAGACCACAGTACAAACAGAAGACAGGGAGCTGAAGAGGGATCTTCAGGGTGGCAATCTGGGGCAGTAGAAGGGTGGTAGTCCACAGGCCAGGGTTAACAGTCCTTAGCACACAGGCAGACGTTGACACAGCAGGGGTTAACAGTCCTTGGTACATAGGCAGAGGTTGGCACAGCAGGGGTTAACAGTACTTGGGTCTCGGGCAGAGGTTGGTATGGCAGGGGTTAACAGTCCTTGGCACACAGGCAAGCAGCACAGAGGTTGGCACTGCTGTGATTGTAGACTCACCAGCCAGGTGGAAGGATGGGGGCTCCAGGACCAGTAGCAGATGCAGGCAGACGTTCCGGGGAAGGACAGCATCTAAGCAGGGGAGTCTGGGGGGGGGGGTCCAGTCGCAGCTCTAGACCACCCAAAATACAGCAGCAGAGTCAGGAGAGCAACTTATTTTCCGTGTCCCGCTCCTGGTGTTTTTATCTCCCAGGTGGGGAGCATTCTCGTTGTCCAGGTAATCAAAGACTTAGCTTCAGGTTGCCCTGGCAAAAGTCCCCCCCCCCCCACACACACACACACAGAGTGTGGCCATTCTCTCCAGCAGGCACAGAGCTCGGGAAAGTGGGACCGTGCTGTGCGGAGAGAGGGGGCGTGTGGCAACAGATAGGTGGCCTGCATATGGGGAATCCACATGCAGTCACTGTGGGGAAGCCAATTACCCGCCGCTTGGCTGAGGGGACAGGACATGGCCTCTGCAGGGTTTTAACCCTCTGACAGCAGCAGGGTTGAGGGAAGCAGGGGGGTATTAATAGCAGTGAGGGGGAACTGTGACACTCTTAACCACTGGAAGATTTACCCCCCTTCATGACCAAGACATTTTTTGCTGTTTGACACTGTTACTTTAACTGACACTTGCACTTCATGCAATGACGTACACAAATTCAATTTATATAATTTTTTCTCACAAATAGAGCTTTCTTTTTGTGGCATTTTAGATTTATTTTTTGCGCTATAAATGAAAAAGACCAAAAACTTTGAACAAAAAATTGGATTTTTTATACATACTTACCTGTAAAATCCATTTCTTTCAAAGGACATCACGGGACACAAAGCAGGCTATATATTCTATACATACTGGGTTATATGCCACCTATAGGTGAATGGACACTGGCAATCAATAAAAAACAAACAGGAAGTTCCCCATCCTATATAACCCCTCCCACACTGGGAGCACTTCAGTTTTGTAGCAAGCAATGAACTCCACAAAGACAGAGAGGGGAGGGACCTCTGTGTCCCGTGATGTCCTTTGAAAGAAATGGATTTTACAGGTAAGTATGTATAAAAAATCCAATTTTCTTTCTCGGACATCACGGGACACAGAGCAGGCTATATATTCTATACATACTGGGATGTCCCAGAGCAATGCCTGAGGGGAGGGAGACACAATTCCAATTAAACCACAGCCCTTAATATGCTGTGGCCAAAAAATGAAATCCTCCCCTGTTCTAACATCCACCTGATAGAATCTTGTGAATGTATGTACTGAGGACCATGTAGCGGCCTCATAATCTGTGCCACCGTCGTCTGGTGGCAGAAGACCAGGATGTTCCTATCTCCTGGTGGAAAGAGCTCTCACACTGAATGGGGGAGCTCTCTGCCTTTAACCATACATTTGAGTAATCAGCTGGCTAATCCACAGTGAAAACAGCTGTCTTGGATGCCGCCCGACCCTTCCTAGGGCCTTCAGACAACAAAAAAAGGCATCCGTCCTACTGATGTCTGCAGATCTCTTCAGACAGATCTTAACAGCAAACACCACATGTAGAGAGTGCAATGGTCTCTCCTCTGGTGAGGAGGGCTGAGAATAAAAAGAAGGTAACATAATATCTTCATTGAGATGAAAGGCCGACACTACCTTCGGTAGGAAGGATGTAAGAGGCTGCAACATCACCTTATCCTGGTGCAATCTCAAGTCTGGCTCTTTACAAGAAAGAGCTGCCAACTCCGAAACCCCTCTGGCTGGGGCGATGGCAAAGAGAAAGACTAGTTTCCTAGTCAAAAAGACCAAGGGAATCTCCCTGTTAGGTTCAAAAGGCTGCTTCTGCAGCACTGACAAAACCGAATTCAAATCCCCTGGACAGGGAGGTAATCTAACTGGAGGTAGCAGCTGAGTTACCCCTTGTAGACAAGTCCTGATCAAGGAGTGAGAAGCCAAGGCTTCTGAAAATATATGGACAAGGCAGAAACTTGTCCTTTGACAAAACTAGATTCAATTCCATGGACAGGGAGGAATCTAACAGGTGGTAACAGATGAGTTACTCCTTGAAGAAAGGTCCTGCTCAAGAAAAGAGAAGTCAAAGGCTTCTGAAACATATGGACAAGGCAGAAACCTGTCCTTTGATTATAGTCAAAACCAGCTTCAAGTTTACTCCTGCTGGAAGAAAGGCTAGCATATTACCAATCACATACTTGCGGGGATGCCTTTTCCTGGCCTAACACCACACAATGTGAGCCTTCCAGACCCTGTGATTAATCTTCCTGGTGACTAGCTTTTTAGCATAAATCAAGGAGAACTGGGCTCATGGAATCACCAGAGCACCTACTCCTATAGCCAAAGGATCCCCTGCTAAGGACACAAACAGCTGGACTTTGTTGTTGAATCGGGATGCCAGTAGATCAACCTCTGGCGTCCCCCAGCGCAGGCAAATTTCCTGAAACACTTCGGGCTGCAGTGACCACTCTCCCGGGTGTATCTGTTGAAGTCCGCCTACCAATTTTCCCATGTCTGGAATGTGAACTGCAGAGAGTCTTGCAAACTTGCCACTGCCGTGGTCTTGTACCCTTACCAGGTAGCCCTGCAACCTGGATGTCCAATCCCTCAGAGTTAGCTGAATAGCTCATAGCTCTAGGAGTTTTATGGGCAATCTCTGCTCCACCAAGGACCATCTCCTCTGGACCATGGAGTCCCCCATGACCACACCCCAGCCTACAAGACTGGCATCTGTGGTCACAATCTTCCAAGATACTGGAAGAAAAGATCTGCCCTGAGACAGATTCTGGTTTACTAACCACCAGGCGAGATTCCATCGAGCCCTGGGAGATAAGGATATGCAGGAATCTGAAGTTTGCAATTGTCTGTTCCACTCTGCCAGGATGTTGCGCTGAATCACCCTGGAGTGACACTGCATAGGGAACTGCCCCGAAAGAGGCTACCATCTTCACTAGCAGCCCACACAGAGGAGAACTGAAGAGTGTCTCATTGACCTCACCTGGCTTACCAGAGCCTTGAGTTCACTGATCCTCTCAGCGGTGAGAGTATCCTTGCTTGGACTGTATCTAGCTATAGACCTAGATATTCCAGAGACTAAACTGGGTCTAGTAAGGAATACCCTACATACATGACCAAACCCCTGCTTCCCAGGATTGGTAGGGTCACATTCTGCCCAAGTCTGCACCGAGACTGATCTCTGAGCAAGAAGTTGTCCAGGCATCCCATTATTAGGACCCCCCATGACCCTAGAAGGCCCATCACTGGAGCCAGAATCTTTTTGAAGATTCAGGGAGCTATTGCGATCCCGAATGGCAGAGCCAGAACTGGTAGCATTGTTCTATGGAAAAACGCGAAAAAAATTGAGGTAGCAAAATTGGCGCAGGCAAATATGCATCCTTTATGTCTATTGATGCCAAAAAAATCTCCTTCCTGGAGCGAGGCAATCATTTAGCGGATTGACTCAATGTGGAACGGCCATACCGCAAGAAATTGGTTTAGGACCCCGAGATCTAGAATAGGCCTTACCTCCCCGTTTTGCCTTTGGACCATAATAGGTTAGAGCAGTAAGCAAGCAGGCATGTGTTTATGCAAAACGTGCCTATGTAAGTAAGCATGCATCTGTTTATGCACAAAATGCATCCATAGACATCAGGTGTCTCTGCATCATGTGTGCTATGCATCATGCAACCTATGCAGACACCTTCCTATGCAGAGAAGCTCCCATGCAGACACAAGTCTCAATGCGATACAGGCCCACCATGCAACACAGGCCCATGCGACCTGAGTCTCCTCATGTGACACCAGTCTCCATGCAACAAGCCTCCATGCGACACGTCTCTATGCGACATGTCCATGTGCGACACAAGTTTGTGCAACATGAGCCTGTATGCGACCCGAGTCTTATGCGACACGTGTTGCTTTGCAGCCCTGTGTTTTAGCCCACATGTGTTTTAACAACCATGTTTAACAAACATGTTTTAAGCAAACAAGCATTTAAGCAAACACATGCTCCTGCAAACATTCATTTAGGCAGACATGCTTTTTTAGCAACCATGCGTTTAAGCCAGTTTGCAAGCATGCCCCTGTTCAACTGCAACCGGGCTCAAGCAGGATGAGCAAAGCACATTCGCATCCAATGCAGCCTCTATGCTGCTTCAGAACAGTAAAAAAAAAAAAAAACCTCTGATGCCCAGCCAAGGAAAAAGAAGCCTTTTTAACACCTGGGCATTATCAACAGGGCAGGTCAGGGATTTACTTAGGGATGTGACTGCTGCATAGACAACTGGTACTCCCCCCTTCCAAAAGCTTTCCTGCATAGGATGTATTAGAAGGAACAAACAATCTGTCCGGGTGTACCCAGTCAGCATATATCACCCTCTCAAGGAGAGGGTGCAAAGCGAATCCCTGCACACCTTGTGGTATTTTAATGGCCCAAGGGAGGAATACACATCCACAGGATTCTCTGCTGGAGGTAACCTGAAGGCTGCACGTACCTTATGTGTAAGTACATAGATCAGCAGCCTCTGAGATTGAGAGGCAGGGATTCTTCTAGCTCAGGACTCTCTGAAGCAGAAGTGTCTTCAAAAGAATCGGTCAGATCCCTTGTAGCTACCTCCTCTCCCTCATCAACCCATTCTCGCTCCAGAATCGGAGGGTTAGGGGGAGGAGACCTGTCACCCTTCTCACCCTGTGTGGTAGAAGCAATCATGCCAGCAATCCTGGTTTCTAAGACCAACAAAGGCTGCCGATATATCATCTTTAGTAACATACTGTGAGGAAATAGATGAGGGGTTAGCTACCATACCAGTGAGCCGCAGCGGTTGAGATAGCCCAGTCGCTTCTGGTCTCTCAGGGGAAGTAATGGCAATAGTGATCCGCCTAGTCTCAGCAAGGGCTGTGGTAACACACCTGTGCCTCTAGCCTTATTAAAGGCAACTTTGCTCCCCCCTTTGCTTCTTGGAAGCCATGGCTGCTAGTGCATGCACTGCTTTACCCATGTTCCCCAAACCCAGCTTCCTGCCCAGCCTGACTCAGCTCCCACTTCTAAACTCCCCTGTCACCAGGAGAATCTTTAGCCTACTTCCCAGCCCCATCCTGACTTCCTGTGATCGTCCATTCACTTCCTAGTGAAAAGACAGATTACTACTGGCGCAGGCCCCCCCGGGGGGCAGCTTCACAGGAGCTGCAGGCAAGACCATCATGACCGTGTCTTTCTAGCCAAGCCCTCTGGTGGTGAGAAAAAAGAAGTGCAGGCAAAAGGAGGGAAAATTTGCTGGGTTCAGTAACATTATCCCCATTGGGGATTACTCACCATTCCCGCCGCAGGGCCTGGAGGAGACAGCAGGCCCAACCTTCACCCGTCACGGCAGGCTTTGTCTCAAGGACCTTCAAGGACTGGGTACCCATTCTGAGGGTCCACTCCCTTGGACCTGTATAGCACCCTGCAGTCGTACCTTGTTCAGTGTTTCTTCTGTCTTCTTAGCGAGGCCCGGGTACCATTTATCTTAGCTTAATGCGGTTTGAAATGGATCCGGTATGAAGGCTGTCCCTGATTCTAAAAGAACCTGTGTGGGAACCAGCATAGAACCAGCATAGAAGCCCCAGAGAGCTGTAGAAGTGACCATCCACCTTCAAGACACTGGCAAAAAAACTGGAGTGTTCCCAGTGTGGGAGGGGTTATATAGGAGGGGGAATTTTGTTTTTCTTTTTTATTGATTACCAGTGTCCATTCACCTATAGGTGGCGTATAACTTAGTATGTATGGAATATATAGCCTGCTCTGTGTCCCGTGATGTCCGAAAAAGAAACTATATTTTTTTACTTTCTGCTATAAAACATATCTAAAAGAAAAAAATGAAATCGCAAATTTCTTCATAAATTTAGGCCAATATGTATTCTGCAACATATTTTTGTTAAAAAATGCCAATAAGGGTATATTGATTGGTTTTCGTGAAAGTTATAGCTTCTACAAACTATGGTATATATACTGGAACTATTATTTATTTATTTTTATACTAGTAATACCAGCGATCAGCAACTTATAGCTGGACTGCGATAGTATGGTGGGCAATCTGAGACTAACTGAGACTTTTTAAAATTTTGAGGGAATCAGTGACATTAATACAGTGATCAGTGCTAAAAATACACACTATCACTGTACTAATGACATAGGCTGTGAAGGAGTTAAACATCATGGGCAATCAAAGGGTTAAATGTGTGTGCCTAACCAGTGTTTATGTATGTACTGTGAGGTGCTTTCACTAAGAGGTGTGCAAGCTTTTATTCCCTGCTTTGCAGGGAAGCAAAAACCAGCACATCCCTGCTGACATGATAGAGCTCTTTATTGTTTACATTAACAAAGCTCTGTCTTGTTTTTCTCCTAGCCGCATGTGCTGGCAGTAATTCTGCTGATCGGCCTGTGCTGTGACTAATCAAAGGCACAACCAGCGCATATATACGTGATTCTGCGCAGCCGGCTACAATGCACAGTCGGCAAGTGCTTAATTAAATCCATGTTTCATACTTTGTAAAAAGTTATATCAGGGAAATGAATCGAATGTAATACAATAATGTTATCCACAACCGATAAAAGGCTTGGTAGGGCTGTGTATACAGTGATTCTCATAGACCCAATATTTGGTTTTATTGCATGTTAAATAGATGACAACTTTTTCAAAAATTCATATCATGTTGTTAACAATGATTTGAAATAGAAGTTCACTGGTTTATCATACAACATTATTTTTACATTTGCACATAATAAGCAGCGGAAAATGCAATGAGATTTGTCAGTCTCAGCTTGCAATGGTGCCTTAGAGTAATATTTATAATTATTCTGCATGATGCAGAATGTTATCCCACAGTATCGGAGAAGAAGCTTTTCCTCTTGGTGGTTCTGGCCCTGCTGCTGCATAACATCTGATCTGAAGGGAGAAAGAATGAGTAGTATTCTTCATGATATTAAAAGCTGTTTTTCTTCACCTGCTGTTGCAAAGATCACTGATAGTGGGTAAATTGCTAACTATGGATCTCTATCTACAGAAGAGCAGTTACCATGCCATATGGTGGTGCAAGAGGTGAGGATGCTATTGACCACAAACCAGGACTGGAGAGCAGAGACCAACACATTTCAATCTGCTCAAAAAAATAAAGGCTTTGGTGGACTTTCCTCACTATGCTGGCTTTATTGGTCCTCCAAGTGAGGTTATCAGAAATGTACATCCCCAAGTATTTAAAGCAGGAAACCACCTAAACAACTGCACTTCCAATATAGAGGGGTGAAGGGTAATGCCATTGTTTCTAAAATCTACCAGCACCTCCTTTTGCGTTCTTTACTTTGATGTTACATTTTTTTACCTTGCACTAAAAGTCCAGTTTCTCTACTTACTGCATGCACTTAGCCTGCATTCACATAGGGGCGACCCGACTTCGGCACGACTTCGCTAGGTGATTTCAGTGCGACTTTAAGCGCGACTTCCAGTGCGAGCTCAAGGACCTCAGGCGACTTTACAACACGACTTTTGCCAGGTGACTTTGCCTTGACCAATCAGAGAAGGGAGGGAGGGGGCTGCCTAAAAATAAATTCTATTCTTTTAACTGTAAAGTCGCTTCCATGTAGATGGGGATCCGACTTAGAGGCGACTTCTATTGAATCCTATGGGCACAAGTCGGATAGAAGTCGCCTAGAAGTAGTACAGGAACCTTTTCAGAAGTCGCCTTGAAGTCGGAGCGACTTCAGTCATGTATATTAAGATGGCTCCCATTCATTTCAATGGGATTTCAAATGTCAAGTGACTTGGGGCGACTTGAGGCAACTCAAGTCGGATCGCAATTCGCCCCTGTGTGAACGGGCACTGAGTCTCATTACTGCAAGTTTCAATACTGCTGTATCATCTACTAACAATCTGATTGTTTGGATAATTGCCTGAGCAATCAGTAGAGTGTACAGTAGGGGACTCAAAACAGATCCTTGGGGGTAACCAGTATTGAGAGTGATGGAAGGAGATGGGATATCATGAATTGTTAAGTCCAATACTGAGTTGCACAAGATTTAACTCAGACCAAGTAGTGTCCATTTTTTTTTATCAAAGATTGTGAAATGATAGCATTGAAAGTGGAACTAAAACTCTAGAAAAACAGTCTCACAGATTCACCACCAGACAGAGTTAAGGTACAATTTGGAGTCCACAACAAGTAGGTAAGCAGACCAGATTGAAACAGAAGTTGGGTCTGTAATGGTAAAACAATCAGGATAACTGGTCAGAGATTGTGATGTACCACTGAAGATTTTTCACATACCTTTTTGGAGAGCTGGAAGACATCAGGATGACCTTTCTCACACCTCCAGACCAAGGTCGCTAATAAAACTTACAGCAGTGTCTTGAAGGTCAACCTGGTTATATAATGTTGAAATAATAGATTGACAGCTGGGGTGCACTGGGTCTTCATAAGGTTAAACCTCACCAGGTAAGAGGCAGACAAACAGCCATGTATCAAAATCAGCAGGCTGATGCCTAATCAGATTACAAATCTGCTTTACAGATCCCAATCAGCAACAAGCAGATAGATAAGGTACAAATTCATCAGACAAATGCATGGTCAGGGTACAGGTCAGAGTCTGCAACATGCACACAGATGAGGTGCAATTTCAGCAGGCATCTGTGTACTCCAGGTACAAGCCAAAGTTAGGAACATGCATAAAAGCAGAGTAGATCAAGATGAAACCTAAGTCAGTAATGGGAAGACAATCAGGATAGCAGGTCACAAGCTAATGATGAACACAAATCATTCTGAATCTGTACAGACTGATGGCTAAAAAAGCACCAATGTAGGCAATAAGCATGCTCACATGCCTGTGCATTGTGCATGAAGATGGGTGCATGACAGGATCCCTTCATAAAGGGCCATACACCAGGGTATCACCACACCATTTTGCATTCTGCCATGACCTTCATAACAATTGAATTACATTTTAAACATTTTATATACAGTATTTCACAAAAGTGAGTACATCCCTCACATTTTTGTAAATATTTTATTACATCTTTTCATGTGACAACACTGAAGAAATGACACTTTGCTACAATGTAAAGTAGTGCGTGTACAGCTTGTATACCAGTGTAAATTTGCTGCACAATAACTCTGCACACAGCTATTAATGTCTAAACCGCTGGCAACAAAAGCACCCCTAAGTGAAAATGTCCAAATTGGGCCCAATTGGCCATTTTCCCTTCCCAATGTCATGTGACTCGTTAGTATTGCAAGGTCTCAGGTATGAATGGGGAGCAGGTGCGTTAAATATGTTGTTATCGCTCTCACTCTCTCATACTTGTCACTGGAGGTTCAACATGGCACCTCATGACAAAGAACTCTCTGAGGATTTGAAAAAAAAAATGTTGCTCTACATAAAGAGTGCCTAGGCTATAAGAAGATTGCCAAGACTCTGAAACTGAGCTGCAGCACGGTGGCCAAGACCATGCAGTGGTTTAATAGGACAGGTTCCACTAAGAACAGGCCTTGCCATGGTTGAACAAAGAAGTTGAGTACACATGCTCACTGTTATGTCCAGAGGTTGTATTTGGGAAGTAGACATATGAGTGCTGCCAGCATTGCTGCAGAGGTTGAAGGGGTGGGGGGGTAAGCCTATCAGTGCTCAGACCATACGCCATACATTGCATCAAATTGATCTGCATGGCTGTCATCCCATAAGGAAGCCTCTTTTAAAGATGACACACAAGAAAGCCTGCAAAAAATTTGCTGAATGCAAGCAGACTAAGGACATGAATTACTGGAACCATGTCCTGTGGTCTGATGAGACCAACATAAACTTATTTGGTTCAGATGGTGCCAAGCGTGTGTGGCGGCAACCAGGCGAGGATTACAAAGACAAGTGTGTCTTGCCTTCAGTCAAACATGGTGGCGGGAGTGTCATGGTCTGGGGCTGCATGAGTGCTGATGGCACTGGGGAGCTACTGTTTATTGAGGGATCTATGAATGCCAACATGTACTGTGACATACTGAAGCAGAGCATGATCCCCTCCCTTCAGAGACTGGGCCGCAGGGCAGTATTCCAACATAACAAACCCAAACACATCTCCACTGCCTATCTAAAGAAGCTGAGGGTAAAGTTGATGGACTGGCCAAGCATGTCTCCAGACCTAAACCCTATTGAGCATCTGTGGGGCATCCTCAAATGGAAGGTGGAGGAGTGCAAGGTCTCTAACATCCACCAGCTTCGTGATGTCGTCATAGAGGTGTGGAAGAGGACTCCAGTGGCAACCTGTGAACTCCATGCCTAAGAGGGTTAAGGCAGTGCTGGAAAATAATGGTGACCACACAAAATATTGACACTTTGGGCCCAATTTGGACATTTTAAATTAATGTGTGATGGGTGTGCTCACTTTTGTTGCTAGAGATTAATGGCCGTGTGTTGAGTTATTTGAAACAATGTTACATTTCATGACTCGTATGTCAAAAATATTGTCACATTTAAACGAAAAGGGAGTTTTATTGAGTTGTGTGCCGGTAATTAGAGATCGTTGTTT
>BLSH010367861.1:2421323-2446235 GCA_018402905.1 Glandirana rugosa | reverse complement strand
ATCGGTTCTGGGACTTTGACTCGACATCGTGCCACCGGTTCTGGTGCTGTATGGTCTTGGCCACCGTGCTACAGCTCAGTTTCAGGGTCTTGGCTATCTTCTTATAGCCTAGGCCATCTTTATGTAAAGCAACAATTGTTTTTTTTCAGATCCTCAGAAAGTTCTTTGCAATGAGGTGCCATGTTGAACTTCCAGTGACCAGTATGAGAGAGTGAGAGTGATAACACCAAATTTAACACACCTGCTCCACATTCACACCTGAGATCTTGTAACACTAACGAGTCACATGACACATGAAAGGGAAAATGGCTAATTGGGCCCAATTTGCAAATTTTCACTTAGGGGTGCACTTACTTTTGTTGCCAGCGGTTTAGACATTAATGTCTGTGTGTTGAGTTATTTTGAGGGGACAGCAAATTTACACTGTTATACAAGCTGTACACTCACTACTTTACATTGTAGCTAAGTGTCATTTCTTCAGTGTTTTCACATGAAAATATATAATAAAATATTTACAAAAATGTGTGGGGTGTACTCACTTTTGTGAGATACTGTATATATAGTAAAACCTTGGATTGCGAGCATAATTCTTTCCAGAAACATGCTTGTAATCCAAAGCACTTGTATATCAAAGCGAATTTCCCCATAAGAAATAATGGTAACTCAGATGATTCGTTCCACAACAATTTATTCATAAATCTTTCCGTTTATAGTCCATATAAAAAGATTATAGCAATGTGATGGGTTGTGTAAAAGAGGCACATCTTAGTATGCAGGCATCTGGGGTAAAGCTGTCCACAGAGACCACCCTCCGCACTGCCAGCTCTCATTGCTGTCAGTCTGCAATCGTGACCGGGAAGACTACCTTTCAGTAGAGCGATCTGAACGCGAGGCTTGAAAAGCTTGTGGAGCACAGTGTAGAAGAGATGACGTTGATATCAGTGTAGAGGATGGTCCACGTGGACATCTTTACCCCGGATGTCTGCATATTTACATGCACCTGTTTTAATCATCAACCATGTGGGTTGCTAAATGTTGTGCCTTCATTTAATGTAACCATATTGCTACACTTTAAGGCATCTCTCTTCTCTTTTATACTCAGCTGTGACATGACACTACTTTTATATCAAGACATCGCTTGTATATCAAGTCAAAATGTATTTAAAAATTTTGCTGGTCTTGCAAACCAAGTGACTCTCAAACCTACACTATATTGTCAAAAGTATTGGGATGCTTGCCTTTACATGCACATGAACTTTAATGACATCCGAGTCTTAGTCTATAGGGTTCAATATTGAGTTGGCCGATTGGCTCCTCTCCTGACAGGGGGGGTCTGTGCTGATTGCATATCACTACAGCCCCCCTTAGGATCACCACCCTAGACCACCAGGGAGACTGCCCAGGAACCACCAGGGATGTGCCAACCCAGGACCACCAGGGAGCCGATCCTGGATCACCAGGGAGCCCACCCTAGACCACCAGGTAAGGGGCGCAGTGCCCAACATGGATGACACTCAGTGCCAACTTCAGATGCCACACTAGACCACCAGGGAATGGGCCCCTATTAGTGCATCTGTCATCTGCTGCCCACCAGTGCACCCATCAGTGCCCACCAGTGCCACCTACCATCTGTCATCTGCTGCCCACCAGTGCACCCATCAGTGCCCACCAGTGCCACCTACCATCTGTCATCTGCTGCCCACCAGTGCACCCATCAGTGTCCACCAGTGCCACCTACTATCAGTGCCCATCAGTGCCGCCTATGAGTGCTCATCAGTGCCCAACAGTGTTGCATATCAGTGCCCCTCAGTGCTGCATATCAGTGCCACCTATCAGTGCCTGTCAGTGCTGCTTATCAGTGCCACCTATCAGTGCCCATCAGTGCTGCATATATGTGCTTCATCATCAGTGCCCGTCAGTGCCACCTCATCAGTGCCGCCTCATCAGTGCCAATCAGTACTGACTCATCAGTGCCCGTCAGTGTAGAATCATCAGTGCCCATCAGTGATGGAGAAAATGTACTTATTTACAAAGTTTTGTGACAGAAACAGAGAAAAACGTATTTTTTTTTCAAAATTGTCAGTCTATTTTTATTTGTAGCGCAAAAAAAAAACAAAAAACGCAGGGGTGATCAAATACCACCAAAAGAAAACTCCATTTGTGGGAACAAAATTATATAATTTTGTTTGGGTACAGCGTCGCATGACCGCGCAATTGTCATTCAAAGTGAAACAGCTCTGAAAGCTGAAAATTGGTTTGGTAGGGAAGTGTTCTAAGTGCCTGGCATTGAAGTGGTTAAACATAAAGATATTAAAATTTTAAACAAAGCTGTCCTTTCTTTTATTTGGTGTAAGAAAAAACCCAAATAGCATTGACAAAATTATATCTCCCAAGGAGCAAAGGAGGAGCTAATCTTCCCAATATTAGACTATATAATCTTGCTTGTCTATTGCATATAGGGATGGACTGGGTACTGCAAGCATCCATGTACACAAATTTATGCATTGGAAATAGCATTGGTGAAGCCATATAATCTGGTTGTGATCCTTTATTGGAAATTACAGCTGCTTCCCGCAAGCCTTCAACACAACCTCTTGATCTAGGACACAGTAATTACCTGGAAGGAAATGTAACATAAATTGGGTCTTTCACCTCATATCTCCCAGTATTTGCCCATACAAGGCAACCCAATGTCTCCAAAAGCTCTTTAATATAAGGCTCTAATATCTAATTCTAAGGGGGTTTCCTTTGCTGTCTCCCTTTATGATATACACTCTGGGATTGTAAAGATTTTCTTGACCCTGGCCTCAGCATACAACCTACCTAGCCACCACTTTAAGTGCTGTTCAGACAAACAGCAACGTTTTCAACCCTCCATGCTGGATCATTTTCTCCGGGAGCGAAAATACTACATATCTGATATTTATCAACTGGAGGAGTACAGCAAGGTATAGAAATTGGTGGTGAATGAATCCCGGAGGCAGTCCCAATTTAAGCTTAACCATAGAGCCTTCATCCCTTTTTTATCAAATAAGGAATTACCACAGATGGCCTCATATACACTGTGAAATGTGTATCGGACGTCACTTTTCCACCGCTTTGGTCCTGTGCCCATATCACCTTTTGGAACCAAGTTCTGGATTATATTGTAGGAGTAAGTGACTGTCAACCTCCCAAGGATCCACTTCTCTTACTGTGTGGCTGCATCACAACTTTACCTTTGACTGAGAATAACCATCTCTATAAATCTTGGGGGAGTTTGCAGTGGATGCTAATATGCTTACTTGTAGCCCACAGAGCTATTCTAAAAAATGGACAATCTCATTGCTCCTACCATCGCAGACATCAAAAAGGACTTACGACTTATGCTGTACAGGGAAAAGTTAGATGTGGAGTTGAGCAATCGTGCCTCCACTAAACATTTTCACCATAGGTGGTCTGCATTTATTGAAGTAACTCCAACATCTCCGGAAAAAGCCTCTCTATTGTTCTCCTTCGTGTATGTGGATTTGTATATTCAGGGTACCTAAATCGGCACTACAAATGTTTACATGGATATTTTTGCTATGCCTTTTATCAATTTTTCCCACTCAGCTTTTCGAGAGCGAATACTTTTTTTAAAATTTTTTTAAAATCCGATATTCTTAATTATTCTTTTCCCATAACAACACAATCAGTACATACATTAATTAACATAACATACAAAACTCAAAACACGAAACACCCTTCACTCCTTTTCTCTTTTTCTTTTTTTTCTTTCCTACCGTATATGCGCATAATAATGTATCTTTCCCAATTTGTTCTTTTGGTTGTTACTTATAACCCCATGCCACTTCAAACTTAACCACTTCAGCCCTGGAAGGATTTCGCACTTTAGGACCAGAGCACTTTTTGCGATTTGGCACTGTGTCGCTTTAACTGACAATTGCACGGTTGTGCGACGTTGTACCCAAAAGAAATGTGCGTCCTTTTTTCCCCACAAATAGAGCTTTCTTTTGGTGCTATTTGATCCCCTCTGCATTATTTCTGATCGCCGCTATAAATAAAAAAAGAGTGACAATTTTGCAAAAAAAACTGTTTTTCTTACTTTTTGCTAAAATACAAATCCGAAAAAAAAATATAAAAAAACATTTTTTCATCGGTTTTGGCCGATTTATATTCTTCCTCATATTTTTGATTAAAAAAATCGCAATTGGCGTTTATTGATTGGTTTGTGCAAAAGTTGCCGGGTCTACGGATGCTGAGAATTAATTTCTGGGGTTTTTATTTTTTACTAGTAATGGCGGTGATCTGTGATTTTTAGTGGTACTGCGATATTGCAGCGGACATGTTGGACCATTTTGACACTTTTTTGGGACCATTGGCATTTATACAGCGATCAGTGCTATAAAAATACACTGATTACTGTGTAAATGTGATTGGCAGTGAAGGGGTTAACCTGGAGGGGGCGCTCTAAGGGTTAACTGTGTTCCTTGTGTGTGTTCTAACTGTATGTGGGCTGGGCTGGAGAGGAGTGATTACGGCTTCCATATACAGGAAGCCTGTGATCACAGCCCTTCCCCCTCTGTCAGAATGGAGATCCATGTTTACATACACAGACCTCCGTTCTTTCACTGCGGGGGGGGCCATCGTGGGTAGCCGGCGGCGATCGAGTCCTCCCTACCTGCTCCCTGGCCCCCCCCGGACACAGTGAGTGCGCCAGCATGCGCATGCTCATAATCTCATAATGCTAGTTATCGCGGCCGCTGTCAGGTGATGGCAGTTCGTGATAACGAGCCACCTTGCCACTGTCATGCTGTGGCAGGCGGTCGGCAAATGTTAATGTTCGTTCTCTTCATTACTTGATACTGTTAGTAATACACATTATTCACTTATCTATTCCAATTTAGACTTATCTTAAGGATGTATATACAAATACATCTACAAGTACTTTTCTTACCTCTCATTTACCATTGTTCTTTATTTCTACTACTTATTCATCTAGTTACACGATTAAATGCCGGAATTAGATACTAACCACCAAAACCAGATTTTTTTAAACTTTTTTGGGCTTCTCCTATGTTTATATGCTAATTTTTACCGCTTGAGGTTAAGCTCAATAGTTTCAATCCATTGTGTTATTGTTTGTGGGGAGTTTGATTTCCATTTTTGTCGTATTAATTTTTGTGCCATATACATTGATCGTATCCACATCTCATGCATTTTTATTGGAATAATATCCCCTGGCATAATTCTCAGCAATGCTATTTTTGGGTCTGGCTGTACATGTATTGAGCATAGTTCATTTAGGGTATCAAATACACTTTCCCAATAGCGAAATAGTTTGGGGCATCGCCACAGCATATGTATGAGTGCACCCGTATCGTTGATACATCTTGGGCAATTTAATGTTGTTGCCTTGCCCCAGGAGTATAACTTTAGAGGGGTATAATGGGCTCTATGAATAATAAATAATTGAGTCAAACATTGTGACAAACACAAGGATACTCTAAATAGATTCTTCAAAGCTTGGTTCTACTCTTCATCACTAAGAGTATCTAGGTCTCTACGCCATTGCCCCAAACTGGCCATTTGTGTTTTTGTTCCCTCCATCCTTTGTAAGGAGGAATATATATCTCCAATAAGTCCCTGTTTAGAATATCTTATAGTTACTGCAAATGCTACTATTGATGATGGACTATATTTAAATTGAAAAGTTTTAGCCTGACTCTAAATGGCATGTCGTGACTGTAAATATTGAAAAAATAATTTATTGGGCAACTGATATTCCCTTGCTAATTTATCAAATGGTTTCAAAACCTCATTGTCAAAAAGCTGGTGCAGTAACACTATTCCAGCTCTTTTCCACGAGTCAAAATTTTTCAGTTTCCCTATTTCTGGTAATTGTAAGTTTTCCGATATTGGCATATATTGAGTATATCCCTCCTGTGAAAATTCCCGTTGAACAGCATTCCATATATTGTGGATTAATTGAAAAGTAGGTAAACATAATTTATTATGGAAATGGTGTGAAACTATTAGCCGTACAGGTGGCTCCATTGGAAGTTGGGAAAATATAATTAGCTGTATAGAGTCTTCTACGTTTATAACGTTCCAACCATACAGCTGCTGTAGTTGTGATGCTAAATAATACTGTCTGGCATTACAGCTAGTCCACCTTTATCTTTAGGTATCTGTTGTGTTTCCAAACTAATCCATGCTTGTTTATGTTTCCAAATCAAATCTCTAAATAAGGCATCTATTTGTCTAAATAATTTCTGAGGTAGCCATATAGGACAATTATGCAACTAACATAGTAACCGTGGTATCCATACCATCTTAATCAAATTGGCTCTGCCAATTACCGTTAACGGTAATCTACCCCATGTTTTCCCTACCTGTTTAAGGCGTTTAAGTAGTGGGGTTAATTTCCTTTCTACATATGTATTTACTTGTGAGGTAATTTGAACCCCTAGATATTTAAATGAGGATACTACAGTTATTTGAGATGCTAATGTTGGCAAGTTATTCATCAATGGGTCTATGGGTAAAAGGATAGACTTGTCCCAATTTATTTTGAATCCTGAAAAGGATCTATATGTATTAATCAGAGACATTACTGCTACTAAGGAGGATGTTGTATCACCCAAAAATAAAAGCCTTTCGTCTGCATACAAAGCAATCTTATCCTCACCCAGAGGTCTACAAAACCCAACTATATTTGATGATTGATGTATCGCAGCGGCTAGAGGTTCTAAAGCTAAAGCAAAAAGTAAAGGTGACAGTGGACAACCCTGTCTTGTACCCCGGCTTAAAGAGAATGGGACTGAAACATGTCCATTTACTCTAACCCGCGCTACTGGGTCAGTATATAAGTTGTATCCATTTTCTAAATTAAGGTCCAAATCCAAACCTCTTTAAACAGTTCCATAAAAACTCCCACTCTATACTATCAAAGGCTTTTGCCACATCAAGCGATAATATGGCCATATTTCCTGTATTTTTGGATGGAACTTGCAAGTTCAAAAACAACTGTCTTATATTCACTGTACTAGACCTGTCTGGGATAAAACCAGCCTGGTCTGGATGCACTATCTTAGCTATAACTTTTGCAAGCCTATTAGCTAGTACCTTTGCCAATAGCTTCACATCCGATGTAAGCAAGGATATTGGACGATATGATTCTGGATTTTCAGGGTTCTTATCAAATACTTCCAATAATTCTGGCAACAATTTAGTACCGTAAACTTTATAGACCTCGCTTGTTAACCCATCTACACCTGAAGTTTTATTGTTAGGCATATTAGCAGAAATTGTAATTCCTCTAGGGTCAGAGGTCCATTTAACATCTCTTTATCAGCTACAACGATCTCTTTTAATGTGAGGGAATTAGGAAAGTATTTCAATTCAGTGCTTTTATAGGATACTTTACTACTATACAGGTTCTTAAAAAATTCCAAAAACACTGCAGATATCTCTATTGTAGTTCGTACTTTTTTGGTTGAAGATACTTTCAATTCTTCCACTTGTGTCATTGGCCTTTGGGCCTAAGTTATTGTTGCCAGAAGATGACCTGTGTTCTCCCCATCCTCAAAATATGGTTGCTGGAGGAAAAAGTGTTTCTGCTCTGCTTTTTTACGTGAAATATCTGCATATTCTTGTAGTTTTTGTATCCATATCTGTTGGTTTTCTATAGTAGGGTTTTCAATATACTTAATTTGGGCCTGTAGTGCTGTCTCAGTCACAGTCCTTTCCCAAGCTTTAGTTCTTTTTTTATTTTTTGAGATTTGAAATATAAATAGTCCTCTTATATAAGCCTTTAATGAGTCCCAATATATCCGGGAGGCTGCAGTAGACTTATTGACAGCACTAAATGCCGTCAGGTAAAATACTTTCCTTAGAAGGGAAAAGATCAAACCAGTAGGGGTTGATTTTCCACAGTGTACGAATCTGATTAGAGCATAGATTTTATTTAAGAATCAACGGTGAGTGGTCTGACAGCCCCCTAGCTGCATACACTGCCTCTGATATAACTGGTAACATTGTTAGGGTAACTAATGCTAAGTCTATTCTAGATAGAGCCTTATGACTACTAGAGAAAAATGAGTATTCTCTTTCACTAGGATGTAGCATTCTCCATATATCTAACAGTCCTATTTCTTTCACGTAACCTGCAAAGGAGGTACTTGCCATAGTCGTTTGTCCCATATTCATCCCATATTTATCTAAAAGAGGGTTGATATAGTTATTAAAGCCCCCTACTATTAACCAGGGGGCATCGGCTTATTTAAGAGGTAAATTTCAGAAATTCCTTAAATACCTCTGATGAATATGGAGGTGGTATATATGGCGGTATATATACATTAGCCAACACATATGGTTTCCTATACATCATACAATGTATAGATTTATAGCGACTCCTAATATCCGTTTGTACTTGCATGCATGAGAAATCAACATCATTAGCTACTAAGACAGACACTCCTCTGGACTGTGTAGTATAAACAGCATGATACTGTCTACTATAATGTGCATGTTTCAAATAGTTTAATTTTTGTATATTTAAGCGAGTCTCCTGTGGGCAAATAATAAACGGAGAAAACTGTTTTAATGTAGTGAACATTGCTTGTCTCTTTACTGGGTCCCCAAAACCCCTAACATTCCAAGATACCAAAACTTGCATTAAGACTATTGTAATATAATATTCTGAAATCTTGCCTCAATAACACCCATTTGTCTCTCTTGACTGGGCGAAATTGAATACAAGGTTTCTATTTGGGGAAATATGGCACTCCTCACAAGGTTCCCTCAGTGTTTTATGTGGTATGGGATATTTTCCAACAAACTGGAGCGCGTTAGGAAAAAAGAAATAAACAAAGAAAAGAAAAAACAAGAAAAATAACCATAAAAACATAAACAAACACTCATACAATATCCACTTATTCTGTTAACAATTCCACAATACCTCTTGGTGATCTTTACCCAAATATTTTTATAATCACATAAAACCCCACAAACTAATTTTACCTCCAACCTGATCCCATTAACCAGCACTGGCTTAGAATAAACCAGATCGACAAATAAAATAAGAGCTAATGCTCTAACTTCCCTTCTCAAACCAGAGCAATAGTTAATTAAAGGGGTTCTCCAATGCTCTATCGCACAACTGTACGATTTCCAAAAAATGTATAGAAAAAAGGGAAAAAAAAAAGATTCACATCATTTAGTAAATATTGTACATCTAAAATAAGAAAAAATACCAAAATAAAAAGAAAAAACACCCAAATTACAAAACCAACATTTCCCGCAGGAAAAATTATTTGAGAATCCATACCTGGTTCTCTCTTCTATATCCTCACTTATAAATTTATTTTATTTATTTATAATGTCTATCTAACCATTCAGTGGCCTCGAGCGGTGTGTCGAAAAAGTTGACAACATCGCCCGCTACCACTCTAAGTTTAGCAGGGTATAACATTGAGTATGACAGTTGCAGTCTCTGTATTCTTTTCTTTACATCTTGAAATTTTGATCGCTGTTTATGGAATTCTGGAGAAAAGTAAGGAAAAAATATAATTTTGGACCCATTGAAAAAGAACTTCCTTTAGCAGCCTAGCTCTCCACAAAATAAAATCTCTATCCCTTTGATTAAGTAGGCATATTAAGAATGGTCGTGGAGGGGCTCCAGATGGTAGGGGCCTAGAGGGTATGCAATGTGCTTTTTCCACGGCAAAAGTCAGTAAGATGGTCTTTCCCTATAGTTTCCCACAGCCATGTTTCTGCAAACTCTGTTGGGTTGGCACCTTCTGCCCGCCAGTCCCACCAGTCTGACATTATGTCGAAAACGATTTTCCAAATCTCGTAATTTATGAGCACTATTATCAGATTTTTACCTTATTTCTTTGATGTCTTTATTTAAAGTCTGAGACATATCTTCTAATTTCCCAGCTCGGTCTTACAATGCAGATGTCCGTTCACTTATTTTCTCCATATCTTGACGGAGAAAGACAAATTCTTCTTTAATTCCTTGCATCTGCGCTGTTAAATTACATAGAGAATTTTGACATTGCTGTACTGCTTTAGCACATCCAACAAGGTAGGTTCTAAGGTCAGTGAGGGTGCTAGAGATGTCGATGATGGTATAAGACTATTAGCCTGTCCATCCATACCAGATTCCGACTTTTCCTCTATTTCTTTATTTACAGCCCTATTTTGAGCCATGTGTGTATCTAAGGTAGCAACGTCTATCTTATTACAGTGTTGCTTCAATACTTCACTAGGAGCATGCTGAAAAGATTCACTTTCATTTTCTTTGGGTACTGCTGCAAATTTTGCGAGTTTGATTGCTGCAAGCTCCTTAGCTTTATCCTTCACAGATTTGCCGCTTTGCGTTTGTTGAGAGGGGTCACTAGTATCTTGTGTAGATACTGTGGTACTAGTATTGAATGCCCCCTGCATTTCTTTTCTCCTTGTCATTTTTCTTTAAGATTGTCTCTTCTCTTGTCTTTATACTTCCTTCCTCCTTCTTCCTCGCTTTGCCTTTTACCAATTTATATTGCTGTTTTTCTCTCTTTCTCCTTCTCTCACTCCCCTCTCCCCTCACCTGCTTTCTTTTGCTGTTTTTACTGTTTTATTGGTTTTACAGATTTCTGGGTTTATAGAAATTTTTGTTTTCTTTTTCAGATTCAGACTCCTCCAACAATAATTCATGTTTCATGGTCCATAATTCCCAGTACACAATACACAGTCCTCAGTTCCCTTCACAGTTTGTTTTTTATTGTATTCAACTATATATATTTTTTGTACTCAGTGTTTTGTGCTACAATTTTCACTCACCCTTTCGACCTTTAACAGAATCGTTTCCTGTTGTACAGCTCTTCTCTGCTCCCCTATTGATTTCCATTTGCTTGCTTGCCGTTTGCCTGTCTCCACCGGGCCGCTGCAAGTGCCGTGAGCCAATTCCGGTCTTCCTGGGTGCCACCAGCTTCGGGTGCTCCCGAGCGCCTCCGAATCACTCCGAGTACTCCCGAGCTCTATGATCACTCCCAAGCGCTCCCGGTTGTTCTTGATGATCTTCAAGCCCACAAGCGGAGCTGTTCTGCAAACCAAGCAGCCGTCACTTCAAGCTCCAGGGGCTCCCAATGACTAGCCTGGTCCAACCGCCACAGACCGTCACAGACTCCAGGTGGTCCCCTCTGGACCACAAGACCTCTGATACACCTCCCATCCTTCTCCCGCCACCTCTGAGCAGCAAAGATACACCAGGACCTGGATCAAGACCAGAGTCACTGGTTTGAGAGCGGTGTGTTTCCAAAGGGTGAAGACAGTCTATGGTAGACCTATGGAATCTATAATGTTGTAGATGATGTAAATCTGTGGTGAGAGATTAATTTCAGTTAAAAGTTATAGTTGAAAACTGAAGAGAAGACACCCAGCATCGGGGAAAAGGGAGAGATATGGAATACATAATATACAATCCACTGCACAATCAAGTTAAGAGATCCAGCTAACAAACCGCGATCGTCAGGTCTAAAAATAGCCGACTGGTTGTATCCGACATCCAAATCCGATATACAGGTTGTGGGACCAGGGAGGTACTCAGGCAATCAGCCTAAATGTTCCACAGGATGGTAGAGCCGGAGCACATCACAACACACGTCTGCTTACATCACATTCAAATGCATCATCATGACAGCCAAGACGAGAGCGAGTACTTGATGAGATATTAACCTTTCTTTTGATCATCTTGTATGATGTAACTATGTACTTGTAGATTTGCAATTTTGACAAGTTTTTCCTTATTACATGGGGGCAATGCATATTCTAATTATTATGGTTATCTTCCCTCTTGGACTGTTTTGTGCATATTTCTGATTGTGCCTTGTCACTCTAACACTGTTTCAAATTCTAGGGACACTCTGGGGTTCTGCTTCTCTCCTCTGGGTGGGGGTTGGAGCAGTTTCTCTGTAGTTCCTCCATCCTTATTTCCTTTTAGGGCATTAAACTTAGATGCACACATTGTGATATATTTTTAAATTTTTAAATTTCTGTTTATCCACTGTGATATATTCCTTACTCTAATACTGTATGTGTTTGTATGGTGTAATAGATTCTATTCCATTGAATATGTATTTTTTATTTTGTATTGTATTATCATTGAAACTAAATAAATAATTTAAAATAAATTAAAGTTCATAAAACACTAGATGCTAAGCATCAAACAGTTCATCTCCCGAAGGACTTCACATATATATGCATCATCTCACTGAAGAAATCCTCAAGGTGTGCATACAACAAACCACACGTGTTCTCCCTCCACCGGCTAGCACACTCCCTCACCTTGTTGTTTGACCCCAGTTTTACTAGAGGGTCAAACACACGTCCCCAAAAGGGGTCGAAAAATGGGCAGATGATCCAAAGATAAAGAGCCACTGGACCTTGCTCAGGTTTTTCAGCCTCTCAATCCAGATCCAGACAGAGAAGTAAAGGCTTCATCTGTCCTCTGAGATCTTCATTCTGCCTGGGGAGAGCTGGGTTGTGTGTTGGACAGGAGGAAAGAAATCAGGGGTGCACAGTGATCTCTTCCTGCTCTGCCCACCTGTACTGGAGCTGTGAAAGCCCAGACTCAGACAGCCACACTGTATCTTAAATAGCAAGGCTTTGATGTAATAGTCCCAGACCACTTGTTCCACAATCTAAACAGGATGGAGTCTATGCAGTTGCAACCACTTGTTTGTAAGGTAGAACAAATCATGCATCTGGGATCTTGCTGACTTTCCAGATCACAGTCCCATGAAATACCATGCTGCACTCAGACAGCCATGGTAACCCTAAACTGGGGTAGGGTTTATCCTCAGAGTTTAGATGCTACTTGCCATCCTGAGGTTGCAACTGTAAGTCAAAGTAGGTCTTTGGGGCTCCCCTTTACGAAACGTGCCATCCCCTCAGCCCACTGCACTTTGAGTAGCTGTTCCTGTTCTGCAACTCTCTTAAACATGTTAAGGTCGACTTCAAAATCATCCTTCAGGGAAAATTTCCAAAGGATGCTCTACACCAGGTGTTGAGGTATAGCTGTTGGCCCCTGTACCCCATCTGCCTTTCTGACAATGCCTGTATCTGCTGCTAAGAGTCAAGTACACTTGCTGTTGACCCTCTAAGGAAGCCTGGCGGACTTCAGTCAGATATTACATCTGTCAGGCTATTAAACAGAAGCTGGTTAGTCTGATTTTGCCAACAATATGTCTGGTGCTTTTATTTATTTTGCAAGGCAGGAAACAAACACAGTTTCTATGCAGGGGGAGTTTTTACAGCAAGTCCATAACACAAACCAAATAAAACAACTACTCATCTGAGCCACTGACTAAACTCATGTCAGTCCATGAATAACAGGTTGCCCCTGATGGGTTCCTCAAAACAAAAATAATCAGGCAGCTCTTGTACCCTTTTCTATTCTTTATTAACGGTCAGCCTAAAATCAGAGAGAGAGAGACCTTAGTATTTGTTTGTTTACATAGATAAAGGCCTATGCACAGCCGAGACTAATACAGAGGTCTGGCTCCCAGGTAAGGTGTGGACATATGAATGAAGTGGTATTCCCACTCAAGACTCTATAAAACCTCTGGGTTCTAGGACCAAGGATGGGACTTATTAAGATACTGAAAAAACAAAAAAGATTATTTTTTCCATATCATTCTTGAATTCTGGAAACCTAGGTAACATACCATGCACAAATCTGCCAAAGAGTGCCTCCCAATATACATTGTATACATTGGCAAAAGTAAGGTCAGCTTATAGAGCAAATATGATTTCTACCTGCTATCCACTAGTCCAGGATGCTTTTAAAGCCTAAAGGGAATTCTTTAATGTATGCTGTTCAACCTACTGTTGTTTCTGTCTTAATTCCTCCTTCACCTAAGGAGCCTCCAGTGTCAGTTGGAGTACCTGCTCAAGAACCTAAAAGAAGCCTTGTATCAGAATATAAAGAAAAAGAGAAGGCTCTTGTGATGACAAATGAAAATTCAATCAGAAGACATATGTGACAGAGAAAGAGCTTAAGGTGATTAGAACGGCTATAATTTATAGAATTATGCAAGGGCCAGCTCAGTGACCCCATGGACAGGACTGTGAACATTCTGTGGAAGTTTGGAAAACAGAAAAATGTACCTTTATACCCTGTATAGAAAGTGTGAGTAGCATTTTTTTCAACTGATCTCTAAAGCAATAGTGTATATGGTCAATGCTTTAGTAGAGACAGTCCTCATCGATAACAGCACCATTGCTCTGATAAGTTCTTCTGAGAAGAACCAATAACTCCATTTAGCAGTCAGGAGAAGATTTTTGGATGTTCTTTCCCCACAAATTAAATTTGTTCACTTTGAGTATCACCAGAACGGGGTACAAATGCAAATTAATTTCCTTCTCTTGTTTGATTTTTCTTAAAGCTTACCTTAAAATCCAGGGAAGGCTGCAGCCATGAGCCAAACTCTGGGAGATCTCCTGTCATCAAATGCGATCACCAAAGCCCCATTGAGTCAAATAGGAAAGGGATTCTACTCTCATTTTAATGAGGAATAAACTCTGCGGAAAACACCACCTCATTGTTAACCTGAAAAATTCCCTACCTATCTAGTGTCTACCTACTGTACCTATTTCTATTCATCAAGGCCATCAGCAGTTCTTGAGATTTGTGGTGAAAGATTTAAGCATAATGACAATGTATCTTCACCAAGAAATCATTTCCTAATTTTCCTCACCATCTTGAAACAGAGGAGTTGATTTACTAAAACTGCAGAGTGCAAAATCTCGTACAGCTCTGCATAGAAACTAGAGATGGGCTTGAGCGAGATTGGGTTTCTAGTCCCAACCCATCTGCCCAATCCCGCCAGGAAGCCGACACTGCACAGCGCTAATCATAGGTAGTGAGACATTCCCCGATCTGTGCAGCTGCAGACTGGGAAATGCCTCACTGTCTGCAATTAGAGGTGTGTAGAGACAGCTTTCTGGCAGGATGGGACAGGTGGGTTGGGACTATGAACCCAAACCGGAACCTGAGACCATTCCTAAGAGAAACCAACCAGCTTGCTAAAGTTAGAAGCTGATTGGCTACCATACACAGCTGCACCAGATTTAGATCACACGTTTAGTAAATCAACCCCAAGGCTTGTACAAGTCTCTAGCAGACAGCTTTTTTTGAAGCATTGAAATGGGTTTCAAATTCTGAGAAGTTGAATTTAAATCTGAACAAACTACTGTTGTCCTAAGTTTCTTCCTAGGTTTCACACAACTGGAAACACATCTTAGGCTGCTTCCACACTGATCATTTTTTTGTTCCTTTTTTGTCTTAAAAAAACGCATGACCGTTAAATTATGCTGGTCAGTTGCATTTTTCAAAATCCTCAAAGTCCTGCGAGCTGTATTTGGTGCACGTTTGATGTGGTAAAAAAAATGCATCGAAAATGCACTCCCCCATTGAAATGAATAGAAAATGTATCAAAAACAAGGCAAAAAATGCATAAAAAATACATAGGCGGTTTCATTTTCTGAGTCACATGTCCTTTTTTCACAGGTGCAAAAAGAGGCAAAAACACATATACGTTTTTACCTAATTTATGCAACGTAGCAGTGTGGAAGTTGCCTTACTGAAGAAAATATCACAGGTTATTACAACTAACAATTTGGGCACTGAGTGCAAAATACTAGCTTTGAATTAGACCCAATCACAAGAGCCCTACAAAATGTATTTTTTCATTAAATGGAGTGGGTTAAAGTGGAGTTCTACCCTAAAGTGGAACTTCCGCTTTAAGCACTCCATTTTTCATGTCATTTTTTGGGGAGGGCAGTGGGTACCTAGTTTTGACAGGTACCAAGCTCCCACTTCCTGCTCTTGCAGCCTCGCCTCCTAGGCGACTCCTCCTCTCCCCCTCTTCAATCTTATGGGACAGGTCCCAGAAGATTGCCTGGCCACTGAGAGAGCGCAGCTTGACTAGCACATGTGCAGTGCGTGCCCAGCGCTGAAACTGCAAATTGTCACAGCCGGGTGCCCACACTTACAATGCCGGTGCCACAGAAAGGCGGGGAGAGGAGTGAGGTTTCAGGGGGCCACATCACTTTACCATGGGACAGGTGAGTGCCTGTTAATTAAAAGTCAGCAGCTGCACTTTTTGTAGCTGCTGACTTTTAATAAACACAAATAACGAGTGGAACACCGCTTTCAGTGAAGGAATTTCTGCTGTGCTCCTGGAATTACCTGATATAGGCACATATCTTCCCCCATCTCCCCACACTAAAGATTTCTGCATCGATTCTGTGTGGAAGATTTCATAAAAAGAAAAGGCCTATTGGATAAAGTGGTTTCTATTTTAATGCAGAGCAGGAAACTTGTCACACTGGCCATTTATGACAGAGTTTGAAAAGTTTATTATTCTTGGTCCTGCTTGGCAAAGACTACACCAGGAAACATCTCCACTGTTCTGGGCTTGCCTCAAGGGGGATAGAGAAGGGGCTTGTCATTAGCACTTCTAAAGTCCAGATTGCAGTCCTATCAATGTTCCTGAACAAAAACCTTGGGATGCAACCATCTAGTAAATAATTTCTTTAAAGCAGACTTTTGCCCTGACAAACTATGTTGGTCCCTGCTTGGGAACACTGAAGTATTATGCTAACTGCACCACCCTTTGAAACCTTATCCAAAGGTTTATTAGGACAAATCACCATGAAATTGCAAAGTCAGCAAGCACAAGCTTTGTCTATTAAACATCTGTTTACTACATTACTGATGGATAGAGTCTGACTCAAGATAGATCTGTGCAGTGGACCTCAGTCTGTATCCACTAGAAAATGGCTGACCAGCAATTTGTAATAGCAGTTTCTGGCACATGTGGTGGTGCAAGCTACAGGAAAATTCTTTCAAATGTATTAATTCCCAAAGGGTCACCAAGTGGCAGCAGAAATAAATGACACTGGATACAGGGCCCTTCACAGTAGGAAGGAACTGGACTCAGAGTTACTCCTCCAGATGAAGCCATGTGGGGTGGTGAAACATGTAGAGGTCCAGCCTGGCAGCGGTACTTATTGAGAACACGTGAGACCCTTTGTTTGGACACTGTGACCCTATTGATTTTTTATGCTGTTTTTTTACTTAATAAATGTGAGTGCATTTTAAGGAGGGGTTTTGTCAGTTATTACCATCTACCTCTGTTTTTACATATTGCACTAGTGGAGGTGTTTGTTTTTATCTTTACATGATTCACATACGGTGGAACATTGGGAGCCTAACCAGCAACCTTAAAGGGAAAGGAGCTTGGATATCTATCTGCTGTGCTGGGTTTAAATTGGCCACAGTTTGAGGTGAGCCTCCAGTCCACCTGGTGGAGGATATTATTCATCACTGCATGAACCACTGTATACTGATGATATGTGATTTGACCCGGTGGGGTCTACTCTGGAGGTGAGAGCCCACTCTGCCTGGTGAAGGGAGCATGCTTGTCAACCCATTTTGTGCATGAACCTGCTGACTAATTTACCTACCACATGAGAAGCACTAGTCCAGATACTTTTAATCTACCTATTGTGCTATTTGCTACTGCACATTGGGACTTATGAAAGATTGCCTACTGGCCCTAGCACTTTACTTCTTCCAGTATTTTTTGCACGTCTGTGGACACACTATGAAATTACATTGTCATGCACTTTAAAGAAAGCACTTGTATTTATTTATTCATTTGTTTGATTATTATTGTTCTAATGATTGTGCTTTTATTGGTGCCTTACGCATCCAGCTAAGATACCACACACTGCTATTATTATGTTTTGTTTCAGCACATTGGCATTCGTTTCTACTATTGCCCACACCTGTTTTCAGTATTTTTTATATGCATGTCCTTATGCACATACAGCAGCGCTTCCACTATTTTTTAACTTCCTGGACTCAGAGTGCTTGCAGATTCATCGCCCTAAGAGTGTCAAGGAGTGATGAACTTTGCTTCAGATGGCTCCTAGGTTTCAGCTCTCTAACTCACCTAAACTGGCAGCTGCTAAGCAGGTAGTATGAGAACACATGAGTGAGAGAATCTAGGAGCACTGGTGTGCTATGATCACATGTGTGGGAGATTCTTGCTGCACTGGAATGCTGGAAACACAGGACACATGTACAAGATTCTGTTGCAGAACTAGGGTGCTTAGAACACAGAATACAGATACCAGTCTCTAGTAGCACCAGGGTGTGGGAAACACTGGAATACAGGGATGGAAGTCTTTTGTACCAATGGGTAGCTGAAAACACAGGAACACTGGAGAGAGAATCTCTGAAAGTACAGAGTGTAACACTTCTGGGATCTCAATGGGAGTACAATGGGCGCACAATTACAAGAATGATGGAAGCTCTCTTGAACTGCACAGGACTCACAGGTACAGCAATGGCAGAAACTCTTAGACATACTGCTACAGGAATTCTAGAAGCTGTTTTGGAGTACACAGGGCATACTGGTTCAGGAATGTTGGAACTTCAGGGGAACACAAAATTTTGCAGGAACAAAATATAAACACAAAAGTCTCATCAGCTAGCATACTGACTCATTGCTTGAAAGATGAGCAACAGGTGCACTGACCCCTTGTCCCCTTTCAAACTGAGGCACTTTTCAGGCACTTCCACGCTAACAAAAAAGGGCCTGAAAAGCCCAAAAAAACCTATTTCCATTAAAATCAATGAATGCTTTCACACTGGGGCAGTGCTCTGGCAGGGCGGTGAAAAAATGCCCCTCTCCATTGAAATGAATGGAAAGCTCTTCAAAAGTGCTTAGTGTTTTACTGGCAGTTTATAAGCGCCTCACTGTGAAAGGGGCCTCAAAGAAATCATCTGGTAGTGGATTGCCTGTGGTCCAAGTACCCTGTGTTTGGCAGTGGCCAAAAACAGAAGGAAAGAATCAGTGCTGCACGAAGGCAAAGGTGGACATGAATATCTAGTTTTCCTGACTAAAGTTGCCTCTAAGTTTCAGCATCAACAAGAGCATGTTCTCTCTCTTCCTTAAGTCAAGATGCAAATGGCAACGAAGCACTTAAGTTCCCTTTCATGCACATAAGAATGTGATTTTTTCATAATATTAAAAACTTCAAAAAGTCCAATGCACTCTTTATCTTGTTAAGTGGGGCAAACAAAGAAAAAGGAGCCTCTAAAGCTGCAATTGCAAGGAGAAACCAGGCTATTAGCTCTACGTTCCTTTTGCTGCCAATATGTGACCTCTGTATATTACTGCTCACACCACTTGATCCCTTTTTACATCCTGGCCTGAGAGAGCTGATGTTTCAGCAGAGAAGATCTGCAAGGCAGGCTTCTGGACTAGCATCAAGGCATTCATAACACTTTTTTAGGTTGCAGTTCCACCCAAAGATATTTCTCTTACTTATTTCTCTATTTCTCTAGCAAAGCATTCTGGGGGAGAAATAGAGAAAATACAATCTGCAATATCCTCTAGCATTAATGGAATGGTCCAAAAGACCTTGCTAAAAAGAGACTGGTTGGTACTTCTGGCTGTTTTCTTATCTTCAAAATATCAAAAAGTTTACTTCAAGTTTGAGAAGAATGGTGACAAACATGAAAAGGTAATAGAGGAAATTCTGCAGTATTTTGTGTTAACTAAGAAGCCTCAGTGAACCTGCTGGGACCTGAATCAGCTCATTATTTGACAGCTTTAGACTGAAAAATAAAAATAATTGTTGTTATAATAAAATAAACAATAATAATAAATAACAATATTTATCTGGCCGTGGGTGTCCTGTTCTGATTAATAGAATGAGGTGAGTACCATTTTGTTCTCCTGGTCCCGGGGCAGAGGGGGATGTGGATGGCATGTTTGTTTAATTGAGTTGGCTCACATTAATGTATTGTTCATCCACCTGGGCAGTTTACTTGGGAGTGGATGAGATTTTGTTGTTTTTATGAAATATTCTTTTCAATAAAATACCATTTTTTATAACATGGTTGTATGTCTATTACATACTGTCAAAGTCCTCTGTTGCCTCCAATCCTTTTTCTTATTTAATATTTGAATAGGACGTGTGTACTTTATACCTAATATTTACAAGTGGCTTCACCAGTAACAATATTAAATGCTTTTATTCTAATCTAATAAATTGTATTGAATTGTAACTGTACTGACCACCCTCATATTGTATAGCACTGTGCAAACGGTTGGCACTAAAAAATCCTGAATAATAATAATATTAATAATAACAATAATAATGTTAGTATAATAAGAGGTCTGCTTGCTACAATGACTCAGTAGAAGATGTGTTGTTACAATGTCCTTGGAAGGTCTTGTTGGGCAGACAGTTAATCTAATACATGGCAAATGACCAAGACAAAAAGCTCCCCTTGATGAAGATATCATATCCTTGCTCAACACTTGACTTTCCAGGATATCCATGGCAGTGCAAATCTCTCAAATTTGTATAATTTCATTGTATAATATTTTTCTTCTAAATAAACTTTGAAAATCGTTCATCATGAGCAGAGGTTTGTTGCTTTTCCCTGTCAAAACAATCAAACCTCAGAGAGCACTGATGATGTTGCCAAGCCAAGCCTCAGGCTTCACTCTTGGCTAAGGATTTGTTGCTTCGTGAAATAAAAGTGTTTTATGGACTTCACTGCTTCAGCTTGCATTCAATCAAAGAATCTTATTGTGAGGTTGTTTGGGTTTTTCAAGAGTACTTCAATTGCAACTCTGTGTTCAGACCCTTAACCTGTACCTTCACGATTTCTGCTTCCCTCAAAATATTTGAATATATTGGCTGTAAAGCAAGCTTTGTTGGCAGCAGAGGGGGAAAGATGTGAAAGTCATATCTGACAACATCCAACCTGCTTCATCAGTCCCTGCCTCTATTCTTATTCCCACGGCTCTCATGGATTCATTTCAAGTCACTTTGCTGCTCTTAATGCCATTCTCTACTGCTTTCTGAGTCTGGTGGTTTTCTTTCAGAATCTTAAAAATGGTGTGTTTGCAGTTGTTACAAGAATTTTAGTACCTTACATTTTAGCATGAATACTTTTATTTTCACTTATTATACATCCATTAAGGATTTATTTATTCAGGTCATAGTATACCTAATAGTAGGTAGTCATACTTAAATTCACATGTTCTGCAATGTTGAAGATGTTTTGCAGATCATCCGCATTCTTAATTCCAATGAGTGTCAGGAACACACCTCAGCACTTATAGTCACCTTAATCCAATCATCATAATGTCATGTGTTGTGTCAAGGCAAATGTAGATGTAGTCTTAAACAGATATTAATTGTATGAGTTGCATGGCTGAAGGTGTGATTTGTTGTCAAATTATGGGAGTAAAGATATTAAAATGTCATTATACGTGGGTGTCAGATGGTGTTGAAGGCCCCACCCCTGTTTAGGAATGGTTGTTACAGTCGGATGTAGTTATACTTTTTGACTTCTATTGTAAATCGGTTATCTTCTTTTTCCAAAATATGCACCTCACTGTCCTCAGAATGTCCCTTCAAGTACAAGAGTAGAAAGACCCATAACAAATAGCTTTTTTGGAAGGAGAAGTCAGCAATGGTAGCCTGCATGTTTGCTCATTATAGGTTTTACTTTAATCAGTTCCTGACTGCGCTATAGCCGAATGACAGCTACAGTATAGTTGCACATTGCCAGGAGGGCATCATATGATGTCCTCCTGTGATCACGCTTCCCCCGCACCTGCTGTGGCATGCAGGCAGCATGCTCTTTGATTGCTGTGTCCTTAGGATACAGCTGATCACAGAACAGGGTAAAGAGCCAAACACAGAGGCTCTGTACCATGTGATCAGCTGTTTCCAATTACAGCTGATCACGATGTAAACATAAGCCATGCTGACAGCGTGAGGAAAGGTGAGTCGATAACTGGCTTGTGTTAGACAGGCATGTACACTGATAATCAGGGCACTGATTATCATTGTCCTGATTATCAGTGCAGTACCAACAGTGCCCACCAGTGCTGCCAATCTGTGCCCACCAGTGCTGCCAATCATTGCCCACCAATGTTTCCAATCTATGCCCACCAGTCCCACCTATCAGTGCCACCTATCACTGTCCTTCAGTGCAGCCTTTCAGTGCCACCTATCAGTGCCCATCAGTTAATCCTCATCAGTGCCACCACATCAGTGCCCATCAGTGCAGCCTATCAGTACCCATCAGTGCAGCCTATTAGTGCCCATCAGTGAAGCGTCATCAGTGCCCATCAGTGCAGCCTATCAGCACCCATCAGTGTAGCCTCATCAGTGTCCATCAGTGCCCATTAATGCAGCCTCATCCACGCACATGTTTAGGAGAATTTTTTTTTTTTTTCATTTATTTAGCAAAAAATAAAAAACTTAGTGGTGATTAAATACCACCAAAAGAAAGCTCTATTTGTTTGAAATAAATGATAAAAATGTCATATGAGTACAGTGTTGCATGACCACGCAATTGTCATTCAAATTGTGACAGCGCTGAAAATAGGACTGGGCAGGAATTGTGTAAAAGTGCCCAGTAGGCAAGTGGTTAATCTGAAATGCTCACCAAATCTGTTTAGTGCTTATAATGACATATTCTAGGAACTTCTAGGGATCGTAAAACACCTGTATTTGGGGATTACCTCTATAGTTGTATACTCCATCCAAATGCTTTTTTTCTTGCAAAGCTTCAACATTAAAATATAAAAACTTTCCAGCGTGCTGGGATAGTTTCTAGGATTAGTCACCAATTTTTTTTTATCAGATTTTATTTTTCAATTTTTTTTACACCACAGCAAAATATACACTAGGAAAAAAACAACAAGAACAAATAAAACATTCATAACATTACACAAATATTCATTACTTCACCAATTCATATAAAATACAACAACAATAATGAAAAAAAAACACACAAAAAACAAATACTTTCCCTTTCCTTTTTTCCCTTACATCTATCTTCAGGCGGACATAGCTCTTAATTCATTCCCATATCCATATGGTCAAGCCATGGCTTCTAGATAGTATCTAACCTCTTTGAGATGAGTTTTGCAAGCAGAAAATATGCCTCTCATAGGAGATACATCTATTCAAATCTAATATCCAATTAGATATAGATGGAGGATTTGGGGAGGTCCACCTAATTGCAATCTGTCTCCGAGCCACAAAGAGCGCTCGTGCAACAGTAAACCACATTGGTGGTTTAATCACAGAGCTATTAAGATAGCCCAGCAGACAGATTAGGGGATCCACTGAAAGATTCAGATCTAAGATTCTGTTAAGTATACCCACAACCTTCGCCCAATACTTCAGGAATTTCGGACAACACCATAGTAAATGTATCAATGACCCCAGATTGCCACATCTAGAGCAAGCAAAGTCAGTTGTTCTGATAGTAAACAAAATTCTGGGGTCCCATACGCCCTATGCAGTATATAAAATTGTGTAAATCTATTTGAGGGTAAGAGAGATACAAAGGGAAGAGACCGAAGAATATTATCCCAGACTTGGTCAGAGATAGGGCCAATATTCCCTCTAGCTGGACAATGAAACTTATTACAAGTGCCTTCTAATAGTGATTTATATGTCACTGAGATTAAGCCTTTAGTAATGATGGCCTGTACCACTCTTTGCAAGACTGGGACCAGGGGGAAGAAAACAGGAGAAGAAGAAAATTTGGCATATAAACCATGACACAACTGCAAAAATTGATAGAACCATCTAGGGTTCGAGGAAAATTCCCTTAGCAATTGATTTAAGTACACCCTTCTCATAAAGTTGAGAGAGGGTAAGAATCCCCTAGTTACCAATAATTAAACCACATTTAATTTCGGAACAATTAGGAGAAAGCCAGATTTATACAAAAATACAGCGTAAAAGTAAACTATTACATTATTATATCTTCCTTTTTATTTTAGCCCATGTCCTCTTTCCAGTAAAATGCATTTGTGGTGTTCAAAAAAATGAAGCATTGGCCCGTGCTTTTTGTTTGTTTTTTGTTTGAAAGACGTGAAATGACAGTAAATTACCAAAGTGTGTTTGGATTTGTAAATAATATAAGTAAGTTGGAGGTGGAGCACTGGTCATTAAGTTTCCATCAACCCTGATTTTTTGAGCAATTTGTGTTTAACATGTACACATAAATGTCCCATCTTTGTCACAAGCATTAGACCACACCAGTGGTAGTAACAAATGAAAGTCTGGCCTAATACAAAGTAAAAGTGGAATCAAAACAGGTTCTTGTTTTATTCTATTTAGTAGTTCACACCATTTAAAACTGTCTTTTGATGTGTGAGTGTGAATTGACTTTCCCGCACCTTCCTAATGTTTTTATGAGTAGGAACTATGTTAGCAGCAGTTGGAATGATCATGTTAATAGCATTGGGTCACTAAATATTTTGAATGCAATTTACATCTGTTCCCAGTGAGACTTGAAGTAGAATACCGTTGATGATGTCTGAAATATGAGGTTTTATTTAACAACACGTAGTAGTCTTTGTAATCATGGGAACTCAAAATAGCAAATGCCTTTTTATACATCTTAAACAATCACTCTACATTCAAAATGTATATCTGGCTTTAATTTAGTATGAGGGTACATTCATTTTGGGAATAGCTCTGGGTCTTCTGAACCTTTAAAACATGTAGATATTTAATATAGAAACTATTTTATAATTTGTGCATTTGTGTACAAAAGATCAGTTATCTATATTTGTTAAAGCATTTTTTTAATTCAATAACATGTGCCCTAGCAAAGCATTGAAAAACACTTCTAATATACATGTAGTGCACTTTACAGTTTGATGTTGGGTAAAAACATCATCAGCTAGGGATATGACCTGATTTTGGAGTGCTTTTACATTGAATTTAGTTGAGTTTTAGGTTCCAATGAAGGCAGTATAATGGTAAACTAGATCTACGCATTGCAGCTTTACAGTACATATCCTTTAT
>BLSH010367861.1:2405894-2420689 GCA_018402905.1 Glandirana rugosa | reverse complement strand
AAGATCCACGGTCTAAAGGTACTAACCACGGTCAATTAAAATATAAATTAGTATTGAATTAGTATCACAAACTGTAAACTCCATGATTTTGGATTTGAATTTGAATTGGTGACTGGATTTCAAACGTGAATAAGTCTCAAAAGAAACTACGATACTTGAGTAGACTAGGAAGACAACTATCTTTGTGATGAGTGTCGTGTCTCTAAAATTTGTCTTTATAGTTACGGGGTCACTAGTGTATTTAGTTCAAGCCTCGACTCTTTCTGGGCAAAAATCTCAACTCGCTTGGGCTTGACATTTCAAGCCCAGGCATGGCTTGAAACCTCACAGGCACTGGGTCTGGGCTTGGGCATGTAAACTTTTTCATGGCTGTGATGGCTTCTAAGGGCAAACCAGTGAAACGCTTGTTGATTGGCTGCCCTGCAGCTATTCAACAGGCGGGATCAAATACCCAAACCCAGAACCCGAACCCAAATTTTTTTCAAATGTACGGGTTCGGGTCTGGGTCACGGACACTCCAAAGTTCGGTACGGACCCGAACTTTACAGTTCGGGTTCGCTCAACTCTAAAAACGGGTCTTTCTCAGCTCCGAACTTGATTTATGTGATCACTGGGGCATTGATATTTCTGTTTAAAATCTCTGTGCTGTGAGTAGTGTTTCTATCAACAGAAGGATCAGATGAGTTCATAGCATCAAAGAAAACTCTGAATAAGTGCAAACTTTAGGTCAGTGGTTAAGTTTAAGTTTAGGTTTTAGTACCTCAAATGTCAAACACTATGATTAAGTTATGATTAAATATAAAATTAACTGGCACCAATCATGGAAATCTGGCACCTAGAACATGCTCATGTTATGTATCTTGCAGAGTGCCTCAGGAGCCTGGAAAACCAAGATGCTCTATTATGCACATATCAGCTTCTATCTCTTGAAGTAGAACTGGAGCCCACCATCTGACTAGTATGGATATGTGTAAGGGGGGAATACAGGTCTGTTGCTTCTTTAGTTGCTTTGGGGTAATGCAGGTCTTAGATTTAAACACAAGTCAAATTCACCATGCTAGCAGGTACTTTCAGGGAAACATATCTTTTGTAAGAGAGGTATTTAAGTTTTTTTTTCTAATACATTCTGCTGTCTTCTGATTGCTTGAAACTTAATATGATTTAACAAGAATATTCTAATGATGATAATTATGTTTCATAAAAAACATCTTAATGTACTAAAACGTTGATTATGCATCATTTCTAAAAAATTCTGCACAAGTAATGTGCATTTTTTCATACATTTTATCAACAATTTCAGCAACAAGAACATAATAAGTGCAGTGGAACTAAAATTATAAAAAAAACAGGATTTTTTTATGGGATTATACAGAAATCATACCTTACACTGAGAAAAATTAACCCATAAATAGAAGTTGGAAATGTGAATTTTATTAAATGGTCAATAAATACTTTTTGCACTGGACTTAGCATTTTGGACATTATTGTTTATATAATTTAAAATATTTTAATTTTGGTATCCTTTATTTCTTTTTTATTAATCAAAAACTGGAAAAGTTTAAAAACAAACAGGTGCAACTAACTTCTCTGTGTTATGCTTTTTGACCTTTTTTGTGTATTTTGTTGATACCATATCAAGAAACCATAAAAGTTTTTTTAAAACATGTTTGAAAAGTGAAAATGGCTTCATAAAATGCAGAATAATTAACACCCACATAAAGCATTTGGTCTCACATAAAAATAGAATATGTTGTTATGGATATCAGTAGCGACAAAACAAATCTGCTGCATGCATAGTGTTTATTTTCTGAACTTTCTTACGCATGTATTTCCTTCAGTTATGAATTTTATGCTTGTGCCTTCAGTAAATAGAATGCATAACCATTTTCACAGTTAGTTATAACTGATTTATGTAGGTAGAAAGCAATTCTAAACAGGGTAGTGGTCTGTAAAATGTTTTTGTTGTTATTGTTGTCTTTTGTCTTCGTATCATTACCTTCCTCAGCTAGGTCAGAGTTTTTAGGAAATACAATATGCCTTACACCATGTAACATGTTGCTTCCCAGCATGAATCACCTTGGGGGATGAACAAAAAAAAAGGTCTCTTTGAATGCGTTATTGTTGTTTTAAATGGGGCCTTAGATGCTGTGAAAAGATTCATGTTAAGTGTTTCCAACCGGAAGGCTGTAGGGTAATTAGTGGATAGAATTACAGTACAACTCTGGTATAATGCAGATTGTTGATAGTAGAATGTATGGCTCACTTGCTTTTAGTGATCATGGAGCAATTATCAAACTGTCTGCCTCACTACACAATCATTCTTTAGAAGAAAAAGAAAATGTAACTTCCCTAATGTAAGGATTGATAGCTTGTGATCTGTTTAAGCACTAAACTAGTTTTTGTTTTACACATTTAATATTGAAACCAACAGGCAAAAAACAGTTTTATCTCTCAGGAAAACACTGCTAAAAAATTACAAATGTTATAATACAGTATTTAACAGTAATAAATGTATTATTACATTCTGTAGGGATATGTTAAAGCTGTCCAAAATTGGTTTTAAGTAATAATAAGATATATAAATCTTTGCAGAGATTGTGTTTCTTTCATAATAATAGGAGAGATACCTGTAAAGTCCTTAAAAGACCTCTATGTTGTTTTCCTAGTCAGTTCATGGGGGGGCAAATAATGGTAAAATTGTCTAAAAATTGTATCCATCTTTGACAATCGAGTGCTTTTGTTGTTTTTTTTTTTTGGTATGCTTGTTTACCATGTAATACTTGTAGACGTTTCCGTGTATTCAGAATACTTAATTCATATTTTCTACTAAATTTATTTTCGATTAACTTAAGTTTGAGGTAAAATGTTGTAGTTTATATAAACATTTAAACCGCTGAATGTTAAAATAGAGTTGAAATATGAGAGAACATTTCACTTTGTGTTTGTGCCAAACCAGAACTAATAAAGCGTGGTCAGACGCTATTTACAGTTGGTCAAATTTTGTACCGCAGTATGGTCAGTAGCCACCTCCAGTTCTTTTCCTTAGTGATTATTGAACTCTTGTTTGACCTTATGGATTTTTACTTAATTATGTGTGCCATTGTTATTTTGGATGGTCTGACAAAATATACACAAATCTATTTATCCCTATATTAAGTTGGAAACAGGTGTAATGCCTGAAATCTAGAAAGGCACATGGAGGTGCACCTACCTAAGCTGTCAATAGAACTGTATATTCAGGTATAATCCAGTTGGCTTTACAATACAAGAGGGTGCTGCAGTCACAAAGCAATGCATGGTATGGTAGTGCGGACATCCAGGTAGTAAAAAGAGGTGTCTCCAACAAACCTAACTGCTCATGATAAGCCTTTTATTTGCCACACAACAGAAGCAGTGACATTGCAGATCTACAGATTGACCTATGACTAGCTAGACAGGCTTGTGACTTCTGGTTTTAAACTCAAGTTGGCTGCACATCAGTTCTGGCTTGTGTCGAGGGCATCAGCTTGAGATGCTTCCGAGATCATTTAGAATTCATTGGTTCCAGCATCTTGCTTTCTCCTGACCTGCATTTTACCTGCTTCAAACAGATATTTTAGATTTCTGTAGAATTGAATGGGAATGCAAAACTCACTTGAATGAAGAAAAGCCAACCGACACAGGCCCTTAAATTGCCTTTATTTTTAATCTATTAGATCAGAAAAATATACCATGAACTACAGTCAGGTCCATAAATATTGGGACACGACACAATTGTAATCTTTTTGGCTCTATACACCACCACAATGGAATTGAAATGAAAGGAACACGATGTGCTTTAACTGCAGACTTTCAGCTTTAAATTGAGGGTATTTACATCCAAATCAGGTGAACGGTGTAGGAATTGCAACAGTTTGTATATGTGCCTCCCATTTTTTAAGGGACCAAAAGTAATGGGACAGATTAACAATCATAAATCAAACTTTCACTTTTTAATACTTGGTTGCAAATCCTTTGCAGTCAATTACAGCCTGAAGTCTGGAACGCATAGACATCACCAGACGCTGGGTTTCATCCCTGGTGATGCTCTGCCAGGCCTCTACTGCAACTGTCTTCAGTTCCTGCTTGTTCTTGGGGCATTTTCCCTTCAGTTTTGTCTTCAGCAAGTGAAATGCATGCTCAATCGGATTCAGGTCAGGTGATTGACTTGGCCATTGCATAACATTTCACTTCTTTCCCTTAAAAAACGTTGGTTGCTTTCGCAGTATGCTTCGGGTCATTGTCCCTTTGCACTGTGAAGCGCCATCCAATGAGTTATGAAGCATTTGGCTGAATATGAGCAGATAATATTGCCCGAACCACTTCAGAATTCATCCTGCTGCTTTTGTCAGCAGTCACATAATCAATAAATACAAGAGAACCAGTTCCATTGGCAGCCATACATGCCCACGCCATGACACTACCACCACCATGCTTCACTGATGAGGTTGTATGCTTTTGGATCATGAGCAGTTCCTTTCCTTCTCCATACTCTTCTCTTCCCATTACTCTGGTACAAGTTGATCTTGGTCTCATCTGTCCATAGGTTGTTGTTCCAGAACAGTGAAGGCTTTTTTAGATGTTGTTTGGCAAACTCTAATCTGGCCTTCCTGTTTTTGAGGCTCACCAATGGTTTACATCTTGTGGTGAACCCTCTGTATTCACTCTGGTGAAGTCTTCTCTTGATTGTTGACTTTGACACACATACACCTACCTCCTGGAGAGTGTTCTTGATCTGGCCAACTGTTGTGAAGGGTGTTTTCTTCACCAGGGAAAGAATTCTTTGGTCATCCACCACAGTTGTTGTCCATGGTCTTCCGGGTCTTTTGGTGTTGCTGAGCTCACTGATGCGTTCTTTCTTTTTAAGGATGTTTCAAACAGTAGATTTGGCCACACCTAATGTTTTTTTCTATCCCTCTGATGGGTTTGGTTTTTTTTTTCAGCCTAATGATGGCTTGCTTCGCTGATAGTGACAGCTCTTTGGATCTCATATTGCGAGTTGACAGCAACAGATTCCAAATGCAAATAGCACACTTGAAATTAACTCTGGACCTTTTATCTGCTCCTTGTAAATGGGATAATGAGGGAATAACACACACCTGGCCATGGAACAGCTGAGCAGCCAAGTGTCCCATTACTTTTGGTCCTTTAAAAAGTGGGAGGCACATATACAAACTGTTGTAATTCCTACACCGTTCACCTGATTTGGATGTAAATACCCTCAAATTTAAGCTGAAAGTCTGCAGTTAAAGCACATCTTGTTCATTTCATTTCAAATCCATTGTGGTGGTCTATAGAGGCAAAAATATTAGAATTGTGTCGATGTCCCAATATTTATGGACCTGACTGTATGTTTTGTGAGGCTGCTCACCTACAGTAATTGGATATAAATTGAATTGATTATTTGGGCCCTCACATTACATACCTACTGGTATATTTTTCAGGTTCATCAGATCTAAAGAAAATCTAAAAATTGTTTTGCAAAATATCTGTTTTTTGTTTATTTTTTCAAACAAACACAAACACTTCCCCTCTCTAGTAAACTGCTGCATGTCCAAACTTCTTATCCTTTTAAGTGATTGTTTGCACTGAAGATGTCTAAAATAATATGATTTCTTTTCATTACCAAAATGGTGAATTCTGTGCTGTATAAAGTGTGTTTGATTTTAGATTGCTCAATATGGGCTCTCAATGTGGACTGGCAAAGTTTGTCCCGATTCTGGGTAATAAAAATACATTGTCAGCTTTTGGGTGTATGATCTGAGATAAAAGATCTACTGCTGTAGAAAAAAAAACATTTATGCAAGTTCTCATATGAGTTCCAGCTGTTGTTTTCCACATATTCAGCAATGTATAGTCTTTGCCCAAACCTCAAGCATATACTGGAAATCATGAGAAAGCAGTTATTTATTAGAACTGAGTCAAAGTGTACTGGGTTATGCAGATTTTACTGGATTGTGTGCCACTCTGTAATCCAGAATACATTTAACCTGTGTCTTGTTTTAATGTTTAACAAAGAGCTAGGTAATATCATGCAGTTCTATTGTATTCTTTTTTCTGCATTACTTTGAAACAATAATCTCTGTAGTAATGAACTGGGACTAAACGTACCTTTAGCATATAAAGGAAGCCAGAGTTTACCCTCATACTTTATAAGTCTCCACTCAGTGCTGAATTTTGACCCGGGATACAATATAATCTGTGATCAACTGTAAAATGCAATTTTATCAAAAACTATTTTTCTTTACGTCATTCTTTTATTGTAACAAATGTACCAAAAGTATTTTCTGGGATGTTTCTGAGGGTGAAGATGCTATATTAGTACTAGTGATGATGAGTTAATCTGCATGGGTTTAATTCAAAGCAGGTTCAGCAAATATATCCAAAAATTTGCTAATTTGCTAAATTGCAAATTTTAATGTAAACCCAGTTTAAAGGGTAACTCCACTTTTGTGGAAAAAAAATAGCAAATAAAAAAAATATATATAACATATACAATTGCGGCACAAGTCATATTGCAATTGAATGTTATAAAAAATGACCTTTCCTTTTCAATCTGCAGCTTTGTAATTTTCTGTGAAATGTAATGCAATACATCTACCTGGCGGTGTTCTGTACACAGAATGTGTACAGAATGCCCCAGATATATCATTTTCTGCTTGTGTGATTGGCTTACTGATTTCCTCAGAAATCTGCACTAAGATACACGTCAGATTTCAGGCATCCCTTGCAACAAAAATGTAATGGTATACTCCCAATAGAAAATTACATCTAAAGGGATACAGGCCCTGCAATTTTCCCCATTAGAGCTTTGCAGGTGCAGCAGCTGGTTGATAATTAAGAAACCACTCCCATTAGACTCGCTTCTGCACATGGGCATAGACAAACACACAGGGATTTCTTCAGAAAAGCAAAAGGTAGGAATCTGCAACAAAGTTTGTCAAAATCCTTGTAATATGCATAGATCACCAAGAGAGGAATGTTTTTTTCTCAACAAAAGTGGAGTTACATTTTTCTTCAAATATTTTATTAAAGGTAACAAAATTTTAGTACAAAGGTACAAGTAAGAGAGTAAGAGGTATATTTGCATGGTAAGTACAATGTAACAGGAGCTAAAGCATGGATAAGGCCATGCTGGGTCAATAAAGGTACATAGCAATCATCAAAAGGAGGTAAACACTGAAAATATCTGTCTTTCAGATGAGCCAGTAGACAAAACTACCTCTCTGATGTACTCCCTACTACTAGAGGCTAATACCCCATCCACCTCCAACACACGACAATATTGGGAAAACGCCTTACAAACAAACATCTTAGATGAACAATGGTTGAGGGCAAAGATTTTCGCTCATAAATGCTCTATCAGTACCCGAACACAGGAGATGTCCTACAAATTATTGACTCATTGGTACGCCACTCCCACTAAACTGAAAAAGTGGTACCTCCAATCCCCAGGCATATGCTGGCGCTGTGGACGGGACACGGGCTCATTAACACACATTTGGTGGTCCTGTGAAGCCATCATCCCATTCTGGGATAAAGAAGGACATAATACAGCATATCACAGAGACCAATATAGATCTCTCACCAGCCTGTTGTCTACTCCATATCACGTCTGGCTCTATGAGACGCTACAAGCGTTCCATAACAAGACATCTCCTCAATGCTGCCAAGCTGTTGATTCCCAGATACTGGAAATCTGTATGCACCCCGACAGTCGCAGAATGGTTACGGGAAGTAGACTCTGTCTACCATATGGAAGAATTAGTAGCCATAGCAAATGACACAGCGGAAAGATTCCACACGCAATGGTCTCCCTGGATCGCTTACCACTACTCTACTCAATTCACACAAGCTTTAAATCTTTAATGGTGTTACTACAAACACCCCTACAATTTACCACTGCCCCTCCCCAGGCTACAATGCCAACCTGACTACTAAAGACCTGCCCAGCGCCACAAGCGGTACAATAACCTTAGAGTTCGCAGGCTTGACCCACATTTTCTTATTGTCACGCCTGGCGGCTGGTGGGGTAGGGCGGTCCCGCACCTTGGGACACAGAAAGGTCCCATCAGGGGTGTCACTTGGTGTCAGGGTCTTAGCCCCCCCCTGCCCAAGGCCGTAGAGATGTCAGCTAAACATAAGCATGGGTTGCCTCACTTTCACTCCCACTTCCTCACACCGGAACGTGATCCGCAATCAATATCAGATTACGACAGGACAACACATTTGCCCCTAATCAGTAGGTATAGTTGTAACTGCTAACCTCTATAACGAGAATAATATGTACATTCTAATGGTATGCCTTGTGAGATATATACTTTACTGACTTGTACGATTTGTACACGTTGCGTGCTAAACCAATAAAATTCTGCAATGGACAACACAACCCAATTCCACAAGATGTGGAGACCATGGTCCTCCTTTAATCTGGCTGAGGAATACACTAATCTAATAAAATCAGGCTAATTAACAATCCCCCCCCCCTTCCTCCTATGTGCTATTTACTTTACCAAATGTCAAAAGAATTGTAGTCACCACTATTGAGACCTTGATATTGATGATATTGATACAATTGCTTATATAAAGATATAAAGATGTATTTATACATATATATAAATTGAAAGTCACTAAACCAAGTCCATATTTCATACACTTTTTCCCAATTTCTCTTAATAAAAATATATATTATACACTAGATTATTTTAATTGTGACAATATTATAATCTGGAATCCATACTTATGTGTAACCCACGACAAGTAACTTCTTTATAATTGAGCTAATCCATGACTGATTCTGTATTTATCAACTTATACTACATATCTATGTCATGTTCATGAAGTAAAAATGTTAATTGTTCATGAATCTTACATAATGTAATTTCCTTGTATGACATGTGAAATCTTTCAATAAACCTTTATTGAAGCAAAAAAAGGAGGTAAACACCTAGCTAGGAGCTCAAGCTAAGGTAGGGGCTGCGATGGTAGAAGGAGGAGGATAGAGACGAGAAATAAGTGAGGGGGAAGAGGGGTAAGCCACAGAAGGGGTGGGAAGGAGCAAGAGAAGGGAATGAGGGGTCAGATGGGGGTAAGGGGGAGGGAAGGGAACAAAGGGGGGCAGGCAGAGCTACCCCCCTAGGGAATGGTAAAAGAATGGTGACAGACTCAATGGCAGGATAAAGAAAGTAAGCTTGAAATATCATGGGGTAGTAAGGTTTCATCAAAACCAGGGGGTAGGAAGTGGGTTACCCAGGGATTCCAGAGCTGCTCAAATTTAGGAACTTTATCCAATAGGACAGCTTCTAATTTGGCGTGGATCATTGCTTGGGTAATTCTGTGTTTTGTCGCAAGTACACATAGGGAGGTGGATTTCCAAGCTTTAGCTATGGTTTGCTTGGCAGCAGTAGTGACTTGGAGTAGGAGTTTAAATGGGCGGTGTGTCAGAGACATGGGTTTGCCATTCAGGAGAGCCACTGTAGGGTCTGGCAGCAGAGATGTGTTGAAAAGTTTAGAGAGGATTTTGAAGATCTCAGACCGAAAGGTTTGCACTATGGGGCAGTCCCACCAAATATGGAGGTGTGAGCCCACATCACTGCAATCACAAAAGCAAAGAGGTGGATATTGCGGGAGGAAATTATTAATCCTGGCGGGGACCAGGTACCACCTGGTAAGCACCTTGTAGTTAGTTTCTAGGGTGGCAATATTAGGTGAGGAAGATTTAGTTGCCTGCCAGATAAGAGACCAATCTACATGGTTTAGTGTGAGATTAAAGTCTCTTTCCCATTTGCCAACGTACGTTGGGGGTTTAGCCATGTCTGGGGTTAGAAGATGGGTATAAAATTCAGAAATTAGTCCATGTCTATGGGGGTCTGATTTACATACGGAGAGAAACCTGGGTCAGAAGAATCAGGGGGAACACGGGGCAAGGAAATGTTTAATTTGTATGTATTGAAAAAGTTAGAGGTGGGAAGTCTATGAGCCTTGCAAAGTGTTGGGAAGGATTTGAAGGTTGTGGACGCAAATAATTGATGAGGTTGGAGCAGGCCTGCTCTTGACCAAGCAGAAAACGATGACTGGGAGGATCAAGCTGGGTAGAAGGACGGATTGTGAAGAAAGGAGAGTAAGGGGTTATGGGGAGACAGAAGTCTATAGCACTTTTCAAGTCTGTCCCAGATGGCAAGACTGTGCCGTGTAATTGGGTTGGTTATAGGTCGGCTTTGGGCAGGGGTCAGCCAAAGGAGATTAGCTGTGGAGTGGGGATCACAGTCCACCGATTCAATTGTTACCCAAAAGGGGGTTTCGGTAGTGGCATGATACTTTGGGAGCTGAGCCAATTGTGCAACATAATAATATTAAAAAAATTAGTTACTCCGAGGCCCCCCATTAATTCTAGGAGTAAATAGAGTAGTTTTGGGGGAAGCGGGGTCTCGATTTGCCCCAGCTGTAGATAGACGCTCGGCGTTGCAGGATGTGTAGGTAGTGGGAAGGCACTGAGATTGTAAGTACACAAAATAGGTAAAGGATTTTGGGGAGAATGGACATCTTAATAACTGTAATCCTACCCATCCAGGATAAGGGTAGTGCGGCCCATTTGGACATTAGGGTTGTAAGATGTGAAAGCATTGGAGGAAAGTTTGCAGCATAAAGATCAGAAGGATTGGCAGTGAATTTGATGCCTAGGAAGGGAAGCTGGTTCCGTAGGGGGCCTGGCAGGGAAACATTCAGGGCTGTTGATTTTTGCAGATTTATTATTAGGCCTGAAATGTCCCCAAATATGGAAAGTGTGTCTAGTAAGTTGGGTGCAGATATTAGGGGGTAGGTCATAAAGACAAGGATGTCATCCACAAAGAGACATAGTTTATGTGAATGACCCCCTAGTTTTAGGCCATGAATGTTGGGATTTGAGCGGATTAAGAGGCTAGGGGCTCAGTCGCCAAGGTGAACAGAAGAGGGGAGAGCGGGCACCCCTGACGGGTACCATGTTCTATTGGGAAGTGATCAGAACGAAAGCCAGCATATGAGACAAAGGCCTTAGGATTAGAGTTGAGCGGACACCTGGATGTTCAGGTTCGGCGGGTTCGGCCGAACTTTGCGGAAACGTTCGGGTTCGGTACCGAACGTTACCCAAACTTGACCCCGGACCCCAAACCCCATTGAAGTCAATAGGGACCCAAACTTTTCGGCACAAAAATTACTGTAAAAAAGTCCTGGAAAGTGCTAGAGGGCTGCAAAAGGAAGAAAAATGGGAGATGTTATTAGATCTGCAATCTGTCCCTCAAAGCAGTAGTAATCTCTACCTAGTCTAGTATCAGATTGTTCTGTAATGCAGGATCAGAGATCATTCTGTAATCAGATTGTTCTGTAATGCAGGATGAGATCGTTCTGTAATCAGATCGTTCTGTAATGCAGGATGAGATGTTATTAGATCTGCAATCTGTCCCTCAAAGCAGTAATAGTAATCTCTACCTAGTTATTAGATCTGCAATCTGTCCCTCACAGCAGTAGCAGTAATCTCTACCTAGTTATTAAATCTGCAATCTGTCCCTCACAATCTGTCCCTCACAGCACCAGCAGCATCCTCTCCCTACACTAACCTGAGAGCATGTGACATGCAGCACTGTGACTCCAGCCTCATATAGAGGCTGGGTCACATGATGCACTGGCCAATCACAGCCATGCCATTAGTAGGCATGGCTGTGATGGCTTCTAGGGACAACCAGTGAAACGCTTGTTTATTGGCTGCCCTGCAGCTATTCAACATGTGTGATAAAATACCAGAACCCAGAACCCGAATCCGGACTTTTTCTCAAACGTTCGGGTTCGGGACACGGACACCCGAAAGTTCGGTACGGACCCGAACTTTATAGTTTGGGTTCACTCAACTCTACTTGGGATTCATGTATAGTGCTGAGGTCCAACACAGAAAATTATCACCGCACCCCCTATCGGCGTAGGATAAAGTGCAGGTAAGACCAGGAGAGCGTATCAAAGGATTCCATTTGTCCAATGATATAACGCATGAGGGGATTTGGTGGGTGCGAGCGGCATAGAAGAGAAGTGTTGCATGGCGGGATAGAATAAATCCAACCTGCCCTTATGGATTAAGGAACCAATGTAGGGGTTGAGACGAGTGGACAGGACTTTCGAAAGGAGTTTGGCATCCAGGTTGAGAATTGATATTGGTCTAAAATTAGACCATGCTTAGTCATCTGAGTGGGGTATTAGGAACCATAGATATAGCCACCGTTAAGGATCCTGAGCAGAAGAAGTGGTCGTCTTGGAGGGATTATGGGCTTCAACAAGGAGGGGGTGAGGAGGTTGGCAAACTTCTTGTAGAATGTTGCGGAAAGGCCATCGGGGCCGGGGCACTTATGGAGTTTCAGAGTTTTAACTGCTAAGTGCATTTCATCCTCTGTGGTAGGTTGGTCGAGATTTTCATGGTGAGAGGAAGAGAGAGTGGGCATATGAAGGGTGGATATGAGGTTCTCTGCCTGGGCTGGGTTAAACGTTTTGGTGTCCTGGTAGAGGTCTGCAAGGCATCTATGGAATTATTTTGTGATTTTTATAGCATTGCTGGAGTAAGTATTAGTGGATAGTTTCAATCTGATGGGTTTGGGGGGTATGTTCAGCCCTACGGAGTGCTAGGGCCAGGAATGTATCAGGTTTATCAGATTATCTTCAATCCTACTACATGGTGCAGTGAGCACTTAGTCTGTGCTTCTCTCCTTTTATACCTGGGTCTATACATCTGTGTGAGAGCGTGTGTCTATTCATGCTGGCTGATGAGGAGTGTATTCCTATCCATGAGAGCAGTATTAGTAGGGCATGAGGATGGCTCCATTCATCCTGTGTACAGCCATGGTGATAATTTGCCCCCTCAGGAGAAAGTGTGGGTGACCCTCTTGTAAAACTGAGCTCTGTCCTTGAGGCGAGCACATATACTTACCACCAGTGGAGGGACTGAGCACTGATGGCACTTTAATTTTTTTTTTCAAAAGAATTTATTGAGATATACGTACAGAAAAACCAAGACATGAAAGTACTCCGAGTCATGACAACGACTCGGAGAGGTTTAGTATTTTTTACATTTTCAACCAATGAGCAACTATTAACAAAGAAAGATTTGTTAATGCAACATGGTACAAGAAAGAAATGACATTCAACCAAAGGAACAGCCAGATGGATCTTAATCAGTTGACGGGGAGGGAGGGGAAGGAGGGTGGAGGGGTCCTATACCCGACAGGTCTTGAAGGATGTAGTCGTAACCAGGGCCTACAGTGAGTACTGGTTCACCTAACAAGTAAATTGTATATATTAGATCAGAGCGGTCCATACCAGACCTGGTGAGAAGAAAACAATAGCTTAACCAACATCATCCTTGGTGAAAGCAAGTGAACTGTCTAGGAAATACGTGAAGGTATCCTTTTGATGCACAGCCTCATTTATTAGCCGCGTATGCATTTAGAATAGCTTCCACTTATGGTGGAAACGATTAACCGCCTTAGGAAGATTAAAGTCTGTGAGGAGTTTTTCCTTAAAGAAAAGCGCAGTCAGGTCTTTTTTGATCTGGTTAATCGAGGGGGCAGAGGAGGAGAGCCAGTTTTTTAGGATGGCTCTTCTGGCTATAAGGAGGCAGGTAAGAGTCCACTCTATGGCCCCGGCATGCAGAGAGTGTTGCGTCGTTTCCCAATAGCCAAAAAGAAGGAGTAAAGGGTCTTTCGGTAGGGAGATGAGAGTGATGTTATGGACATATGAGAAAATACAGTCCCAGGAGGTTTCAATGTGTGGGCACTTCCAGAAACGATGCGTGAGTGAGGGTTTATGCTGCTGACAGAGAGGGCAGTACACAGATTGGGGGTCCGACTTATTTAAGAGAAAAGGGATAAATGCCTGGTGCATAATCTTCATTTGGTTTTCACGCCATATCTCATTTGGAGTGAGTTTTTGGGTAGCAAGATATCCTTTCCAAATTTTGCCAACCAAGTCCGTTCCTGTGAAGTCCTTGTTCCAATTTGCCACTGAAGAAGACTCCAAAGGGTGGGAAGTCAGTGTTAGCAAAGGTTTGTAAATGTCCGAGATTTTATAGTATTGTTTATGGAGGAGAGTGTCCACCATGCTGTCCTGGAAACTCTTAACTTTATCCATGTAGGAGGATTGTACATAGCTAACACATTGCCAGTAGTGGAAAAGGTGGCTATTCAGTAGAGAGTATTGCAATGCGATGGTGCAGAAGTCCCGAGGGGATCCAGTATTTTCATCAAACAAGGAGGAGAATCTTGTCAGGCCCTTTGCTTCCCAGTGTTTGAAGACCTTGTGTTCCCCTCCTGGTGAAAAGCTAGGGTTGTCCCTGATCGGAAGGAACTTAGGCATGCAGGGCGGGAGTTTAAGGAGTTTCCTTTGCTCTCTCCAGGCTATTGCTTGTGTTGGATGTCCGGTGGTGTGGTTTTCCACCTAGAGCGGAGGAGAGCAGCCAAGGAGTAAGGATGAACCATATCCGACTCAATCCGGTAGTTTGAGTGACAAGAGAATTGGGTCATTCAGTCTAGACTAAATGTGAGCAGTAGTGTTGAGCGAACCCGGACATTTCAAAAATCGTTCGGGTTTTGTCCGGGGTTCTGCTATTTTACTCCACGTGTTGAGAAGCTGCAGGGCAGCCAATCAACAAGCGTTTCACTGGTTTGCCCTTAGAAGCCATCACAGCCATGCGTACCGACACTACCGAAGATTCCCGTTTGGTCACTTTGCGAACAACTAACCGACGGGACGTCGAAGAGTTG
>BLSH010367861.1:2384296-2401489 GCA_018402905.1 Glandirana rugosa | reverse complement strand
GCCCATGTTACAGCCATTTTTGTGCATAAAAGTTCGGGTCCCCATTGATTTCAATGGGGTTCGTTGTCCGTACGATCGTTCGGGTTCCGTCCGGACCCGGACCCGGACTTTGTCCCAAAGTTCAGACGGACCAGCAGAACCCGAACTTCCAGAGGTTCGCTCAACTCTAGTGAGCAGGCATGCTATATTGTACAATCTAACATTAGGAAGACTTGTACCCCCTTCGCACCTGGGGAGATGCAGTTTATGTAGAGATATGCGGGGTCGCCTCCTCCGTCAATTAAAGCGTGACATATTTTTATCCGTTTGGACATCTTTGTGCTTTAGCATCAATGGGATTGTTTGGGGGGTATAGGAGGCGAGCGAAGGTCACCATTTTTATTAGATAGCATCTCCCCATGAGCGAGAGGGGCAGATCCATCCAGCAGTCCAATTCTCGTCACACCTTGGTCAAAAGAGGGGGATAGTTAAGGTAATAGAGAGATGAGGGTAGTTTGCCTATTTTGATACCTAAATATGTTATGTGGGAGTGAGCTATTGCAAATGGGGAGTCAGAGGTCCAAGAAGGGCTAGGTGAGTTTCCCAGTGGAAGCATCTCGCTATTGTGATAATTAATGTGGAGGCCTGAGCATAACCTAAATGTGTCAAAAGTGTTTTTATCATAAGCATGTCAGTGACAGTTTTGGAAGTGAATATGAGGACGTCGTCTGCAAATAACGAAGAGCTTAATTCAAAGTCCCGAAATGTAATGCCATGGAGGGGGGCCACATAGTTGAGGTATCTGGAAAGCGGTTCCAGGGCTAGGTTAAACAGCAAGGGGGAGAGGGGGCATCCCTGTCTGGTGCCCTTATAAAGCTTGAATTCGGGGGTGAGAAGACCCGCCACCACCAACCTGGCCGCAGGAGCCGAATACATAGCCCTGATGAGGTGAGTAAAGGCCCCCTCAAAGCCTAGTTGCTTGATTACCAAATGTAGCCATTCGAAGCTGACATTATCAAAGGCTTTCTCTGCGTCCAGGGTGATGATGGCGTGCTCCCCACCCCGACTTTTTTCGCCATCTCTAATATCGCTAGGACCTTCCTGATATTCAGTGTGGCGGTTCTACCCCGTATAAAGCCGGATTGTGCAGGGTCTATGACGTCCGGCATGATTGCAGCAAGCCTCGTGGCTACGATTTTGGAAAGTAGCTTTACATTGATATTTAAAAGGGATATGGGTCTATATGATCCGGGTTGGGTGGGGTCTTTTCCTTTCTTTTCTAATAGTTTAATAATAGCTTGGTTTCCAGTGGGGGGATAGGTGGCGCCTCGCCAAAGCATAACGTATACTTTTTGTAGGGTTGGCGTGATGTCTTCGTTCAGAATTTTATAGAATTCCCCTGTAAGGCCACCCGGGCCGAGGGCTTTGGAAGGGGCTAGGTGACGGATAGCTCTATCTATTTCTTTGGGCGAAATATTGGCGTTTGGTGCTTCCAATTGCAAGGGGGTAATTATTGGAAGGTTGACATGGGCTAGTAGTTTGTGTGCTTCTTCTTTGTCTATGGGGTTGGAGGCGTAGAGGTTGGAGTAGAAGTCTAGCATTACCTGACTGATTTCTTTAGGTTTAGATTTAATGTTGTCCGAGGAGTCTCTAAGAGATGTTATATGTGTGGGCTTAAATGGACCCTTACTTAGTCTGGGCAGTAGCTTTCCAGATTTGTTGATCTGCCCATGCATCAAAGGATTTCTTTGCGGTTAACCATTTCGCTCTATTTTCGGGAGCATTGTGGGCAGTAAGGGTATTTTGAGCTGATCTGAGATTGTCACAGGCCAATTTATATTGCAGGTGTGTATGCTTTTTGTAGGATGCTGAGTATGAGATTATGTGTCCTCTCAGATAGGCTTTACCTGCCTCCCAAAGTAGGTTGGGGTTATCTGTATGTGACAAATTATTGGACAAGTAATCTTGCCAGATTTTGGATATGAATGTACGGAAGTCTTCGTTGTTTTGGAGGAAAGAGGGGAATCTTCATATGTTGGGTACCTGTTGCTGGTCGGTGAATTGCAATGATATAGAGATCGGTGCATGGTCAGAGATAGCGATACTATGGATTTCTGCCTCTGACACTTTCGGGAGCAATGTTTTGGTACATAAAAGATAGTCTATTCTGGATAGAGAGTTATGTGGATGAGAAAAGAAGGTGAACTCCTTGCCTATGGGTGGAGTAATCTCCATATATCTGTAAAATCGAGGGAGTCAATTGTGGAGGCAAGTAGTGTAGGATGAAGTACAAGCTGGGAGGTGTCGGTTTTCCTTACCGGGGATTTATCTTCCAGGGGGTGGAGTATGTCGTTGAAGTCTCCTCCAAGAATGTGTGGGACGTCAGGATATTTCAACAGGGAAGTTGAAAGGTCCCCATAAAAATGCCTGTCTGGGTTATTAGGGGCATATACGTTGGTGATTAAGAATTCGGAATTGGCAAGTTGGATCCGTATCGTGACTCGTCTGCCTTGACTATCGGTTTCAGAGGCGATTATCTTTTGTGGGAGATTTTTATGAATTAAGATTAAGACTCCGGCTTTGCGGCCAGGGGCGTCCGAGCCATAAACCGCTCCTACCCATAATTTACACATTCGGTGGAAATCGGAGGAAGATAAATGAGACTCTTGCAGGAGGGCTATGTGCGCTTTCAACCGTTTAAGGTGTCGAAGGACTTTAATTTGTTTAATTGGGAATCTAAGTCCCTCAACATTCCATGAGACTATATTCATAATTAAGTGGGAGGGTGGAGGTGGTATAAAGACCAAGGGTGCCTAAGGCGTAACTTTGGACCGAGGGTGCATGTAGGAAAGCTGACCTGTGTGGGAGGGGGTAGTTGGGCTGATGCGTCTGGCGGAATAGGAGGGTAGGGGGGTAAATGAGCGTAGGTAAGCGTACTTTTATGAGTGATATGGTGGCTGTGGTGTAGAAAGAAAGGTATAAAGGAAGAGCAATTAAACATATACCTTCCCTTTTAGATTGTAAGCTCTAACGAGCAGGGCCCTCTGATTCCTACTGTATTTAAGTGTATTGTATTTGTACTGTCTACCCTCAAGTTGTAAAGCGCTGCGTAAATTGTTGGCGCTATATAAATCCTGTATAATAATAATAATAATAACAAGAGAGCACTTCACTTCTTCCCGCATGAACGAACTGCGTCCATGGACTCCCATTAAAGCACCTCGGTTGCACGGCTAGTGTATCCGCATGGTAGATCAACACGTGGCATACTTGCCTTGGGGGGGACACCCATTGCGACCCCACGGGGGGGAGTAGTTCAAGCAGCAATTTGTTCAGGCGAAATAAAGAAACCTGCAAAATGAACCATGGAAATATAACAATGGCATGATAATGGCTAGTAGCGCTGTTGATTTACAAGCCTGTAGGGCTCCAACAGTGCATTGTTACTAGAGTGATCAGGTACAGTGAAGGTAATCAGGATACAAGAGAGACACTTAAAGCAGTAGTTATTCTCACGTAGGTCCGACGAGTTGCCGTCCCCTGAATCCAACAGGGTAAAGAGGTAGTAGTGGCGCAGTGATCCTCCTGTTTGTAGAACAGTTCTTTAGGAGAGGCTGAGAGATGATTGAAGCAAATCCTTAGCGGGGTGAAGAATGATTCCCAGAGTTGGAATATTTTATGCGCTAACCACTTCAGCCCCGGAAGAATTTCCCATGTTACGACCAAAGCACTTTTTGCTATTCGGCACTGTGTTGTTTAACTGACAATTGCGCGGTCGTGCGACGTTGTACCCAAACAAAATTTGCGTCCTTTTTTCCCCACAAATAGAGCTTTCTTTTGGTGGTATTTGATCACCGCTGCATCATTTCTGATCGCCGCTATAAACAAGGAAAGAGCGACAATTTTGCAAAAAAAACAATATTTCTTACTTTTTGCTAAAATTCAAATCCAAAAAAAAAATAAAAAATGTTTTTTATTCATCAGTTTTGGCCGATTTATATTCTTCCTCATATTTTTGGTAAAAAAAATCGTAATCTGTGTTTATTGATTGGTTTGCCGCGTTTACGGATGATGAGAATTCATTTCTGGGGTTTTTATTTTTTACTAGTAATGGCAGTGATCTGTGAATTTTAGCGGTACTGCGATATTACGGCGGACATGTCGGACATTTTTGACACTTTTTTAGGACCAATGACATTTATACAGCGATCAGAAATGTAAATGTCCACTGATTACTGTGTAAATGTCATTGGCAGTGAAGGGGTTAACCTGCAGGGGGAGATCTAGGGGTTAACTGTGTTCCCTGGGCGTGTTCTAACTGTGGGGGGGCTGGGCTAACATGGACATATGAGATCTAACTGATCCCAGTGACAGGGATCAGTAGATCTCCTATGTCCCCATTGAAAGAGCCGGGAAACACCGTGTTTATATCGGTGGTTCCCCGCTCTTTGGCTGTAGCAGCTCATCGCGGCTCGCCGGCAGACATCGGGTCCGCCCGAGCCGCGGGCACACTCCCCCGGAGTGTGTCGGGCATGAGAGCGTGACAGCGGCGGTGTGCGATCGCCCCCTAGCTGCACCTGCGCAAATCGCCGCCTTTTTATGGCGATTTGTGCTCAGCGTCCACTCTGCTGCCGTAAATATACAGCGCGCGGTATGGAATCGGTTAAGAGAGTCTTTTCGCTGGCTTCTCTGTACTTGGGGGCGGTTGACCACAGGAGAGATGTTGACTTGAGTTGAGTGCGACGAGGTATGGTGGGAACGGATAAAATGATCCGCTTCTGCGGGGTCATGAAAAGTAAGTTGGTCACCATTCGGCGCTTCAACTCGCAGCACCGTTGGGTATGCCAGCGTGAATTTTATGTTGCGTTGAAAGAGCTGGGAGCAGACACTTTGAAAGGCCTTTCTTTTCTTTGAGACTTTGATAGAATAATCTGCAAAGATTAATATCTTGATCCCATCTATCTGGAAGGATTTTGTTTGGCGGTATTTTTGCAGGATATTGGATTTGTCTGCATAATTTAAGTAGCAAGCAATAACTGGTCTCAGAGAAGCACGCTCCTCATTGTACAGGCCCACGCGGTGAGCTCTCTCTACCATTACTGGTGATGTGAGACCTAAGGCCTCTGGGATGCGTTTTGCACAGAAGTCAGGTAGGTTTCGGTTTTGTAGAGACTCCGGGACCCCCACAAAGTGCAAATTGTTACGTCTTGACCTGTCCTCGAGGTCCTCAAGTTTCTGAACGATATATTGGATCGATTTATCCTGGGATTGCATCTGGTAAACTTCGTCCTCCAAATTGGAGACACGGTGTTCAACCTCGTTTAGTCTGGTGGAGTGTTCACTAATGACCCTCTGGAACTGGGCTAGGCTGTTGCTGATTGCAGTCTGAACAAAGATTTAAAATGTTGGGGTAAGGAGGGCGGCCACAGCCCTTGCTATCTGGTCGGTGGACGTGTCCCCTTTAAATTGTGGTGGGGTATGTGAAGGCATTCCTACTTCCATTCCTGGGTCTTCTGAGGGGGTATCAGGAGTGGGATGTGCCCCTGGGTGGGTTCGAGCAGGCTGGAGGCAATTTAGAGCAGCTGAGTTGCCGGGGTGAGTACCGGGATTGCAGGCCAAAGCCGGGGCCTCAATTTTGGGCGGCTGCAGCAGTAGCAGCAGGGCCACTCGCAGAGCACTTTTTTCCAGGTACCTGTGCATGGCTTGGATTGGGGGTGCTTCCGCAGGTTGTGGGGTGATCCCAGATGTGTGGATGGGATTTTATATGCCGGGTTTAGAGGGTTTTAGGTGGGAGCTAGCTGAGAAGCAGCTACTCCATACAACACCGGAACCAGAAGCTGGCAGGAAATCTGTCTTTGTATCCTCTGATATATGGATTTTTTATGGGCCATCTATGCATCATCATCCTTGATTCAGGATTCCTTATGCTGCACTTTATTTGTGGTATATTTACTTGCTGCAATTTGATTATATGAATTTCATATCAATATTTATTTCTATTGCGCTGCATCTTTTATGATAAATGTATCAGGTTTGTTCACCTTCATGTATAGTGCGTGTCCTGATCTACGGAGATTTTTTTTCTGCTGTCAGGAAAAAGTCTAGTTCTAAGCGTGCTTTTTCAAGTTCACGTTTAGACTCAGAAGAGGGCTGGGCTTCAAAAGCTGCTGAAGCTTGAGAGGAAGCTTCCTCTAAGCATTTGTGTTGTAGGCATTTCTCCTTGCATAGATAAGATGCTTGACTGATACAGACTCCCCTAATGAATGGTTCGTGGGCTTCCCAAAGGGTAAGGGGGGAAATGTCTGGAGAAGTATTATTCATTATGTATTCCATAAGAGCTGTTTTGATTTCCAGGCGATGGGTAGGGTTGGCCAGGAGGCTATCATTGATGTATCAAGAAGTGTGAGTAGATCTAGGGACAAGAGATGATAGCGAAGCAAGTACTGCGCTATGGCCTGTCAAAGAGAACGGGGTGATGGAGGAGGCCAGCAGGAGGGGGAAGAGCCGACGGTTAGAAAGATATGGTCTATGGGGAAAATACTTTATGGGAATGTGATCTATATCTATCAGGATTTTGTTCTCTCCAGGTGTCTAGGAGTGAGAATTGGTTTAAGAGTTGTTGGAAGGAGAGACAGTTTGGGCTTGGGGAGGAAGGGACCAGGGATTTGTCAATAAATGGGTAAATCACTTGATTTGAGTCACCACAAATTATGAGCGTGCCTTTTTTTGTTGGATTCAGTAACAGTTAGCAGATGGGAAAGAAATGAAAGTGGGCATTTATTGGGGGCATAGTAAGAGACGATTGTGACTTTGCCATCTAGTAGATGTCCAATTAGAATAAGGTAGCGACACTTCTCTGAAGTGTGAACGGGGCAGTGTGATGAAATGCAATAAGCACACCTCTCTTTTTAGAGGAGGCTGAGGCTGTAAACGCTTGTGGATACTGGTAGCCAAAAAATGTAGGTGTGGAGGAAAACCACAGCAAAGGGGGAAGAAAGAAAGAAAGAGGGGGGTGGGAAGGGAGTAGAGAAAAAACTAGATATGCTCAGAGACAGGGAGAGAGGGGCTAATCTGGTGAACAGAAGGTGTGGAGTGGGTGTCCACTGGTGGATAAACACAGATACCACCGAGGACAGGAGAGGGCCCGTGGGATACCCTATAGGGGTATATGTGGGTCTGGTGGGAGGAGCAGTGAACAGTCTTCAAAACTACTTCAAAACAGTTACCGGAATGTGTGGAAGTGATCTGGTGGCTGCACAGCCACCAGATAGCTTCCATCTGACAGCCGTCAATTGGCTTATCAGATTTGCGCACACTGTACAAACTCCACAATATTACTGTTGTAGTATCTATGGCAGTTGCAGTAAAATGGTTAAAGCTTTCTATGGAGTGGTGCATCTGTAGGATATACACAAAGTGACATTTACAAAGAAAAAAATAAGATTAAAATTGCTTTTTGATAAATGAAATTTCCCAGCTGCCATGTCCTGTTTTATAAACAAAGAAGTTGGAATTCCCCTCCACATCCATACCAGACCCTTATTCTAGATGAGTGTTTGTTAAGGAATGGAAAGTGGTACCACGCATTGGGTTCCCCCTAAATGTTCATACCAGTCACTTATCCTTGATGAGTATGGATTTTAAGCCGTACTTTAAGCAAAAACACAAAAAGGGCATGTGGTTCCCCCAACAAACACCAAATCAGGCTCTTATCTGAGCATGCAGCCTGGCTGGCTAGGAAAGTGGGCAATGGGCATGCACCCTAAACATGGGGGTGCAGGAGAGCCCCCTTGAAAAGCACTTTATCCCCCAAGGACAAGGGTCTCTTCACCTACAGACATAGCCCTACAGTTGTGAGATTCTAATGGGGGGAATGTATCATAATCTTGAAGCCCTCTTCCACTCCACCCCCATGAATGAGTAAGGGGTACATAGTATGCATGAACGCAGTACGCATCAATAGAAAGAGTTATATAGTAAACACATTGACACCTTACAAAATATCCTTTATTTGAAAAAAAAAGAAACATAAAGACTGGTGACAAGTCCTTTATTAAAAGAAAACCCCACAGTCCCACAGTGTACTTTCAAATGTCAATCACATCACCCAGAGATGTAGATCCAGATCAGTCACAATGAACGATGCTCGATTACCCACTAAAAAAAACATTGCTACCTGCTGATATGTACACTTCTGGCAGAATGCTTGTCATGACCCCCACAGCTGAATGTAGTTTCCAATAAAAAGCAGAGACAATAATATCTGTAGACAATAATTTCCCTGCCTGATGTCAGTGGCATCAAGAGCATGTGAATCAATTTGGTTTCAAGTTAACATGTGTTAAGTCTTTACTAGGGTCTCCTTACCAGACTGTTCCATAGACACATGTCACTGTCCCCAGGTCCTCCTCACAGAAGACAGCTAATATAGTTACACCAACAGTCAGCATACCAAATTAAGCAACAACTAAGTTCTTTTTGATAAGACACTTTTCCATTGGATTGACCATAATTTACTTTCTGTTGATGACACAGAGTGTAGCTATGCTGCAGTGCCTAAATAGGTCCAGTAGGTGGTGCAGACTTATTGTTTATAAGTATGGCTAATATAAGAGTAAGGAGGAAGCCACTATGCTGTACTGGTTAAGCAAGCAAGTTGTCAGCGCGGGAAGTAGGGATCAATTCTAGCTTGTTACCCAAAGTGTATGTAAAGTTGCCACATTTATGATCAAATGAACATAAATATTGTTGAAAGGATATTTTACTCTACATACTCTAGGTCAGAAGTTCTTAGGCCTGTCCTCGGGCCTTGACAACAGGGTATGTTTGTTTGTTTTTTGTGATCAAAAAAGTTTAGGAAAAACTGTTCAGACAAGGAATGATTTACCTGACACTAATTAAACTGTCTAGTGCTCAAAAAACAATAGTATAGTGTTCAGTGCTTATAAAAAAAAAATATAAAAGTGTCTGGTGCTTATAAACTTCATATAAAAGTGACTAGTGCCAACAATCCAACTACGGGAAAAAATCCTCCACCACAAACCAAATGTGCTTACCAGATACTGGTAAGTAGCCAGCAAGAAGAACACTTGTGGTAAAGATATCCTCAACTGTCAAGCTCTGGAATCGTCCCTAGGACCTCGGTGGGTATCAATTCTCCCAATGGCAATCCTTAAAGGCTCATTCATATGGATCCAAATTATCTAATCGCAGTAGTTTTCAACATATCATATAGTAAAATAGAATCTTGCATAGTGTAAAACCATTAACACATTTTATTAAATGTGCGCACACCTATGCCCACTCTTCTTCCCATTCTTTCTGTAGGGCTTCCAAGATGTATCAGGGCGATTCTGGCTGGTCAAAACTCTTTGTTGCCCAACAGAAAGAAGGGGAAGAAGAGCATGAATTTCAAATTCCTAGACTTCCTCACTGGCTGTGTGGGCACTGACCCACAGAGATAAGTACAGTGGGGGCCAGGGGGTGGGGAGGGTATAGGGTGTTAGTTTACTGTTTCATTTTTTCTGACACTTTAAGTTAGCAATAAATACTATCAGACTAATCTTCTTATTTTATTTTTATTTCTAGTTTAGTCTTATTTTATTATTATATAAAAAGAAAAGTAAACGAGAACATTTCAAACAAGTACAAAAAAGGAAATTTTATAATAACATTTAAAAATTTGGGAATATTTCCATTGCCTAACATACACAGGACACGACTCTCTCCTTTCACATCTTTTTAAATAATGTCTCTGCACTTAGTCAGTTACTGTACTGTGCTATTGCTTTAAAGTTTTTCTCTAGGCAAAATCTTTATTTTGGGGAGAGTGGGCAAGGGCTAGAATCTCTGTTATTTTGGTTGTTGTTGTTGGTTTTCCCCCTCTGTGGAGATTCAGCCCTTTATTTTTACCATTGTCACCGTGGAAGAAAGATTTAAGAGTTGCTCTCAGAATGGAAAATCTTTCAATAGGGACACCTGTGTCAAAGACAACTGTCTAAGAGGGGAATTCTGATTATTTTGGATGATTTTCTCTAGCATCCTGTTTTATCTCTGTAAAAGGAAGTAAAGGCAAATTTCCCCAATGTTACACAGACAGCAATTAAATAACCTGGAAGGAATTGTTACCCACCAATAATCCAAAACTAAAAGAATTTTTTTATATATATATATATATATATATATATATATATATACTCTGTAAAGATTACATTTCATTTTCAGTTCCTTAAGAAAATCTGGCCAAGTAACAAAGTTAACAATAGTGCTGAAGTGCAAAGTACTGTATTATTTGTACTTTGTAATAAATAATAAAGTTCTAACTATAATGCATTTTAAGATCAAGCTGTGGGTTTCTCTGTCTTCTGTCAATTGGCATTCAAATAAATTTACTGATTCCCGTTGTCATTTTTTATTTTCTGTGCTAAAGATATTAGTTTATGTTAACATTTTAAGGCAGATATGTTTTCATCTGTTTCTTCCAAGAACTGGAGCTAGCTAATGCCACTTGAATAAACAATTTCTATATAGTCATACAGTACGGTTAAATGTAGAGGCCTTGCTTGGATTTGTGATGTATTCTTCAAAAGAAACTTGTATCCATTAAATTAAACTTGTACTGGGAATTAACTTGTACTGGGAATTGTACTGGGAAATATAAACACTTCTTTTGATGATCTCCTCCTACTATCTTACATCTGGTTGTTATAACTAAGTAGCCCCACAGCACCCTTACTAGAGTGGGTGAATGTACATGTACATCCAATTACTTTCACAGTGTGCATGTACCCAAAAAACTCACAAAGCTGCTGCTCCTTCTGGAATCAGCTAAAGGCACAGAACCAATTGGATCAGTTTTATGCCATAATCACTGTGAAAAACATACGCAGTGATTACCAATGTAAACAGTGTAACTGCTTACATTGGTAGGCTCAACTACCAACAGAAAGCAGAGAAGGAGAATTTGATAAGTGACTCTATTCAATAAATCCTTCAGTTGCAGCAGAGGGATTAATGATTGTACTTGGTGAGGAGTTAAAAGGCCAGCGATGGGGGTTTAAAAATGCCACTGACAACGAATGATTGTGGCATTGCTTGGGGAGAGGGGTTAAATGCCACTGACCACCAATGTTGTGTGATTGTTTTTTGGGGGGGTGAAGATCACCAATGATGGGCCATGGGGGGGTTCTAAAAAGTCACTGACACCCCAATGATTGTGGAATTGTTTTGGAGAGGTGTTCAAAGTGTTTTTGTTTTGTCCAGACTAGTCATTACCCAAACTGTCCTGGGTTTGATTTGAAGAAGGTTCAACTAACTTCAAAGAAGGTTACATTCTGAATTCAAACCCTGTGAAAATCAACGGAAGCCAAATCTGTCAAATTAAAAATGCCCAAGCATGGGGGGCACATACACAAAGCTTGACATGGCAGACATGCTCTACTATAGCTCTGCATTCCTTGGGAGAAGGCTTGGGCTCATTAAGCACACCTGGCAGCTATTTCGGTCTATTGTACACTCCTATGTCTGCTGGAAACCCTTGTTGCCTGGCATGATTATTCTAATGGGCTCCCAGGGTGAGGTAAACCCCAAGCCACCTTAGAGGAGCTTACCCATGCCTCCACCAGGATGGTGACGAAACAAACAGCAGCCCTCTCCTCACAGCGCATTCAGCAGTTGGGCATTCATACCAGTGGAGACAAAGATGATGTGGACCTTAACGCAAGAATCTCCCCTATTATTCCTCCCCTGGATCACTCACAGCAGGATCTCAAAATGCAAATGAAGTCTGTGATTAAGAAAGTTCTGCAGGCAACATCAAATCAAATCACCAACCCCCCCTCATGAGAGATTAGGGATGCTCCTAATGACTGATGGTGCATTTAGTATCCGTGGGCATTTACAGTTTCTACTGACCTTGGTTGTTCAGTCTTCTGTTTATACAACATATTTTCTCTCTAGCTTGTTTGTTTCTGGACTTGAGTTAACTTACTTAGTGAACTGTATAGGTTCAGATTAGTACTGCTGTATCAGTATTGTAAAAGGGAGCCATATTTGGACTGATACACTATGAATGTGTTTACAAATGTAAATTTTATTGAAACTATCACAAAAAAATTTTAATACATGGATTACAATTATAAAAATATCATAGCACAATTCCTAAATGGACCAAGATCTAATTTGCCTGTATCCTCATCATCACCCATAAATAGATTGGGATCCCCCAACTATGATAATATGACACATATAAATATTTATAGAGTTAATAAATTCCAGATAACCAAATGTGGCTACTCAGGGAGAGGAGGATGTCCAGCTAGTGGTCCTGCTTGCTCGACATGTTTCGCGTTTAAATGATGCTTCTTCAGGAGAATTAGAGGTTAAAATTGTATTTCTCTATAACAAGACAGCATAATCAAAATTTAGTACAACAGAAAATGTAAACGTATTTCTATATGAATATTTATGTATTATATTTATACTTGTTTCTCTCTATCATCTCATGTAGGAAGACCATCTTCATTATCCACTGCCCACTGTATGTCTATAACCATTTGGTCCACCCTGGGGTGCCCCTAACGTTGCTTTGCATTAGTCTCAGCCCCCTCACCTCTTTTGGAGTTTAGTGCTTTTTCTGAGGCCACTCTTTACCCAGGTTTTTGGTTGACTTTATATTGGGCGGGTCTTCTCCTGAAGGGTGCCCAGGCCTGTTTCCTAAGTTCAACCTCATGGATTATAGTTTATTATTACATTTTTGCACTCGTTTTTTTTTTTTTGTTTTGTTTATCTGTGCCCTTGTCCTTTCCTCTGCTCCTAATTGTTACCCTCCTTCCCACCCAATGCCACCAACACCAGTGGTTGCTGGACCCTAATACTTGCCGCAAGCTCACTATTTGATCACACATTCATAAAAATGGCCCCTTTGAACATAATTTTCCTTAATGCACAGCTATTTTATCCCCTACAAAAAGAAGACCTTTTCCTCACTTAAAGCAGGAATCTTGTGTCTCCAGGTAACACAATTCTCTATCCAATTGACTCTGAAGTACTTTAGTGCTCAGTGTCCCCAGGTATTCACTGGCAATGATGTAAAAAAAACAAGGGGGGGGGGGTTAATTGAGTTTCATTGATCCACCCCCTTCACATCACAAGCCAAGATTAACAATCCAAAGGGCAAATACCTGATTCTCACTGGTCATCATTTACAGCTTACTGTAGTGTTATACCATGTCTCAAATACCCCTTGACCCCTTTTCTCTCACACCTACTGCATGTAATAGAAATTAATAAAGAAGAATAAATATTCATTTATGCTACTGGCGTACAATATGTCCCTTCAAGTATAACTAAAGGCATAACTTTTACTTTCATTTTGGATAAAGTGGAGAGGGATTACAATACCTCTCAGGTTTTTATTTCTGTCTATGCCACTCTTAAGGAGCTTCATCCTCTCTATTTCTCTTGTTTACTATTATCATTAAAAGTGAAAGTAACTGTAAATCCCAAATTTTGGGTTGTCCTCGGAAAAGTAATAGAGGGGAAATCTTCCAATAGGGACACTAGTTCTGGTGACATGGGGGGTCCCCAAGGAATTCCCTTAATTTGCAGGGATTTCCTCTCACTTCATGTTTGGCTATAGGACAGTAAGTAACGGAAAACCTCTGCAATGGGACACAAATGGGCAAAAAAAAAAAATCTGGCAGGGGTTATAACCCTCCCTTACTCTATCCAAAAAAAAAAGGTTTTGCCTAGTTCTACTTTAACCTCTGGGCCCTGATGCAGCATCATTCTTTAAAGAGAGAGAGTGCTAGGGATTCTGAGTGTATGCCAACATTCCAAAACGTATAGAAAAATATAAGTAGCCCTCCAAAGAAAGGGACTTTAGGCATGCAGACGGACCAGACAAAACACCATATGACCCTCCAAAGATTGGAGGAGAGTAAATATGCACATAAAATCGTAAGATATGATATTCGAATGGTGTTACAAAATTTCTCCTGAAGATGGCTCGACCACACTGTGTCTGTAGAGGCTATGCCAGGAGGGTCATATGGTGTTTTGTCTGGTCTGCCTGTTTGAAAACGAACCCCTTCTGTACAATTCCAAACATCCCAGAAGAAGAGTCTATCAATTATCTCGAAACGCGTCAAATGTTTCAGTTCTTTTCTAACTCCAGGGGTCCTTTACCACCATATGTCTTTGCTTAGTGTTTTCTGTCTTGTTTTGTTAATGTGGTCCCTAGTTTTTATCAGTGCTTAAGTCATGACCTCTAAGCCTTTTTTAATTTGTACACATTCATACTAATAAATATTACACAATATTTTACTATTCCTGGTGTCTGTGTGTATCCAGTCCGTGTATGCCTGAAGTCCCTTTCTTTGGAGGGTTACTTATATTTTTCCCAGCATCATTCTTCGGTAGACTCCAAGCGTGAGTGTAACTCTGCATATCACAAATATACATTTTATTCCTACCCGCATAACACATATATATGGCCATAACTTTTTCCCCTTTCTTGCTACAATTGCATACTGTATATGTCTGAAAGCATGGTTTGACCACTTCACAGTTGTTAATACTATTTCCTCTTTTGTACCCAGATCCACAGATCATACTTGGAAAATAAATCTTTCTAACCCAGCTTTCCGCCAAGACGTTCAGATTGAATTGAAGGAGTACCTTACTTTTAATGCCTCCCCAGAGATCCCCCAAAACTAAACTGGTTATAATGGATATATGCATATAAATAGAGACTAGAGTTGAGCAAACCCGAACTGTAAAGTTCGGGTTCCTACTGAACTTTGCGGTGTTTGGGACCCGAACCCGAACTTTTGAAAATAAGTTTGGGTTCGGGTTCTGGGTTCTGGTATTTTTTTCCCGCTTGTTGAATAGCTGCAGGGCAGCCAATCAACAAGAGTTTCACTGGTTTGCCCTTAGAAGCCATCACAGCCATGCCTACTAATGGCATGGCTGTGATTGGCCAGTGCATCATGTGACCCAGCCTCTGTATGAGCTGGAGTCACATAGTGCTGCATGTCATATGCTCTCAGGCCAGTGTAGGGAGAGGATTCTGCTGGTGCTGTAAGGGACAGATTATTGTTATTTCCCTATCCCCATTTCTTTGTAGGGCACTTGTCCTACTCTTACCCCCACTTTTCTTCCTTTTGCAGCCCTCTAGCACTTTCCAGGACTTTTTTACAGCCATTTTTGTGCCCAAAAGTTCGGGTCCCCATTGATTTCAATGGGGTTCGGGGTCCGGGGTCAAGTTCGGACCGAACCCGAACTTTTCCATGAAAACCCGAACCCGAACATCCAGGTGTCCGCTCAACTCTAATAGAGAAAATTAAAACATGATAATAAAGATCATCTTCAACAACTAGAATGGAACTATCAAGCATACCACTCTGACTTTCAAGCCAACCTAGCGACCTCCAGTCTTGATGGATAAGGTCAAAACAGAGCTTTGCCTGCTTTTGGCGGAATCGCCTGGAAAGGCAATATGCAGGTCTCAACATACAGTACATATTCTATAAAGTCTAATAAACCAGACTCTTTTACCTCTCTTTCCTCGAAAGCTAGACCATGCCCATAAAGAAATATGTCTCAAAATAGTGAAGGATACACATACTAGCAACCCCCTCAAAGTCTTACAGGATTTTAGATGTTATCTTTCATGACTATACACTGCTGAGATGGACTTCTCCCCAGCCTAGGCTGATAACTTGTTAGCAAATGTAAAACTGCCTACCATCTTGGCTACTCAGCCCTCGGTATATCCACTTTCTAAAAAGGGGTAATTTGTGAAGTGTTCATACTGTCCTGGTATTTTTATTTGATATGTTTTATACTAGAAACTAAGTGAGGTAAATGCTTTTTTTCAGACATTTTCCTTTATACAGAAAAAATAACCCATTAGTTATTATATTATAACTAAAGGTAAAACTTTTTTCTAGTTTTGGATAGAGTGGAGAGGAATTAGAACCCCTGTCAGTTTATATTGCTGCCTGTGCCCCTTTTAATGAGATTTACCCTATTTGTCCTGTTTACCATTATCATTGAAAGTGAAAGTAAAAGAAAATCCCAAATTTTGGGTTGTCCCCAGAAAAGTAATAGAGGGAAATTCTTCCAATGGGGACACTGGTTCTGGTGACCTGGGGGTCCCCAAGCAATTCCCCTAATTTGCAGGGATTTACTCTCACTTCCTGTTTTGGCTATGGGACAGGAAGTGAAATCTCTGTAATGGGACACAGTTGGCAAAAAAAAATCTGACAGGGTTTATAACCCTCCCTTGCTCTATCCAAGATAAAAAAAAATTGCCTATAGTTCTAATTTAAGGCCTCATGCACACAGGATGTTTTTTGACTGTTTTACCGCAGCTGTTTTTGTCTGCAGAGTTTTTTTTTCTATAGTCAATAAACTCTCCATCATGTTATCCTATGTGTTCGTGCACACATAGGCTGTTATCAACTGTTTTTAGCAGTGACATTTTTGAGCTGCAAAAAAAAACCCAAGACCAGTGGGTTCTGAGAGAGGTTTTTCAGCTGTGAAAACATTCAAACGCTCAAAAACATGCAAACACGTGGCTAAACATCAATCCCCACCATTTTTGGACGTTTTAGATCAATTGAGGAAAAAAAAAATGCCGGCCCTTTAAAAACAAGCAAAAATGTGCAAAAACGCCAGTAATATAGCACTAATAACTAGTGTTGAGCGAACCCAGACTGTAACGTTCGGGTCCGTACCGAACTTTTGGGTGTCCGGGACCCGGACCCGAACACGGACATTTCAAAAAATGTTCGGGTTTGGTCCGGGGTTCTGCTATTTTACTCCACGTGTTGAGAAGCTGCAGGGCAGCCAATCAACAAGCGTTTCACTGGTTTGCCCTTAGAAGTCATCACAGCCATGCCTACTAATGGCATGGCTGTGATTGGCCAGTGCATCATGTGACCCAGCCTCTATATAAGCTGGAGTCACTTGATGCTGCAGTCACATGCTCTTGGGTTAGCTGTAGGGAAAGGTAGCTGACGGCATCAGGGAGAGATTAGAGACATTTTAACAACATCTGATCCTGCATCCTGAGATAGATTACTTTACTACTGCTGTGCTGTTGCTCTGAGGACAGATAGCAGAAATTCGAGATTTCACATACCGCTCGAGTTGTGATCAATAATCACGATATAATGACCGCAAAAACGTGTAAAAACGAACAAAAAT
>BLSH010367861.1:2343434-2356335 GCA_018402905.1 Glandirana rugosa | reverse complement strand
GGGCTGTGACAGTTCCTGGTGACAGGTTCTCTTTTATTGGGGGGGGGGCTGTGTGCTGTGTTGTGACAGTAAATTGAAAACTGACAAGACACTGACAGTTACTCACTGATCCCTTCTCCTCACACGATCGGTGTGAGGAGAAGCAGAGATTAGATAGTAACTGCAGGTCTCTGTTTACATTTGTGACCAGCTGTGATTGGACACAGCTGGTCATGTAGTAAACAGCCAATTTCATTGGCTGTTTACTTTGATCGGGGAAGCGCTGTGTCCAAGGGACACCCGCTCTCCCCGATTGCCGACGTGCACTCCTCCAGGAGCGCGCTTCATGCACGCTCCTGCATCTCTGCCTCTGCAGTGACCGGCTGTGTTTTGACACAGCCGATCACTTGGTAAACAGACGATTTTATCGGCTGTTTACCCTGATCGGGAAAGGCCAGTGTCCCTGGGACACGGGCCACCCGAGATCGCCGCACTGCGCCCCCCCGCGGGCACGCGGCACTCTGTTATCCTGAGGACGTCATATGACGTCCAGTCAGGATAACTTAGCCACTTCCCGGCCGTCATTCTGCATACGGCGGTCGGGAAGTGGTTAAGCAAAATTCTAAAACAGAGCATAGAAGGGGTAGGCCCTGGGACTGGTCTGGCCCAACACCATTTAAAGTATGGGAAAAAATTCTCCAAAAAACGTACTATGCACCTACACAATAATAAACTGACAAGAAGAGTACATTATAGTACATATAAGAAATACCTGAATATATGTGTTCCTTTCAAATCTGTGGTCACTGCGTTTCGCGGATATCTTCTTCAAGACCAATGTTTGTAGGTATGCAGACAATATTCTCTTAAAGTATACAGATTTACATATTACAATGTTATAAAAGGCCACTGCGCTGGATTCACAGAAATATGTGTATAAATAATAGCAGCTAGCACAAGAAGTCAGAACAAAAACTTCACAAGCAATTTAAAAGTAAGGTGCAGAGCTAATAGAGTCAATTTTATGCATTGAATAAAATGTTCCAAACGTGATCATTGGTGAAGTAAAAAAAAAACAGTAGAAAAAAGACGTGGTCACCAAAGAGGGAAGAGAACCATCACCGACACCCACACAAATTGCCTCTTACCCTCCTGAAATGACCCCTATTACAGAGGTCTATCTCTCCTGTGTGTGGGGAAATCTTGCAATGAGCTTGCCGGTATGTATTCAGTCAGTATCCACCAGGGTCCTGCTTTCCTCAAACCTCTATGTCTCACTGGTCCTTAATGCTCGCATAGAAAATAGAGTACTGATAGTGTAGTAGGTTCTTGACCGTTTTATTAAGAAAGTAAAAACATATGCACTCACATGTAGCTTCTTAGATAGAAAACAGTGAAACACATTGTGCGGTCTGTTTCAAACCAGAAAGATGGTGGCCTCTATCCGGAACGCGGTGATGTCACGCTGGCTGGCGTGATGCTGGCTGATGCGTTTCGTCATCACTGACGTTGTCTGGGGCGTGACCAGCTCGCGGCATGCGTTCGTATATAAGGCCATTGAAAAGAATGCTGATTGGACAGGGAGAGGTCAGCTGCTCTGAAGGGAACAAGGAAATCATCACCCGCCCAACCAGCAATAACAGATCCGATGGCTTGCGTTCCAACGCCCAAATAATGGGAAGTGCTAAGCCATCTGACCTCATCCCTATCATCACCGGACTAGCCGGCAATCTTCAAAACACCAGATGCTTAATCAAAAGCTCCACTTAGGTGTCTAAATGGGCTCTGCAAAAGCTATAATAAGCAAAAAGTGAAAAAATCTGAAAAATCTCTCTTTATAATAAAATAAGCGCCGACGTCCCCTTTCTGGAGCAGGCTCCATCTAGTGGTCCATCAGTAGACCGCAACCACACAAACTACATTAAGAAAAAATAGCCAGATAGATATAGACAAAACAAATAAATATAAAAATAAATAAATGTGTACATAAAATTTACATCAAGTATACATTCAATATAATTAAAAAGATAATCCTTAAAAGTAGAACCTCCTAGATAGATACAGAGTGATCTTACCAATCAAGAAAAATTACAATTAATTCTTAGACCATAGTCTTTCCAAACACTATGCCCTCAAACACAATAGGAAGTTAAAGGGCACAGTCTTCTTGGGAATAGACAGATTTACGGCCAATTGGAGGGGGAGTCACATTGTTAGAGAGATTTCCAAACTAGAAGCCAGGTGGATATATCAGGCTAAGACTTACGTCCCATTTGGAATGAATGTGGAATGGGACATAAATGCCTTTATTAATAATGGCTAATTGTAATTTTTCTTGATTGGTAAGATCACTCTATATCTATCTAGGAGGTTCTATTTTTAAGGATTATCTTTTTAATTATATTAAATGTATACTTGATGTAAATTTTATGTACACATATTTATTTATTTTTATTTTTATTTATTTGTTTTGTCTATATCTATCTGGCTAATTTTTCTTAATGTAGTTTGTGTGTTTGCGGTCTGCTGATGGAACACTAGATGGAGCCTGCTCCGGAAAGGGGACGTCGGCGCTTATTTTATTATAAAGAGAGATTTTTCAGATTTTTTCACTTTTTGCTTATTATGGCTTTTACAGAGCTCATTTAGATACCTAAGTGGAGCTTTTGATTAAGCATCTGGTGTTTTGAAGATTGCCGGCTAGTCCGGTGATGATAGGGATGAGGTCAGATGGCTTAGTACTTCCCATTATTCGGGCGTTGGAACGCAAGCCATCTGATCTGTTATTGCTGGTTGGGCGGGTGATGATTTCCTTGTTCCCTTCAGAGCAGCTGACCTCTCCCTGTCCAATCAGCGTTCTTTTCAATGGCCTTAAATACGAACGCATGCCGCTCACTGGCCACACCCCAGACGACGTCAGTGATGACGAAACGCGTCGGGTGGAGCCAGCCAGTGTGACGTCACTGCGTTCCAGATAGGGGCCGCCATCTTTCTGGTTTGAAACAGACCGCACAACGTGTTTCACTGTTTTCTATCTAAGAAGCAACATGTGAGTGCATATGTTTTTACTTTCTTAATAAAACGGTCAAGAACCTACTACACTATCAGTACTCTATTTTCTATGCGAGCATTAAGGACCAGTGAGACGTAGAGGTTTGAGGAAAGCAGGACCCTGGTGGATACTGACTGAATACGTACCGGCAAGCTCATTGCAAGATTTCCCCACAACACAGGCGAGATAGACCTCCGTAATAGGGGTCATCTCAGGAGGGTAAGAGGCAGTTTGTGTGGGTGTCGGTGATGGTTCTCCTCCCTCTTTGGTGACCACGTCTTTTTTCTACTGTTTTTTTTTTACTTCACCAATTAAGAGGCACTTTTTGAATGACAGCTCTGTTGACGAAAGTGGCATGCATTGTGAAGAACCTGCAGTGGTGGAGCCGTGTCCTCCTCCCTCTCCATCCAGATTTATTGATGTTTCTGGTTTAAATGATTTATTAGATCTAGCCTTAGAGTCTGATTCCATGTCCAATCAGTCTGCCTCGGAATATATTGGGGTTCCTTTTAGAGTCAAGTCTGATTTTTACCCCATTGGTTCACGAGGCAAAGATATGGACTTGTTTCAAAAGCTAGCGGAGAGGGACTTAGTTTCCTTAGCTAAAAAGGGCACCAAGCATCATATCACACATAATTTGACGTCTGATGAGATAGCGGGTTTGCGGTCTTTAAAGGAGGACAAATAAATTGTCATTAGGAATGCGGATTGGGGGGGGCTGTGGTCATATTGGATTCAGAAGCTTATAGAGAGGAAGCACTGTGACAGTTGTCTGATACCGCCACTTATTTACGCCTTCCAGGTGATCCCACTTTGGGGTTTAAGAAAGAGCTGTCCTCTTTATTGGACAGGGGGGTGGTGGTGGGGATTATCACAAAGGATGACAAGGAAATGTTGATACCAGAGCATCCTGTGATGTCCATCTTCCACCACCTCCCCAAAATCCATAAAGGCTGCAGTCCCTTGCGTGGGAGACCCATTGTTGCGGGGATCGGCTCTCTCAATGAGCGACTCGGTCAGTGGGTTGACCATTTGCTACAACCAATGGTTTCCAAACTGCCGGGTTATATTAGGTATACTGGTCACTTATTGAACAAACTTCGGGACTTTGAATGGCAGGACAATTATGGCTGGGTCACATGTGATGTGGCAAGCTTATATTCGTCCATTCCTCATACGTTGGGTTTGAGAGCGGTAGAATTTTTTTTGAAACATTTTACTACCCGCTCATTATTACATCAAGAGTTTATTCTATTGTGTTTGGAATATTTGCTCACACATAATTTTTTCATGTTCGACGGGGGCCACTATTTGCAGAGGTGCAGAGCCTCTATGGGTGCCAAGTTTGCACCCTCCCTTGCTAACCTATACATTGGTTGGTGGGAGAGGCTCCGCATCTTTGCACCCGGTGGCCCCCGTCGGCATGACACCCATTTTTATGGTCGTTACAACGACGACCTCCTGTTCATTGTATCCAAGGATGCGATTTCACCTGAGGAGTGGATTGCCTATATGAATGATAATGCCTTTAATCTTAGCTTTACAGCTTGTCACGAAGACACAGCTATCACATTCCTCGATGTTACCTTGATGGCGAGGGGTGGACGAGTGGTGTCAAGTTTATACAGGAAACCTTCAGCGGGCAATTCACTCCTTCGAGCTGACTCTAGTCATCCAGCACATACATTAAGAGGAATCCCCGTTGGACAATTTCTCAGACTCCGACGGATTTGCACTGATCCATCGGACTATGAGCATGAGAAGTTGGCCATGCAGTGGCGATTTCTGGACAGGGGCTACTCGGCCTCTGTTATACAGAGAGCCATTGACATTGTGGATAAAACTCCACCTAAGAGATTGCTCTTTAATTCAAGTAGTACCAGGCGCAAGACCTCTATGGCTCATCAATGTCCGTTTTTTTCTACCTCATATAGTTTGGAATTCCAAAAGGTCAGGAACATAATCCTTAAATACACACCTATACTGCACAATGATCCTTTATATGCCCGCATATTGTCACAAGGAGTCAAGGTGGTCCCTCGTAGGGCCCAGTCTTTGGGCTCTATTCTTTCTCCTAGCCTTTTTTCCAGCAGTCATAAGAAGGAACACTGGATTGATTTTAAAGGGACTTTTCGCTGTGGGAAGAGCGGTTGTCCATGCTGTCCGCAAGTTCGGAGAGGGGACACCGTCCAATCCACCTCTAATAACAAATGTATGAATGTGGCCAGATTCATTAATTGTAATACTAGGTACATAGTGTACATTATTACTTGCACACAGTACCGTGTCCAATACGTTGGACGGACTACACTGAGGCTACGAGATCGTATGAGTGACCACCTTAGAGATATTAATAAGGATCATGCCACAAATGTTTCCCGACATTGGAATGAACAACATCAAAAGGATGTGTCGAGTTTAATGATTCAGGCAATAGAGAAAATTGTATCTCCACCCGGGGGGGGGCAAGTTTAACATTTTATGTAGGAGGGAGGTGTTTTGGATATTCTTTTTTGGAACTAGAAGACCGGAGGGGCTGAATTATGAATGGGATGTTTCCCATTTTTATGATTAAGAAGAAAATATATATATGGCCTTTTTTAGTGCTCCTTTAGTCATCTTGTTCACCCAGGACACCTCCAATTCACATAGTGAGCAATTTGGCTGAGATATGGTGAATGGAGATTGATTACCTATCCAGGGACCCCAAAATGCATGTATAATATTGTGAATTCACATTGAAATAGACGTTGTACATACATCTCAATGTGGCGCCTCTCTGTGAGGACCCATTGGTAGTAGGGTTGTTTATTGCTTGTGCCTTTGATTGAGGCCAGTAATAACAATTATAGCGTCTTTTTGATACATTGTGCCATACACCAGGTTTAAGCATATCGGGTATTTCTCGATTCGTCATTATTGGGTTCCTAGATGGTCATAATTTGTAATTATTTTAATATGGGAATTTATATGTTTTGAGATATGTTGTTCGTTTCCTTGCTACAATATTGATATTATTGTTTTCACTAATTTTAAATAAATGATTATTGAGTGTATAATATATTGGGAGGTGTGAGCGGATGGTTTTTCATCTGTCTCTCCCTCTCCCTTTGTAAACATGTAAAAATTTCATTAATAATTTTTTCTTCAGTTGGTTTTCATTTGTCTTTTTATGTTCATATTATAATTTCTTTATTTGCATTCTCATTTATTTTATTTTTTGGTTTCTTTATGTATAAGTTTTTGTAATTATGTACATATATTTACATGGGGTTATTTTGTTTTATCTGCAGTCGGGTCGGTCTGGTCAAATCTCACAGGGGAGTCTACATTTGTGTTTCTGGAAGATAAATTTAATATCTCTTTTCTTTATTCACATCTAATACCTGGCCCTCTGTTGGACTTCACCACGCTGCACCTGAATGAGTGATTGCAAGATCCAGGAGACCAATCTTGCTAATGAGAATGCATCAGCTGGGGACTGTGATCCCATTGGAGATTTTTTGGAAACGACAATTTGTGAAATTGTATATATATGTATTCTTACCCATGCCATGTTAGCTATGAGTAAGCGCCCTTAGGGGGGCTTGAAACGTGTTAGCCTTTCTCCACCTGTATCGCATGGATATGTGACCTATAAAGCATTTGAAAAGGAGTGCGGTCGTCCGGAGCCTTTCTTCCATTATTCCTGCTGACTGCATATTGAGCCTGCACCCTCTGGGACTGTTTCTTTACACATCAGGACTAGGTATTGTTGAGCGGTTACTCCACTATTTGTTTTTTTTTTACTTCACCAATGATCACGTTTGGGACATTTTATTCAATACATAAAATTGACTCTATTAGCGCTGCACCTTACTTTTAAAAAGATTTACATATTAGCAAACGATTACAGTATCTCACAAAAGTGAGTACACCCCTCACATTTTTGTAAATATTTTATTCTATCTTTTCATGTGACAACACTGAAGAAATGACACTTTGCTACAATGTAAAGTAGTGAGTGTACAGCTTGTATAAATGTAGCTTAGGGTGACAAAAAAGGCATACCTGAGGAAAAGAAGAGTATGGGCCTTGGCGGATGATCACTACATAGATGAAGTTCTTTAGGGTCAGGGCTGAATCTAAAGTACCAGAGAGAGTAATGCTGCTGTAGCTGTTTGTTTTCAGGGTATCCGATGTAGAACAGGATGGTAATGCTAGCTGATAATGCCATACATCAATATCTCTGGACTGGCAGATTTTTTTTTCTCCAATTCTTGAATAAGATATATCAACTTGTTGAAAAATATATTGACGGCAGTGCAAAAGGTGTGTATGCAAAGGGTATTTCATATATAAGAAGAACTATGATAGCAAACAAGCAAAATCTCCTGCTCTCAAAACTGATGTGATGGCAATGGATATCACCTACAATTTCTATGGCTCTCGGTAGATGCACAGACCTTGCTGCCCTCCAAGGGTCAGGGGACACCCAATGGATCACTGTACAAAAAATGAGGGCGCACCAACCTTGCACATTACCCAAGTGGTGTTTATTGGTATATGGAAGGGAAGGAAATATACTCACAAGCAAATAGATGATAAAAACATATCAAAGTCCATAATGGACACAAAGCGACCAGGTCACCGTAACTTTCCAGATACCTGACGTGTTTTGAGGGGAGATCCCCTCTTCCTCAGAGCCCTGAGGGGGGGAATTTATTTTCCTTTCTTGTTTGTAACTGAATCTTAGATATCTGTTGATCAAATGAAAGCTTCATTATACAATGTATCACAATAAAATTCATAGTTTTCAATATCCCGAGTGTCCAAAAGTAGTAGCCCAAAGCCTAAAACACAGTAAGGTTTGTGAACATGACATCTATCCTTCTGAAACATCAGACTTCCCACAATATTAAGTCAAGTATTAGCCTTGAAATATAGAACAACCTTCCTTTAACAGAATTTAATTCCACAATTGCCTGCCGATGCTCAGTTACATCTGTGAACAGTGCAAAGCAGTTAATCACTACATTATTCTTGTTAATTTACCAAGGCAAGTGACAATATAAAATTAAGGCTGCATTCACACCTGAGTGTCATGTTTTTGAGTCTTTTTTTGGTTTTTGTTGTGTGCTTCTATGTGGGCTTTTGAGTGTTTTTGCACATTTTGTACATCATTTTACAATGTTTTTGATCTTTAGTGTTTTAATGAGCTGGCACCCACCAGTTTCCTAATCAGTGACTCATCCCTGCTGTCAGCAACAATGCATCCATTTATTGTATATGAAATTTGCTAGCATGTGTATTCAGGACTCCATTATGTGCATTTATTTTATTATTAAATGTGAAATCATGTGTACCAAATATATTATGTTTTGTATGTGAATTGACTCATATAAATTCTCATGACCAATGTATCTTTTATTGTATATATATAATTAGGGATGGAGGTATGTCGTCCATGGTGCTTCAGACCACATCAGTTCTTGTTTATATGCTGTCAGAAACAGGGATAAGTCACCTGTTGTTAAGGAGCTGGCACCCACTGGTGTCATAATAATGAGTGACTCATCGTTGCTGTCAACAACAGTGATGAGTCATCGGTTGTTAAGTAGCCAACACTTGCCAGGGTCCTAACAATGATGAGTCATCCCTGCTTTAAGCAAGGATACCTTTCAGGTCTGGTATGGATTTTAAGGGCAAGCCTATGTCAAAAAATAAAACTTTTTTTTTTTAATCAGTGAGGCTCCCCGCAAAATACATACCAGTACCTTCCACTTCATATCAAAAAATGGCATAGGGTCCCCCCAAATTCCATACTAGATCCTTATCTGAGCATGCCACCAAAAGAAAGCTCTATTTGTGGGGAAAAATTATATACATTTTGTTTGGGTACAACATCGCAGGATTGCACAATTCTCATCCAAAATGCAACAGCGCTGAAAGCCAAAAATTGGTCTGGGCAGGAGGGGGGTTTGAGTGCCCAGTAAGCAAGTGGTTAATGACCAGAGCACTTTTGGCGATACGGCACTGTGTCATTTTAATTGACAATTGCGCGGTTGTGCGATGCTGTACCCAAATAAAATTGACGTGTTTTTTCCCCCCACAAATAGAGCTTTCTTTTGGTGGTATTTGATCACCTATGCGTTTTTTTATTTAAGAGCAACAATTTTGAAAAAAAAAAAAGATTTCTTCTACTTTTTGCTATAATACATATCCAAAAAAAAAATTAAAAACATGAATGTATTTATCAGTTTAGGCCGATATATATTCTTGTACATATTTTTTGGTAAAAAAAAATCGCAATAGCTATATATTGATTGCGTTGCACAAAATGTATCCCATCTACAAACTATGGGAATAGATTTATGGCATTTATTTTTTATTTTTTTTTATTAGTAATGGCGGCGATCTGCAATTTTTATCAGGACTGTGACATTGCCGCGGACAGATCAGACACTTTTTTGGATCAATGACATTTATACAGAGATCAGAGCTTTAAATAGCCACTGATTACTGTGTAAATGTCATTGGCAGGGCGAAGGGGTTAAACTGTAGGGGGTGATCAAGGGATTAACTGTGTTTCCTCACTGTGTTCTGACTGTGTGGGGGCTAGGCTACCAGGGTATGACAGATCTAGCTGTGCCCGATCACTGGGTTTTTACATCGGCGGATCCCCGTTCTGCCTCTGTAACAGGTGATCGCGGGTCACCTGCGGACATGCAGTCCACCCGACCCACAGGCACGCTCATGCAGCTTGCAGCGGGCGGGAGAGCGCACCGCCGCCGGTGCGCTCCCACCTGCAACTGCGCCTGCGTGAGCTTCCATACAGCTACAGCGATTCACGCAGGGGATATGGCAACCGGTTAATGCAGCTTAAAGGGCACTCTTAAAAACACACACAAGTTCTTTAAATAAACCTGCACATGAAGTTGTACAACTGTTTTTTTTTCTTACAAAGCTTGGCCAGGATCTGTCATGTAGTGGCAGTTGCCCCAGCTAAATGACAGATCCTTGTTGGCCGATTTGTAAACAAACATGTTTGGGATCCTTGATAATGTAATTGACCAAATTGTTGTCACATTGACCATATTTGGTCAATGATGTCACCCAGCATCCCCAACCCCAGCAGGTGAGCATTGTTGAGCATGGTGGATCATCTTCTCAGGGGATCATCTTGATTGATTTGGATCTGCATTGCTCTATGATGTAATGGACATTGGGCAGGATACTTTTTTGTGAATGAGTAGCAGGAGGTATTATGTACACTGTACTCGTTCTTCTAGTGGACTAGTGGAGGGTGAGAGACCTGGGGGCTCCCTTATTCAAAATATAACTTCCAGATTCTGATAAGTTCTCCTGCAGACCCCCCACAACCCCATGGTGCTCTCCAATTGTTGAGGGAATGTGGCCTGCATGCCTACATAAAGATATTTTTATTGATTTTCTTTAGATGGTTCCCATGCAGTTTTAAAAACAGCATGTAATCCCCTAAAAAAAATCATGTGTTCATTCATAAATGTTAATTATGTCACACATTTTTGATTTAGATAACACTTATTTATATGTATGAATGTTTATTGTATATTGATGCATATTTTTATTTCCTGTGTTATGCTGAACTGTGCTATAGAATGGCTTGGCACAGGTCATTTTATTTATTATTTACTATTATTTACTATTGTCTCTGAAACAACACACTCACATTTTATTGCAGAATTAAAGCCCTGGCTCCATTCCATGTCTCTGGCCAAAAGGTGGAGGCAATATCATCCAGCCAAGACATCCTCATTAGGACTACAGACTGCTGTGTGTGCAAATGTAAGTGGATACTTTGTTTTTAATAAAGTTACTTTTTAACATTGATTGGAGCTCACCTTTCATGACAATGGTAACTGGATGGCTTGCAGCTCAGTGATGAAAGTGACTGTACAACAGGCTCACTCCTTGTTCTGATCAGTTGCAGCGGCTATCTGGCAGATTACATCTGGCTGTCTATGGGTGAAGTTCTGTTTGGTTTTGCTATTTGAGAACACATTTTTTATTTATTATCCATTTATTACTAACTGTCGTTTTATCACTTCCATTACTGTATAATTAAGCCTAAAGACTTTAGTGGCTCTCTTAGGGTGCTCCTTTTGCTGGATATTTATTGGTTTAGTGTGTTTACAAGTCCAGGCTCCCTGGACAATCCCTGCTGCAGGTACCCTTATTGAGCCATCCACCAGTAATCTGGAAAGTAGTGGTGCAGTTTACATTTTTCTTTCTGAAAATAATATACTCTGATATTTATTTCAGTATAGAACCTGCCTCATCTGTCCCTCTCTCCCACTGAAGCCTAAAGAAGTTTCTAACATACTGGTCAATCACTGTACAATATTCGTGACTATTGTCTCGGAAATAATATAGTCTGTTTATGTGAATATAAAACATACATTGTCTCTTCATCTTACATTATGGCCTAATTAAACTGCTTACATACTATCCAGCTGCTGTGCGGCCTAGACAAGCAGCTTACATACTTTCTAGCCACTAAACAATATTTGTGGCTATTTTCCCTCAAATAATACACCCTAATTTGTATTGCAAGGCAAAAACTGCCTTGTCTTTTTTAATTTGCTTATTACTCAGGTGCTTGTGTACTGCCCTGATGCTTGTCAATTTTTCCAAATGCATATCTCAAGTCTATATTTGGAACATTTTGGGGAAGAAGGTACGTTTTTTCAAGGAATGTGCGGTTGGCAGTTTTGAAGTGTTTTTCTGGACTCTTGACTCAATTAAACTTTTGAGCCCATACATGCTGGAAAAAAGAAGTTCACAAACTATGAACCTTTCTTGCCACTGGCCAATGTGTATAAAGTTGGGGACTTTATGAACCTTTCTTGCCACTGGCCAATGTGTATAAAGTTGGGGACTTTAGCTTTGATTTTTTTAAATAGTTAACTTTCCTAAAGCTTTTAGAACTGCTGTGATTGCTACCTTCTCCGTTCAATTCAGGTCTATTATTGTTGGATAAAAAATCAGGTGTAGAAGCCAAATCTAAAAAATGCCATTTTTCAAGCTGTGCCCCCTAGTGGTTCAAAAGAGAATATATGTTGTATTTGTTGTAATTATAAGACATCAGAATAAATAGTATTTTATAAGAGTTAAGTGTGTGGTGTGTTTTTTTGTGAAAAACTGTGTATATAAACTCAAATGCTGTTTTTGTCTGAATATAGATCAAGCTGTGCTCCCCAAAGTGATAGTGTAAAATATACAATCCCAGTGATTCAAATTTTTCCGTGTTAATCTTTAGAGATTATAAAATTGTCTTCAACCCTAAACAAATGCAATCAATTGTTTTAAAGCATAAAATAAAAAATAAATAAAGTTAAAAATAAAATTGGTGGATCTCTCACAATGCATATGATCAACTCTGCCAAATTATGTATTCCAAAACACTGGAAATCCCAACGCGCTCCGACAGTCTCTGAATGGCTCCACCGTATTAATAAAACAGCTGAGATGGAGGAATTGATCCACATAAATAAGGACACACCAGCCAACTTCATCCGCACATGGGCTTGCTGGACACATTTTGTAACCACAGATAGATATAAAGAACTTATATCCCCTAGCGCTTCATGCACACCATCCTGATTCTAACACCATTTAGCCATTCAGACATGGACAAGTCTCCCTCCTTCCTTGCTTCTTGCCGGGTCCATGGAGAGAGAGAACCCCAACCCTAAACAGGGGGGGACTCACTCTCCCATGACTAAAAGAAGAGATTTGCTTTGAAATACTGGGCGTAGTGCGTTCTCTTTTCTTTTTTTTTGCGACCTGTTGATTAAGCCTCTTGGTCCTCCCTGGGCTGTCATGGAGACGGGAGAGACGGCTAATACC
>BLSH010367861.1:2317693-2342966 GCA_018402905.1 Glandirana rugosa | reverse complement strand
GACCTAGACTGGTGGATGTGGGAACGACTCTTGTTGTCCTGGCCTAGTGTGTCAGTGGTAGTAACCGTGGGCTCCTGTGGGGTTTGTCGACGGTCTTTCTGCACGTACGCAACATGGGGACGTCACCGCGGTAAGCCATTCACCCCATAGGAATCCCCTCGTGCACACTGGACGTGAGCGGGCCGTGGACTCATCTTTTTTAGGAGTTCCTGGATGGTGAATAGTAGACATGGACCAGATTAACATATATAGGTCCTTGACACTAATTAATGTAGATATTCGTGAAATACGTCACGTGTGAATTATATGACCTAACTAGTGCACTTATAAAATCAAAACTCTATTTGCCTTCTTGCATACACCAAATTCTAGACAATAAAGTGCTGATGCATATATTGCTGACACATATATTAATAAGTCTCTGCGAAGCGGCAAAACCATCAATCCAGTATATTAAGTGTGCACTGCATAAAGTGCTTATAGATGTAATTAATCACAGTTCCTGGATATATACAATTAGACCAGGTACAGATGATAAGTGGTAGGTCCTTGAGGATTTTTTCTACTCAGGTGCCGGGCGAGTGCAGGTCACACGTGCTCCCCTAAGGATACCCCACTTACCGAATGGCGCCACTGCAGGGGTACAACGCATGCACGTCTTTCTGGCAGCTGTTTGGGGTGTCCTCGGGTGCCAATGATGGTGACTGTGTGATCCGGTCCTGTTGTTCTCAGCAAGGGTGTAGGTGGTCAGATCCAGAGGGGAAGAGATAAGGAATGCCCATAGTGAAGTCCATTTAAAAAGGTATCTTTATTTGATCAAAGCAGTAATTAAAACAATGTCCAATGATAAAATCCAATCCTGTCATATGTAGTATAAGCGGCCAAGCGGTGGTTGTTTGAGAAAGTCACTCACGCTTCCTGCTCGGACCTCAGATTGAATCAGATTGGGTGTTGGTGTTGTATTTAATTCAACTGATAATATAAAAGTAAAAAAAAAACAAAAAACAAAATTAAACCTCACAATTAAACCACATATGCAAAATATATAATGCCAGATTATATCACAGACACCACATACAGGTTTTGTGCAATTAAAAGAATTGGTGTTTTTGCTTGCCACCTATGAAATAAAAGCAGGACTCTCTGTACGGTATCTTTTAACATTTTGTGCATTGGTACATGTCTCCCATGACAGTGCCAATCTCTCCCCTTTCCCTTTTTTGACAATCCCTTCCCTGGTCTATTAGCCTTTAAATTGGGAAATAGGCTAGGTTTTAATTTTACAGTTTTCAGACTTTATGATGGCTTCTTCAAATGCCTTTCGACTGAACCCAAATGCAATCGCTCCTGAAAATACAAATACTTTATAGAAAACTAGAAGAATACACAATATAATCATACCAATAAATACAATTCAAGGGTCTAACACATGTCATGCACCATGGTGAGACATGAAGATATTAGCCCTGTGGTTTGATAGTAACAGGTATGCAGGAGATAAAATTATAGTAGTATAGTACTATAGTATAGTATAGTAATACTAATTATAGTATGTGGTCCACTAAACAACAGTGCTCTGACAACAATATGTAGACAAAAATATTACCACCCTGACAACACATGACCACTCATATACAATATATAGGTGATGACCAATCACTACAATACAGGGATAACATACTCCCAATTGTGACAATATGTGGACAACAAACAGACACATACAAATGTGATATAAGTTCTGCCATTCCCATTAAATAAAGTATCTTGTTAAACATTAAGAAACAATTCCGTTAAATCAGCTTCCAGATTTTTTTTTTTTTTGTCAAAGTTTAATTGAACAAGCTTAAGTTAGTAGCTGATTGGCTAACATGCACAGCTGCACCAGATTTTCCACTCTTCAGTTTTAATAAATCAACACCTCTGTGTTACCTGTTTGATAAGTACAAATAAAAAATGTTAATCCTTTCAGAAATTCAGAGCTGAACTGTGTACTCTGCAGAATTCCAGTTCCAGCATTATCTCAAAGAGCTCTCCTAGTTCTTAACGTACAAAATACATACAGCAAAGATACAAAATAACTAGCTTTTGCCTAGGTTCACATTGGTGCCGAAATGAAATGGTACGAGTGCCGCAAATGCAGCATCACACCTATTCAGACAGTGCCATTGCTGGCAATTGCCGCCGATTTGGTCGCTCCAATGTGAACCAGGGTTAAATGTTGTGGAATCTAAGAATGGGAGTGGGTGAGTATTTCAACAATACACATGTATTAGTCCACAAAAATGATGCGTGCTGTTATCCTAAAAGAGCCAAGTGCATTTCTTGCAAATTAAAAGGTATTTTACCATACTGTTACCATAATGTTTTTAAAAAAATAAGCTAAAATTGCAGGTATTACAGTGATGCGCTGCATTTGTTTTAATTTTTCCTTGGCATATGCTTTAAATATGAGTATTCCAGTTACTGACCTTTTAATCTGTCCATAGCTGGATACATCACCAGTTTTAATATGATATAGATATAGATTTGACCAACTTTCTGACTGGCTTACATTCAAACTCACCATATAACCAAGATGGTCTTACTTAGATGATATTCTTTTGAATGCTCCTAGGTAGTATCCTCTTGGTATGACTTTCTTCCTCATGGGGAAATAAAGCAATCTTTAATTGGTTGTACATCATTTACAACATGTAGAAAACATCCACAACTAGAGTGGGAGTTTCTGTCACTTGCTCATTAAGACCTATGTTACTATTGCAAAAGAATATGGGAATAACTAGATTGTGAATGCAGTAACATTTATTTTTGCTTTTTATCATTTTATATTACATTACTAGGGTTGCAAGCTGTGCAACATATACAGAGCAAAATAATTAGCATTTTCCAAAAAAAAATCTGCTTATTACAAAATGATTGCATAGTCTCCCAGTGTGTTCTGGCTTTGGCAGCAAAGGAACTAAAAGTGATTAAGCACTACTGTGAAATGACCCTTTTCCTTATCTATTCCTAAAGCCTTTGAACTGATTGTATTTTTAAAATTCACTCATGTCTTTCTTTTATTTTCTTCAAAAGGAGATATTGTTTCTAATGACCTTTTAATGGGCAAGGATAAAGTTACTAATCATTTGAATAAAACTAAAAAACAAATGAATAGAGCTCTACTGAAGAATGGGGATTCTGCATGTAAAAAAAGCTTTGTGTTTGCTAACAGGCCAGTACCTTTATCTCACAGCTGAAGTCTTCCCACTTATTGTTTGCTGCTACCAAAGCTGTAAACAGTGTTGATCTTCAGTAGAAATTGCAGGACTTTGAAGAAACAAGGTTGCACTATCACCTACTGTTCCTATCAGCACATGGAGATAAAACTGATGGACTCAAGGTGTCTGGTCTAATTCTTTTATTGACACATCATCTTGTCTCCAAACATGTGTAAATGAATCTGCATTGAGATAGTAATGTCAATAGCAGTGCACTAGATAACCAGTAATGTTTGTATAGTGAATCTTGTCCTGTAAGGTCCTTGCACCATGTTAAAAACCCTACAAATTAAACGCTCACTGAGATCAAAGTATTTTATTTCTGCAATTAACTGCTTGTGGCAGTGATCAAACAAAACTTGCATAGGTTTTTTTTCTTTAAAGTAGAGGTCAGTGTACCTTAAATTCATTCTGTTTTCTTAGTGACTTAACTAAAATCTAAAGCTGGCTATAGATTGGCAGATGCCTCAGTATGTATGACAGGTGATGAGACATCTGCCTTTCTTAGGAAACATATCTGTTGAGATCCAACGCTGTCTTTTCTCTAGCTTGGCCAGCAGGTGTTGGCAGTGCATGTGCAACTCATTCTTTTTACCCCATAGAAATGAAGATAACTGACTTCTGCCACTGTTATTGCCTCTTGGGAAAGTCTACACTACTGATTATCCTATTATTGGCTTGTAACTGCTATGTTGGGCTATCTCTCTACTTACATTCTACATACATTTCACTTAGCTTTGGTGCCCCAAGTTTTTCTGATAAGCTGAGTGTTATCCAAAGACACTAAAAGTATTTGAGGAAAATCAACTTTAAACATGGGTTTACTGTAATGTGCCATTGCTGACTATTTCTTTGTTCTCACTTTGGTTGTTTAATGTCAAACTGCTTACGTCTTATAGCTGATATTAGCCTATTCATACACTTAATAAGGCAAAAAAATATTTCTATATGCACTCACTACATATTGTATAGGTGTACTATGGGGCGATAAGCCATTTTTTTACCTAATGGTCAACTTAGCCACTATTTTCTTTGCTTTCTTCTAAGTAGCTAGTAGTGTGGTCCAGTATTCAAATTATATCTTGGTAAAAGTGGCTATGCATAATAGAAGGCTACTAAAAGTACATAACTGACATGAAAGAAATTTTAGAACCACCATTGCGGACCTCCTTCTAAAAATGCTAGTTGACTGGCAGTCTCTGGCTTCAGGGCTATGTCACTGACCCAGGACTAGCATTCAGTAATTTAAGAACTAGCAGTTCTAGTAATTTGTGGATAGTTTTATAAATGTATAACATAATGATAAGTTAAAAGATGTTAATTTACTTCAACAGGTTAGTAAGTCTGTAAGGGCTGTTAACAAGCCAACACAATTATCAAGATATGGATATTTAAACCCACTCCAACTACCAGTGTGCTCTACATCATAATGTATAGGTATGTTGGCACAGTTGTAAATCTGTAGGCTGGATAACCTGGAATGTTTCTATCATTATTGATATCTGGTGATCAGTGGCAATGGAACTTTGTATAGTCTACCTAATCAAATGTAATTTATAAACCAATGATTTTGCCTTGGCAAAATATTAAAATGGCATGTGGCTGTTACATCCGAAGTCCCATTTGGCCTTTTGATCATATGCTTACATTCATGCCTATTCAAAACTCCCTATGGTTAAATATCTTGCTACTGTGGCAATGTTCAGCAGCCTTTTCATATTTTTCCTTTGCTGTTTAAATAATGAGGATAAATGAGGCTTCATCCTAAAATTGCAAACACATTTCCTTCCTTCTTATAAAATACAGACACAGAAAAGTCTCATTAGAGCTGATCTCCAGCTTTTAGTGAAGTTTAAGTACTTTGTGAGCGCTGATAGACTGTATGTAGCCTCAGCTATATTTAGTATACAGAGCTGTGTTGCGGCAGTGGATCAGGAACTTCCTGTCTCACTCCCAAAACAAAATTAAAGTGATTGTAAAGCTTTGTATTTCTTTTTAACCACTTGCCGACCGCCGATCGGCATTTGACGGCGGCAAAGTGGCTCTGTAAGGCGAATCGCCGTCATATGACGGCGGCCGCCAGATCGCGCACAGTGAGCGCGCGCACGCCGCCGGAGGTGTGCCCGCGCGCTCACTCTGTCCGGGGAGGGCCAGGGAGCGGGTGCGGCAGAGTTGATCTCCACCGGCCACCTGTGATGCCCCCCCCCCCCGGAGTGAAAGAATGGAGGTCCGTGTATGTAAACACAGACCTCCGTTCTGTGAAGGGGGAAGGGCTGTGATCACAACCTTCCTGTACATGGAGGCTGTGACCACTTCCCTTCCCCAGCTAGGGCAGTCCCCCCACAGTTAGAACACGCCCAGGGAACATAGTTAACCCTTAGAGCGCCCCCTGCAGGTTAACCCCTTCACTGGCAATGGCATTTACACAGTAATCAGTGCATTTTCATAGCACTGATCGCTGTATAAATACCAATGGTCCCAAAAAAGTGTCAAAATGCTCCGACATGTCCGCCCATATATCGCAGTACCGCTAAAAATTGCAGATCGCCGCCATTAATAGTAAAAAATAAAAAAAAATAAAAACCCCAAAAATGAATTCTCATCATCCGTAAACGCGACCACTTTTGCGCAAACCAATCAATAAACGCTGATTGCGATTTTTTTTATCACAAATATGAGGAAGAATATAAATCGGCCAAAACCGATGAAAAAAAATGTTTTTTTATATTTTTTTTTTTTGGATTTGTATTTTAGCAAAAAGTAAGACATTTGGGTTTTTTTGCAAAATTGTCGCTCTTCTTTTGTTTATAGCGGCGATCAGAAATGACGCAGCTGAGATCAAATACCACCAAAAGAAAGCTCTATTTGTGGGGAAAAAAGGACGCAAATTTCGTTTGGGTACAACATCGCACGACCGCGCAATTTTCAGTTAAAGCGACACAGCGCCAAATCGCAAAAAGGGCTCCGGTCCTAAAGCTGGAAATCCTTCCGGGGCTGAAGTGGTTAAATAACAAACATGTTATATGTACTTGCTCTGTGCAATGATTTGGCCCCAATCCTCCTCTTCTGGGGTCCCTCTGCGGTGCTCCTGGCTCCTCCCCACATCAAGTGCCCCCATGGGGAAGCGCTTCCCTGGGGACACTCATGCGGGTGCGCTCCCGAGTCCTGCTGCTGCGTCCATTGACACAGACAGCAGGACTCGGTCCCACCCCCCGACTCCCACATCATTGGATTTGATTGACAGCCAATGGCTGCACTGCTATCAATCTATCCAGTCAGGACCTGAGACACCGGCTGGAGTGGGTGTGCTTGTCCCGGTGCTGGAAAGACATGGTTCAGGTAAGCATTAAGGGGGCTCTGGAGAGCTGCTACTCTAAAATAGGTTTTCACCTTAATGCATACAACCTCTTTAAGTCAGGCTGAATGCTGCTCAGCCATTTACAGAAAGCATTGTATTCATACAAATGAATGCAAAGCTTCCACTGATTGGCGGTGGAGTTTGTGATGTCATCTGCCCACCTCAGTCAATCAGAGGAAGTTTTGTTTATACATCACTCACGCTGCAGCTGTAAGTGAAGTAAATCTTTTTTTTTTTTGGACGAGTTTGGTCCAAGGGAACTATTTAAATGTTACTAAAAGCCAGATATTTATTTTATTTTATTTATTTCAGGTACTTATATAGTGTCATCATCAGTTTATGCAGCGCTTTACACATATACAGTATACAATACAGTCCCTGTCCTCATGAAACTTACAATCTAAGGTCCCTAACTCCCACTCATACATACTGTGCACATACTAGGGGCAATTTAGACATGAGCTCAGCTTTAAAGCGTAGCTCAACAAGGATTTTAACAAAATGTCTTGCAGATTCCAACCTTTTGTTATTCTGAAGCAATCCCTGAGTGTTTGTCTGTATCCATGTGGGAAAGTGAGTCTAGTGGGAGTGGTTTCATAATTATCAACCAGCTGTGCACCTGCAGGGCTCTAATGAGGAAAGCAGATTGGCCTGCACCCCTTTAGATGTGATTTTCTATTGGAAGTATCTCACCAAAAATGAAATTTTTGTTGCAGGGGATGCCTAAAATCTGACTTGTATTTTATGGCACACTTCTGAGAAAATTGGAGAGCCAATCACGCAAGCAGGAAATTATGTTTCTGGGGGGCATTCTTTACACATTCTGTGTACAGAACACCTCCAGGTAGCTATATTGCATTGCATTTTCAGAAAATTTACAGAGCTGCAGATTCAAAAGGAAAGGTAATTTATAATAACAATCAATCACAATATGACTTGTGACGCAACTGTATACGCTATGTTATTTTTAGGATTTTTTTAAGCAAAAATATGTAGCTGAATACATATTGGCCTAAATTGATGAAGAATTGCGATTTTTTTACATTTTTTTATTGGATGTGTTTTATAGCAAAAAACCCGCAGAGGTTATCAAATATCACCAAAAGAAAGCTCAATTTGTGGGTAAAAAAGACATAAATTTTGTTTGGGTACAGCATCGCATCACTGTGCAATTGTCAGTTAAACAGTGCAGTGCCATATCGCAAAAAACGGCCCAGTCATGAAGGGAGTGAAACCTTCCGGGGCTGAAGTGGTTAATGATAAGCCCTGTTACTAATAAAAACATGCAACATATATACAGTATGCAAAGCCTGCTCCATAACTCCTCCTTCTCTTCCTGGCTGATCTTTTATTATTCTTCCTAATTTGCCCCAACCTTGATACTCCTGGTTTCCATAATCCATTCTTTGGGGTGCATGTGTTGATATCTAACCTGCTCTCCTATGTAGGGGAAATTCCTGGGACCCCTGCCCCTCCTTCAGTTCCTCAAAAAAGGACGTCCATGATATTGTTGTCTATCATTGCTATAATTTCCAAATCTTAGATCTATTGGAGGTGGTTACTGCAAATTGATTATTCTGTTGGGCAGACACCCCCCCTTGATGGTGCCATGATTGTCTACCTCTAAAACCCTGTGGTTTACCAACCGCAGTTACTCCATTAACCGGTCCTTGTCTTGGAGGGGGCATTTTTTGTGTAGCTGTACTCCTAAATTTTCTAGGAGTTTGAGTAGGTGGTCTGACAGAGTTCTAGGAGATACCAGTTACTCCTCTATTCTGAACACCACTCGTTGTTGTGCCTCTATTGACCTCATACCTCTAAAGGTCACCTGAATCAATGGTGATATTTCTCATATCTGTATCACGATGGAGACTTTTCCAAAGGTAAATGGTATTACTTTTAAAATCTCCTAAATCTCTATTAAATCTTTTTTACCTTTTTCTTTTGTGTATCTACCTTTTTCTAAATGTTTTTTAATTGTATCATTAAAATTATTATACTCCTCAGTGTTCCTAATTGATTCCACTTTAATATGCAGATCACATATTTTCTTCTCCAATATTGACATTCTTATCTTTTTACATTTCTCTATTAATTTCTGAAGTTCTTTTCCTACCCGATTAAAAAACTGAATCTATTCTTGTTCTGATTCATTATCATTAAGGCCATCCTGTGGTGACACTTCCCATCAAAATCATCTCATAGTGATATTTTCTTTTATATACTGCTATCCCACCATGGTCTTACTTGTTTTTTAGAGCATTACCCGAAACTCTGAAAGTACCACTATGATCCTCTCTTTGGGTGGTGCTCTCATTAGCGGAAAAAATAGATTCCAAATTAATTTGCCTGTTATTTAAAAAAATCATAACCTCCATGGCTGCAGTAGGTAAACTCAAAAGATAGAGTATGAACCAACAACTAATAAACCAAAATGCTACTGTGCTTAGGAGGAATCCCTCACAATTAAATAAGAAAAAGTAAAAACATTTAACAAAACAGCTAAATTAAGCTGCTACCATAAAATTATCACTTAACATGCAAAAATGAAGAAAAAACAGCAAGGTTTCCTCAAGGCAGCGCAAACATAACAGAAATGCTAATGCTATCATGCGTAAAACACCCAGTAATAAGTGCAATCAATACTCTAATTTATAGTGCAGAATCATAAAAAAATAGTAATGATAAATAAAAGTCCATCAATCTAAATAACTACAATAAAAAATCCCCTTAAGGGTCATATTGATTAGTAATCAATTTAAAATCCAAAGTGCTATTTTCCATGTCTGCTTCACCACGGTGACCAAGTGAAATCCACTCCCCTTATGGTTCAACACTCACCAACTACTTTTGCCATCATTTTACTGATTGGCAAAACAGGCATTGGAAACTCCTTCAAGAAAAAATAGCTCCTTATCAGTGTCCGGGTGCCACCATAATCTGATATGCACACTTGTGCTCAAAGGAAAAAAAGCAGCCCACATAATCTAATTCCATTTAAAATGCTTTATTTAAATAAAATCCCCAATAAAAACTACTCACAAAAGTGCATAAGTAATAATGCCCATCGAATCAAATTTGCAATAAGCCAGCGCGCTACTCCGGAACAATAGATACTATTTTAAAGCTAAACTCCAAGTACAAAACTTTTTTATAAATATATTCCTCCATATCCACTTTCTGTCCAAAGCCTTTGTAAATGCAGCTATTACCTTGTAAAAAGAAGAAAGTAGAGCTGTGGGAGATGTCTTCTACAGGTAGCCATTAGTGTATGGAGCTGCTGGGTCCAGGCAGCTCCACCCATTACAGGCTACCAGCAGAAGTCTACTGAGGCGAGGACACAAGACTAGTCACCCTGAACAAGGAGAGATAGCAACAGTGATAGGTCTTTGTTACAAGAAACTCCTGCACAGAAGAAAATTGCAGTCATTTTTTTCGTGCTGGATAACAGCTTTAAGAAACAAATATTCTCAAAATGAGACAAAATTAACTCATGCACATAAAATGCCAGTCTTAAAATATTTATGATTTTTTTTTCAACATAGATCCCTGTTTGGTGATGCCTGAAATCTTAACAGCCATAGCGGAAAGCCTTCATACACTTTATTTGTGGATAAGTTAGATGGGCTCCAATAAAAAATGACATAATGAAAATTGTTCTTCTTACCTTAATTTGCTACCCAGTAGCATTGTTAGGTTGGATAGGGGTAAAGGGTTTAGGTGGATTTTAGGAATTGAAGAAATCTTGTTATTGGTCAGGTTAGTTTTTGCCAATGTGCTCATTTTTTTCCAGTTTAACAAATTAGGCCTCCTGTCAGTTAACCGACCTAAATTTTGAAATCATGTAAACAAGAACGTTATTTGGACATCCAAATTGGTATACTGTAGCCTTTGAAAGGATTGTTCTAGGCAGTCATATGTTCTGCCTATACAACCACTTTAAACAGAAGGTTTTTTATCGTAATGCATTCTACTTATTTTCTTCTGTGTACGGCAACCCCCCTCAGACCAATCTTGATCCAGCAATGTTGCATGAGAGACTCGGCTGTCTGGGACTCACCCTCCTCATTGGCTGCGATGGCAGTGAGGCGCCATTGGCTCCCACTGGCAGTGAGCCAATAAAGTGAGAGAGGGGCGGGCCTGAATATACACAAGAAGCTGTGTCTTGGCTCGGGTGCCCCATAACAAGCTGCTTGCTTTGGGGGCACTCAACAGGAGGGAAGGGCCAGGAGCGCTGAAGAGGGACCTGAGAAAAGGAGGATCTGGGCAAAACCACTGCACAGAGCAGGTAAGTATAACATGTATGTTATTTTTTCCAAAAAAAAGTGCCTTTAGTATCACTTTTTTTTTTTTTTACTTTTTGTAAACCTAACAATGAACTTATCATATTTGATCACTTTTGGTCTGTTTAGTATATCATTGGAAGCATTTTGTTATATTTGATGATTGCAAAAAACCCGTTGATCTCGTCAGAAATGTAGAGCTTCCCTGTGTCTCTCCACACTTCACTTTCTTGACTTTCTTGGACTACAAAAAACTAGACTTTATATTTTGGAGATCTGAGAGTTGGAGTGGTTGAGAATTTACTAGGCAGGGTGTGTTGTTAGTACACAACAAGGCTTAAAGTGGTTGTCAACCCTTGACAACCATGTTAACCTACAGGTAAGCCTATAATAAGGCTTACCTGTAGGTTCCCTGTATATCTCCTAAGCCTGCACAGTTTAAAGATATACAGTGTACTGTGATGTGCCCACGTCATTGGGCACATGCTCAGTAAAGAAGCAGCATCCATGCCGTTCCTTCACTGAGATCGTGCCACGATTGGCGGCTCCCGCGCGCATGTGCAGGAGTGACATCACACGACTCCGGCCAGTCCCAGAGCCGGAGTCCGCTGCCCCAGAAGGAAGAGGGACAGAAGATGGATGCTTTCTACTGCGGGGACATTGCAGGCTTCCAATGCAGGTAAGTGCCACATAATGGGCTAATATGCGATGCATACTAGCCCATGGGATTGCAAACCGCCGACACCCCTATTGCAAAATCATATATCCCTCCCGATGCAGTCATACTTGCTATATAAGAAAGAAAAACACCAGACAAGAATTATTTGTGGAAAAATAATGGCCACGGCAATTGGTTTTCAATAAAACATTCAAATATTTCAGCACTTAAATAATTTTTTATTCAATCAATAATGAAAATATATATAATTAAATCTATATATATATATATATCTAAAGCTCAGTTATTAGAACACGAGCCATATTTAATTAACATGAGAAATGAAATGTCCCCCCCAGAATCTGGGGTGATCAACCACACAAAGCCCCAGCGACGTAAAATTAAGGGCAGGGAGGGTGGGTAGCCCTTTTGCTAGTCTTGGCCAACTGTGCTAGAAAACAGAGGCTCATCCCTATTTATAGGCTCCCGGAACTGTTCTAGAAGCTTCCCCGCATCCTGATTGGTCAGTTTAAAACACCTCAAAATTCTTAAAGCGACAGTAACCTGTGAATTACCTATATGAAAACTATAATAGAAATACATATAAAATACATATTTATATAACTAATTAGTAAGGGGCGGGGCTGCCGCAAGCCCATTAAGGTGGGACCAAATATTTGTTCCCTCCTCCTATAGTAATACTTGCTATATGAGAAAGAAGAACACCCGACAAGAATTATTTGTGGAAAAATAATGGCCGCGGCACTTTATTGGTTTTCAATAAAACATTCAAATATTTCAGCATGAGAAACTAAATGTCAAACAAATTCTGGCCTAACCCAACATGGCTGCCATTTCTACACAGTTTTGCAAACCTAGATTAAATACATCATTGCCAATGTCTGAAAGATGTATTCCGTCTTGACAATAAAATCCGGGAATCGCTCCCTCCAAATCTATATGCCTATATGCAAAACCATTGAACAAAGGTAAAAATTTAGCAATAGCTCTGTTTATTAGTTTTCAAACCTTTTCCCCGACTCTACTGTTATCAGAAGATAACCAGCAAAGTCCTGCTATTAATTCTGAAAAAACAATGACTGTACCTGGGGAAATCAAATTAAATCTTTGAAGATTCCTTTTACATAGGTCATTACCACCTAAGTGAACCATTAAATAGCCGGCCTAGGCCAACAATCATACAAATGAGCTAAAACATTGTAAAGCTGGCACCAACATAGATCACGTATGCCTTTCCATAGAATCGTAAATTCTTCACCCGGCATTGATACATTTTCAGTATAACAGCGTTGCACTGCTCTTTTACTTGCCCAATAAACGTATGAATGTCCCACGATCCATACACATTTCTGCACTCCTAAAACAAAATTCAAATAAACAAATTAGGCCAAGTTTTTAAAGAATTGGAACCCCGCCTACCTAATTTCTTAATGTTGTCACAGGACCATCCATTCTGAGCTGCAACAGAAGCAGCCCCGATCCGAAAAGAGTGCGAAGAGAACTTACATTTTTGAAAACCCAAACAAGTAAGGCATTTTTTAAATACTGCATCAAATCGAAATTTTGTAAAAGGGCTACTGTCTTCATGCAATAAAAAATGACCAGAACTATAAGGGCGAAGAGATACATACTTACGCAAAGTACAAACCGAGCAAATGCTATCTATTGCATTAGCCAGTAGAACTATCCATTGGCCCTTACCTAATTGGTCTGTCTTAGATTTGTCAAAAATTAAATGCTCCTTTTTAAGACCCGAAGAACTCTGCTTATTGCTAGGTATCAATTTCAAAATCCTCAAGGTCCCAAAAAAGGCAATGATGAAAGCCGATCTGAAAAGCAACGCCTCATAAAGTGAAAAAGAAACCACTTCTGTGCTTTGACAAACACCTATCAACATTTCCAAAGATATAGGTTGTTTTCTTTTTATCCCTTCAATGCTTGTTGTACAGAAAAATAACTAGAACAAGCCGGAAGTCTATGAAGTCTAAAAAAGAAAGATATGCCCGCCAAAATTTTCACTAAATGACTGGGGGCAAAATTCATGACCATTAAAGACTCTAAAAAAGATAGAATGTATTGTTCAGAAGGAGCAAGAGAACAGAATTTGTTCTTGATACAAAACTCTTCCCATTTGTTCCAAGCTTTGGAATATTCTTTCCACGTTTTTTGAGCCACGGAATTTTGAATTGCTTCAGGCATTAAATTCAAATCAAATCCCATAGGTGGGCTGGGCAAAAATGACCCTCTAAATCAGCTGATCTGTAAACGAGAGAGTGCATCAGCAAATATGTTATCAATCCCAGGAGTACATTTTGCCTTGATCCATATATTTCTTTTTAATCACAATGAAACCAGATAACAAAGTAATTTAACCACCTTATTACTGGGCATGTAAACCCCCTTCCTGTCCAGGCCATTTTTCAGCTTTCAGCGCTATCACACCTTGAATGACAATTACTCAGTCGTGCAACACTGTACCCATATGAAAATTTGCATCCTTTTTTTCACACAAATAGAGCTTTCTTTTGGTGGCATTTAATCACTAGTGGGTTATTTATTTTTTGTGCTATAAATAAAAAAGTTTGAAAACTTTGTGAAAAAATGCATTTTCTTTGTTTCTGTCACAAAATTTTGCAAATTTACTAATTTTTCTTCATAAATTTTGGTCAAAATTTATACTGCTACATATCTTTGGTTAAAGTAACCCAAATAAAATTGATCACACCTGATCACACCTGATATACTGATAGCCTATCTCATTTCTTGATACCCTAACAAGCCAGGAAAGTACAAATACCCTCCAAATAACCACTTTTTGGAAAGTAGAAAGTCCAGGGTAGGCTTGTGCAATTAGTTTAGTTCCGAATTCTGTTTTTACCGAATTTTGCAAAATTCGGCAATCGGACAAATTCTGAATTTTTGTTTTTCCAAATCGCGGTAATTCTGCAATTGCGGTAATTCGGAAATTTGCAGTAATTCAGCAATTGCGGCAATTTGCGGAAATTCGCGGTAATTCGGCAATTGCAGTAATTCAGAAATTTGCGGTAATTCTGCAATTGCGGTAATTCGTAAATTCATAAATTCGCAGTAATTCAGCAATTGCGGTAATTCGGAAATTCGGCAATCGGAACAGCCGAAATTCGGAAATTCAGAAATTCGGAAATCCGAAAATTCGAAAATAACTAAGAACATTTGAAATAATAACTAACTAATAACTATTAAATTATAGGTATTGGAATTTCCTTGAAAGTTTGGCTGTTAGTGAACTTAAATATGAAATTTATCACTAATAGCCATATTTTCAAGAAAATTCCAATACCTATAATTTAATAGGTATTTATTATTATTTCAAATGTTTTTCTTATTTCCGAGTTTTAAGTTATTAATATATTATTTTAACTTATAAATAATAAGCTATTATTATTTCAAATGTTCTTTCTTATTTCCAGGATTTCAGAAATTCGGAAATAAGGAAGAACATTTGAAATAATAAGTTATTAATTTATTATTTTAACTTATTATAAATTATAATAAGCTATTATTATTTCAAATGCTCTTCCTTATTTCCAACTTTTGCAGTGTATGACTGTATATATGCATAATGTGTGTATGTATGTATGTGTGTGTGTGTGTATACTGGAAAATCCGAAAATTCGAAAAAAGCTAAGAATATTTGAAATAATAACTAACTAATAACTATTAAATTATAGGTATTGGAATTTCCTTGAAAGTTTGGCTGTTAGTGAACTTAAATATAAAATGTATCACTAATAGCCATACTTTCAAGAAAATTCCAATACCTATAATTTAATAGTTATTTATTATTATTTCAAATATTCTTATTTCCGAATTTCGGAATTTCGGAAATAAGAAAGAACATTTGAAATAATAAGCTATTATTATTTCAAATGTTCTTCCTTATTTCCGACTTTTGCAGTGTGTGACTGTATATATGCATACTGTATGTATGTGTGTGTGTATGCTGGGTGTGTATATACTATGTGTATATTGTATGTATATTGTATGTATGCACACAGTATACATACAATATACATACAATATACACACAGTATATACACACCCAGTATACACACACACATACATACAGTATGCATATGTACAGTCCCACACTGCAAAAGTTGGAAATAAGGAAGAACATTTGAATTAATAATAGCTTATTATAATTTATAATAAGTTAAAATAATAAATTAATAACTTATTATTTCAAATGTTCTTCCTTATTTCCGAAATTCGGAAAATAAGAAAGAACATTTGAAATAATAATATCTTATTATTTATAATAAGTTAAAATATTAAATTAATAACTTATTATTTCAAATGATCTTCCTTATTTCCGACAATCGGAAATAAGAAAAACATTTGAAATAATAATAAATACCTATTAAATCATAGGTATTGGAATTTTCTTGAAAATATGGCTATTAGTGATAAATTTCATATTTAAGTTCACTAACAGCCAAACTTTCAAGGAAATTCCAATACCTATAATTTAATAGTTATCAGTTAGTTATTATTTCAAATGTTCTTAGTTATTTTCGAATTTTCAGATTTCCGAATTTCGGATTTTCGGGTTTTCCGATTGCCGAATTTCCGAATTACCGCAATTGCCGAATTACTGTGGATTTCCGAATTACCGCAATTGCCGAATTACAGCGATTTTCCGAATTTCTGAATTTCCGAATTACCGCAATTGCAGAATTACCGTGAATTTCCGAATTACCACAAATTTCCGAATTTCCAAATTTTTTAATTTCCGAATTTCCGAATTCCAAATTTTTTTGAATTTCCAAATTTCCGAAAAACTAAAAAAAATATATTTTTAGCCATGCACAAGTCTAGTCCAAGGTATTTAGTAAAAGGCATGGTGAATTTTTTGAAGTTGTTATTTTTTCACAATTCTTTGCAAAATGAAGTGTTTTTTTTTTGTTTTTTTTCACAAAATTGTCATATATTAACAGGTTATTTCTCACACCCAGCACATGCATACCACAAATTACACCCCAAAACACCTTCTGCTACCCCTCCTGAGTATGGCGATATGACATGTCTGAGACTTTTTCACAGCCTGTCCACATACAGAGGCCCAACATGCAGGGAGCGTCGTCAGGTATTCTAGGGACATCAATTACACATCTAATGTCATGATGACCTATCACATTTTTGAAGGCCCTGGAGCACCAAGACAATGGAGTTGCCCACAAAATGACCCCATTTTGGAAAGCAAACACCCCAATGTATAATCTATGAGGCATAATGAGTCTTTTGAACATGTCATTTTTTTTTACCAGTAGTTTTTGGAAAATGTGGGCAAAAAATGAAAACACTTTTTTTTACACAAAGTTGTCAGTTTATATGATATTTCCAACACATAGCATGTACGTAGCAAAAATGACACCCCAAAATACATTCTACTACTCCCTCTGAGTATGGCGATACCACATGTGTAAGACTTTTACACAGCCTGGCCACATACAGAGGCCCAACATTGAACTAGCACCTTCAGGCGTTCTACGAGCATAAATTACATATCTCATTTCTCAACCACCTTCCTATTACACTTTTGAAGGTCCTGGAGCACCAGGACAATGGAATTGCTCACAAAATAACCCCATTTTGGAAAGCAAGCACTCCAATGTATAATCTATGGTGCACAATGAGTCTTTTGAACATGTAACTTTTTTGCAGTAGTTTTTGGAAAATGTGGGGAAAAAAATGAAAACGCTTTTATTTTTACACAAAGTTGTCCATTTATATGATATTTCCAACACATAGCATGTACCTAGCAAAAATGGCACCCCAAAACACATTCTGCTGCTCCTGCTACCAAATGTGTGAGACTTTTATAGGTGATGTTTACTGATAGGTGATGACGGTCACTAACTGGTGATTGGCGATGGTCACTGATGGGTGACTGGTGGAGGTCACTGATGGGTGACAGGTGTCTGGTGGTGGTCACTGATGGGTGACGGGTGTCTGACGGAGGTCACTGATGGGTGATGTGTGACTGGCAGTGGTCACTGATGGGTGACTGGCAGTGGTCCCTGATGGGTGATGGGTGACTGCGGTGGTCACTGATGGGTGACAGGTGTCTGGCGGTGGTCACTGATGGGTGATGGGTGTTTGGTGGTGGTCACTGATAGGTGACTGGCGGTGGTCACTGATGGGTGACAGGTGTCTGTTGGTGGTCACTGATGGGTGACGGGTGTCTGGCGGAGGTCACTAATGGGTGACCGGTGTCTGGCGGTAGTCACTGATGGGTGTCGGGTGTCTGGCGGTGGTCACTGATTCGTGGCGGGTGACTGGCGATGGTCACTGATGGGTGACAGGTGACTGGCGGTGGTCACTGATGGGTGACGGGTGATGGCAGTGGTCACTGATGGGTGACCAGTGTCTGGTGGTGGTCACGGTCACTGATGGGTGATGGGTGACTGGCGGTGGACACTGATGGGTGACGAGTGACAGGCCACGGGTGACTGGTGGTGGTCACTGATGGGTGACAGGCCAAGGTCAGTGTCAGGTGACAGGCCACGGTCAGTGATGGGTGACGGGTGATAGGTCACGGTCACTGATGGGTGATGGTTGACACACCACGGACACTGATGGGTGACACGCCACGGTCACTGATGGGTGACAGGCCAGGTCAGTGATGAGTGACAGGAGACAGGCCACGGTCAGTGATGGGTGACATGCCATGGTCACAGAAGGGTGACGGATGACACCCCATGGTCACTGATGGGTGGCACGCCACAGTCACTGATGAGTGACAGGTCACGGTCAGTGATGGGTGACGGGTGACAGGCCACGGTCACTGAATGATAATAGATGACATGCCACAGTCACTGATGGGTGACGGATGACTGGTGCACTTTATGATGGCAGTCTGATGACAGGTACACTTTATGATGACATGCACACTTTATGGAGGCAGATGGGGTGACTGTTGGGTGACAGGTAAATTGGGGGGCAGGGGTGATGTGACAGGTGCTTGGTGCTTTACAGATCAGTAACTCACTGATCCTAGCTGATCTCTCCTCACACTGGAAACTGTGTGAGGAGAGAAGAGCTGGTAACAGTGAGTTACTTCTCTGTTTACATTACATGTGATCGGCTGTGAGTAGCGGCTGATACCAGTGTCGGTGGTCCCGATTGCGTGCATGCACCGTGCGAATGGGGGCAGTACCATTTGTGATCAGCCGTGATTTCAGCATGGATGATCACATGGTAAACAGCCATGACTAATGGCTGTTCACCCCCGTCGGTGAGGCGGTGTGTCCCGGGGACACGCCGCCACCGACAGAGCTGGGATGCGCACGCCCGATTGTGCGCAATCCCGGCTTAAAGGGCCGACGTCATATGACGTCCACCCAGAACAAGAGCCGTTCCGCTCCACCGTCATTTGATGGTGGGCGGATGGCAAGTGGTTAATGACTTAGAAGACAAACAGTTTATTGCATAAAGCACAAACTTATTATCAGTTTGAATAAGGATACACTTATTAGCAAAACATTTACCCCATAACTCTACTGCTACCACTATGGGAAAGAGTTCCAAAAGTACTATATTTTTTACTAATTTCCTGGCTACCCAAGTGTCTGGCCAAACGCCACAACACCAATGTTGTTTCCAAATTGCTCCAAAACCTTTAGAACCCTCCGCATCTGTAAACGATTGGAAATCTGCCGCAAAAATAAACTTATCTTGAAATAGGGAACGCCCGTTATATTCATCTAAAAATTCAGATCACATTACTAAATCTTCCTTGAGAGCGTTGGTGAGCCTAATGTGTGCGAAAGGAAATTTTAAACCTGCTGTAGCGATATATAATCGTCTAGAAAATATATGCCCTACAGGCATAATCCGAGAGGTAAATGCCAATAGGCCTAAAAGAGATTGCATCTCCTTCAATAACACTTTCTTTTTCCTCAGAAAAACAAAAATCATATTCTGAAGATGTACTATCTTTTGATGCGGTAGCCAAAATTCTAACACTGAAGTGTAACAATACAAGCGTAAATAGTTTTCTCTTCTGCTAGGGGAAAACCGAATTGCATTGCTAAAACTCTAAACCTTTCTAACAGTTGTAAACAAAAACTAGATCATTTTGGACCGATAAATAAAAAATCATCAAGGTAATGAACAGACAAAACCCAATGTACAAAAGTTGAAAATTCCTCAAAATTAGCACACAACAGTGCACACCCCATAGGAAGGCACTTATCAAAAAAATAATGCCCATCAAAAAAGAAACCTAAAGAATTAAAAGCTTCTGGGGCTATTGGCACTAGCCTAAAAGCTGATTTTAAATCGGCCTTTGCCATTAACTCCCCTTGACCTACCTCTCTAATTTTATCAATTGCTTCTACAAAAGAAGTATATGTTACCGAACAAAGAGAATCCTCAATCTCATCATTCAAGGAATTTCCTTTGGGAAAAGATAAATGCTGGATAATATGGAATGACTGTGGTTCTTTTTTAGGCACCAGACCTAATGGTGACAACCTAAAATTAGTAAATGGAGTGTTAATGAAAGGACCAGCTATTCTATCTTCAGCTATCTCTTTCCTTAATTTTTCCCAAACTATTTCAGGTACTCTGTCAACGGATTTTAAATTCTTTACTAATGAACAACCTTTACCTTGAAAAACTGGCAAGGGGAAACCTAAAGAAAAACCTTGAAGCAAAAATTCAGCTCTCTCCCTGTTTGGGTATTTGTCCAACCACTGAACCATATTTTCCAGCTTCACCGGCGTGTGTGCCTTTTTGAAAATTATCCCTTTGAGATTCCAATGCCATGTTTCTTTTATAGCACTTAATGACTGGGTGCGCACCTGCGCAAAAGGAGCACTCATGCTTATATCTGCAAGATGTACCCCATTTGCACTGCGATTCATTATAGGCACAGCAAAACCTTTTTTGTAAGCAGCCGAAAAGCTATTAGTTACATTTTGTCTAGGAATAGGAGGTTTCTGAGGTACAATTAGGTACAACCATAACCCTATATCTTTCACCCCCCATTTTAAAGAGGGATGAACAGATAGCTTCTGGCGAAATGATTCATCGTAGCTAAACCATCCCATACCTCCAAAATTCCTGTATGCTTCCAAAACCTGTTCTAAATGTTGAAATAAACCACCACAGAGCTCAGGCTTTTTTTCAGCTAAAACACTAGCAAATATACAGTATGCCTGTAATCAGTTAAAAAAAGACTTGGGCACATGCCTACGTTCTTCCAATTTTTCTTCCAGTTTTTTTTATCATTTCTGTAAGAAGATTACTTTGCAGAAGGAAGGAGAGAGAGAATATCAATGAAATCTCCCTTCCAAATTTTTTCTTTTAATGCATTTGACAAATGAAAGCCTAAAGGAGAAATTTCACAAGGTAAAGCCTACTTAAAGCAGGTCGCAGGCACTGTATTCCTAGTAACCAAATTAACTGCCTGAATATCAACAACTGGCAATGTATCATTCATAGCAGAATTATCAACTCCATGTGACTCAGTATTCATAACATTACCATCTGAAGAAATACTACCTTCAGCCAGCGACACCATTGAACTTGTTGCAGGCAGCTTGACATTCGCAGCAATTACTTGCACTAGGGATGATAGAGAGCCAATTAAATTAGACAGCATATTCACATCTCTCAACTCACCTGTATTACAATCAGAAGCACTATACACAACCTGTGTATCATGAGCAAAAGCATCAATGCTAGCCATATTCCTTGAGTCATCTCTTCTATTGCAGCCAGCATTCTCTGCTGACGCTGCAGTCTCCCTCTCACCCCTGTGAGCGTCTTCCCCAGGCTGCCTAGAAACTGCTGAGAGAGGAGGCAGCCAGGTGGCCCGCCCCTCAGCTAGGCGCAGTCTGGCCCTCCTCACGCGGCTGACTGACAGCTGAGGTGAATATCTTCTGCTCTTCTCCGGAGCGCGGCGACCTGTTCCCGCTTCCTGGACCACGTCATTTGCATCGCCCCCTGTGCTCTGCTGTCTCTCCTCTTGACCCGACGCCATCACCTCTCTTCTCTCCGGCGGCTGTCTCCTCCGTCCATGGCTCCGCATTCCCAGCTCCTCCGCTGGGCTTGACTGGTGACCCGGTAAGGCTTCCTCCAGCTCCGTTCTTCTTTCTTCTGGTTGGTCTTCGGCTTCATTCTCTTCCGCCAGTGCCAGGCATCTCCACAGCCACTGTTCGCCCCCCCACTCTCTGCCTTCTCCAAAATTCTCCTGAGCAGAGTCTTTATGGCTAAAACTGATAAGGGAAAGTATTATAGCCCTTTAGCTAGTCTAGGCCAACTGCGCCAGAAAATAGGGGCTCACCCCTATTTATAGGGTCCCCTCACTGTTCTAGAAGCTTCCCCTCATCCTTATTGGTCAGTTTAAAACACCTCAAAATGCTTAAACGAAAGTAACCTGTAAATTTCCGATATAAAAACTATACTAGAAATACATATGTATATGACTAATTAGTAAGGGTCAGGGCTGCCGCAAGCCCATGAAGGTGGGACCAAATATTTGTTCCCTCCTCGTACATTATGCTTTTACATTGCAGGGTAATAAAGAGGAAGTAAAACCCATCAGGGTTTACTTCCTCTTTAAGATTGCATTTCTGGCAAACCTAAAAGTAGGGTCTTTACAGGAATACAACTAGGGGAAATATATATGTTCTGCAGACACTGTATGTACTGCATACATTTTTTTTCTTGCTTTGTTGTGCTCTTTAAGTGTCCTGAGACAGGAAATGGGAATTATTTTACATGGGCCTAAATTATATTTTACCATTTAACTACTTGCCAACTGCATAACTGGGAATGTGCGTCATGATTTTGACATTAAATACCGTATTTTTCCACGTATAAGAGGCTACTTTTTCCTAAGATCGAAAATCAAGGGGGGTCTTATACACGGTCAGTCAGCCAAAGAGAGAGCCTTGTGAGTGTGTAGCTGCCCATAGCTTGTCAAACAGGCTTTCTCCAATCACAAGCCGCATGTTACTGACGTCAGCTAGAGATGGAGGTGGAAGTTGAGAGTGTGCAGATGCGATTCCGTGTGAAGTGGAGAGTGCGCAGATGCAACAGGGACTGGAGCATTCTGAGCCCAAGATGTCAGAAAATACAAAAAAATACCTGTAAGCAATTGTCTTACTCATCAAAATTCAAACTGAATGTAGTCAGCTATGCAAAAGAGCATGGAAATAGAGCAGCAGAGAAACAGTTTGGACCTCCTCCCACTGAGCGTATGATCAGACAGTGGAGAAAACCTCCCACTAAATGCATGATCAGACAGTGGAGAAAATTTCTGATTTCTTAATTTTGGGTTGGAAAAGTGGATGGGGGGCGTCTTATAGACAGAAAAATACAGTACTGTTGTTATGGCAGCAGCTAATATTGTTTTTTTTCCTTAGGCAGCCGGCTTTCAGATAAAAGTTATTCCAGCAGCGGATTCGCAGCAAGATCACTTTTAAAGGCGACCAGAGAGGCGCCTCCCTCCTCCCTTTGCGTCCCCGTTGTTTCCAAGCTTACCAGAGCCATTGGTAAGCCCAGTGGTGATCTGATGCAGCCGATGGCTAAACAGGAAGTCGAGTGAAGGCAAGACAGCCTATAGGACCAGAGCGACCTCTGATGTCACTACCTGTTTTAAGGCTTAAGGACATGATTTTTTAAAGTCAAAGTATCAAAAAAAATGTCTTTTGCTTTTAAGGGTAAATGAGAGATTTGGGGTCTTTTTGACCCCATATTTCTCAATAAAGGGGACCTGCCATGCTTATTTCTATTAAAAGGGATATTTAAATTCCTTATAATAGGAATAAAAATTATAAAAAATAAAATAAAGGGACAGTGTAAAAATAAAAAGTAAAATAAATAAGAAAAAAAAAATTAAAGAGCCCTATCCCTCCACGTTTGTGCACAGAAGCGAACGGATACGTAAGTCGTGAACGGTGTTCAAACCACACATGTGAGGTATCACTGCAATCGTTAGAGCAAGAGCTTCTCTGTATCTTTAAACAGGTAACCTGTAAAAACGTTTAAAGCGTTGCCTATGGAGATTTTTAAGTACCGTAGTTGGCGCCATTCAACGAGCGTGCACAATTTTAAAGCATGACATGCTAGGTATATGTTTACTCAGCCTAACATCATCTTTCACATTATACAAAAAATTGCATTAACTTTGTTTTTATTTAATTTATTAGTGCATGAAAAAGAAGTGTATTTTTTTCAAATATTCTCTAGGGTCTCTGCTAAAAAAAACGTATAATGTTTGGGGGTTCTAAGTAATTTTCTAGCAAAAAATATAGATTTTTACTTGTAAACAACAAATGTCAGAAAAAGGCCTGATCTTTAAGTGGTTTTGATTAAATTGTATAATGTTATGATACTGAAGAGTGTTAATGCCCTGCCCCAGAAGTGGAAGACATTGAGTGCACCGATGCCCAACCACTTCTGTTTCAGGATGATGACATGGAAACACCACTGCAGCACATCTCTGATGATGACGAAACACAGGTGCCAACTGCTGCAGCTTTCCACAGTGTGCAGACTGACAAGGAGAGCAGTGGTGAAGGGTGGGTGGAAGATGATGTGGAGGATGATGAGGTCCTACACCCCACGTGGAATGAAGGTCATGCGAGTGACGCGTGCAGTTTGGAGGAAGAGGTGGTGGTCGCACAGAGGCACCAGCACAGCAAAAGAGGAAGCAGGTTGCAAAAGCAGAGTGACCGTCCCCTAGACAGTACACCTGCTACTACCCACCGCACCCAGGGACCTAGCACACTAAAGGCAGCTCAAAGGCGTTCACCAGCATGGCAGTTCTTCAGACAATGTGCTGACGACAAGACATGAGTGGTTTGCACGCTGTGCAATCAGAGCCTGAAGCGAGGCATAAATATTCTAAACCTGAGCACAACCTGCATGACCAGGCATCTACATGCAAAGCACGAGCTGCAGTGGAAAAAGCACCTTGCCGGGCCATCTGTGCGCGCTTTCGGTGTTCTCACCATGCTGCTGCTCGCCTGTCTGTGCTGCAGCGGAACTTCGGCCTTCCAGCTCACCGCCTCATATGCGACGTGCCCACAAGGTGGAACTTCACCTTGCACATGCTGGAGAGACTGCGCGAGCAGCAGCAGGCAATAGTGGAGTTTAAGCTGCAGCATGCACGGGTCAGTCGCTCTGCGGAATAGCACCACTTCACCACCAACAAGTGGGCCTCCATGCGAGACCTGTGTACCATATTGCGGTGTTTCAAGTACTCCACCAACATGGCCAGTGTCAATGATGCTGTTCCCAGCGTTACTATCCCACTTCTATTTCTCCTTGAAAAAACACTAATAAATACTTACATAGGGCTACATAGTACATTTGCGGGCCCAATGAGGAGAGCAAATAAGGGACGTGGTCATGGTGCTGCTGGTGATGCTGGTGTTGGTGGTGTTGGTGAACCTCCTGTTGGAAGGAGAGGACGTGGTCGAGGTGTGCCAGCTACACGCACAAGGGAAACACCTTCCTCAGGTAGCCAACAGAACCTTCACCGGTATATGGTAGGCCAGAATGCCCCTCAACGATTGGTGAGGCCAGAACAAGTACAGGCAATAGTAGATTGGGTTGCTGACAATGCCTCCAGTTCCTTCACATTGTCTCCCTCCCGATCCCTTGATAAAAGCTCAGAGTTGGCACCTACAAG
>BLSH010367861.1:2230665-2274135 GCA_018402905.1 Glandirana rugosa | reverse complement strand
AGGCTTCACCCGGGTTTCTTCTTCCGACATTCGAAGACGCCCGTGACGAGTTGGAAAGAAAACACTAAGTAGCGACCGCCCCTAGGATCCTGCAAGTCCTGAGACAGGTCCGCCACAACCCACACCCAACGGACGAGTCTACAGTGACAAGAGACCAACCGATAACTCTCGAGTGCCGAATTCGACAGTAGTACTCGCGAGTATTTGGTACGAGGGAGGTTTGAGTAAGAGGTTCATTCGGTGTGATTTATTTAGTCCATTTATCTTTAGAAAGTTTATATCCGGATGTGTAATTTATAATAATGGGGGCGCGCGGGAACCGCGATTCTGGGAGGACGTCAATAGACGTCCTCCCAGAATTAAGCAACCGCCCTGTAGACGTCATTTGTCTATGGGGCGGTTGTTAAGTAGTTAATAATATTTAATGTGTAGGCCTATATTTGAAAGATTTCTATTTACCTGATTTATTTAGTGTGGCTTACTTGGAGAATGAGTTTGGAGGGAGCATGGTTTATGAGCGCTCATGATGACAGCTTAAGCCGTGAGCTCTCAATAGCCAACCAGAGAACAGTGACATCTGAGCAGGCAACCCACACCCAACACCGCCTGGACAGAGTCCTGAACGTCCTAGGATCCCCGCCAGCGATGAATCACAAAAGAAAGGTTGAGCAGTGCCCGCAGAAGCTTACAGCCTTCTTCTTTGGGCCCACTTCGGAAAGAAGGAAAAGCCAAGATAGACAGGCTTCATGCAGCCCATCAGCCTACACAGATCTCTCTGACACAGATCAGGGAGAAATAGATGGCGGTTCACCACCTCTATCTCCCCACAACTCTCCTCCATCCAGCCCGGTGTCACACAGCTCAGCTAAAACCAGGATGCATATGGATTAATCCCATCAAGATGTCAGCACAGTGAGTACAGAGCCTTAGGCCTTATAACCGCACTCCAATTTCACAGTTTATTGTGCAAAATCATAGGTACAGTCAAGGCACATACAGAAACGGGCAAAGGCATAGCAGCTAATGTGTTTTACGTCCTGATTTGATGCTTACTCAGCTATGAGTAAGCGTCAAATCAGGACGTGAAATGCGTTAGCTGCTATGCCTTTGCCCGTTTCTGTATGTGCCTTGACGTATGTACCTATGTACCTATGATTTTGCACAATAAATGGTGAATTTGGAGTGCAGCCACCTGGAGACTCTTCATTCCTCTATCCAGTACTGTGGCAGAGCCTGCACCCATTTTCAGTGGATCAGTAGATGGTGGTTGATTTTGTTGGCTTGGAGTGGGAGTTCCTCCTCTTTAGCCATAGGCCTTATACCCAGACACAAATCTGTAGTGCCCAATTCTTGCATTTCCATCATCAGGCAGTACTCGTTACAACTATGAAGGATAAGCTGCTATCCTTACAATCCTCCCTCATAACCAGCCTCTCCTCCCTAATCCACAAAGTCACATCTGACATGCAGTACATGGGGGAAATAGTGAAATATATTAAAACCAAAATGGATGAATGCACAGTAAACAATCTGGTAGATACACATGTGGAACAGAACGACAATAATAGGTGGATTAAAGCAAAATTGGCGGACCCTGAAGACCACAGCCGTCGTAATAACATTAAACTGTGGGGCATCTCAGAATCTGTCCTCCCCTCAGAGCTACAAAAATATGCAGGAGACATGTTCTCCACCTTAAAACCTGAAATTTCAACAATAGAGCTCACCATCGATTGAATACATAGGATCCAAAAACCCAGCCATCTAGAGGACTTGGTTCCTAGAGATGTCCTTATGAGAATCCACTTTTACCCGATCAAGGAGCAACTACTGTCCAAAGCACGATCGATTAACAAACAAGCAATGGGAAATCACATACAATCTCCTCAACTGAAAGCGGGATGAAACTCTTACACTCCTGGGGCATTATACCAGAGCTCCCGAAAAGTGATGGCAAATTCTCCTGCAGAGAGTTCTCCCCAAAACACGAGAACCACCACAGGGAGACCCGTAAAAACAACTATAAATGATAACCCCTGCTCTACAACTACCCATTATCGGATATAACTCCGGTCTGGCACCTTGCTAGACTACTATTACAGTTTGAACCCCCCAAGATTGTTCAAAATTCCTCAGAGATCTGAGCTGCTGTTTCTGTGTTTCTCTTGTTCTGTATTTCCTATCCAGTTGCATATGGTATATATCATACGTGCTGATCCCACGCACAGGTTTGCTATTCAAATATACCTGTACACTTTTCTCACAACAGACCTACTGTGTGGATGTAAGCATCCAGTAAGGATAAACAGATCAATTGGCTGCACCTAAAGTATCAGGATATATGGATAAGGGAAAAATATGTTTATTTATGAAAATGAGACACATCCAATACCAGCACCAGTGCCAATAAACAAGCAAGGTGGAAAGTAGTAGAAACAAAGAAACCCCAGCAAATGCCCTAACTAACTATTTACAAATAAGGGAACACACATAAGAATACCGGCAGAGACAGGAGACAAAAGGAACAGAAGCCAGCAGCAGGAAGCAGGTCACAGGTGAAAGGTCTCGGATAAGGATCAAGGAGTCAAGGACAAATTAGCAGCAGCAGCAGCAGAAAGCGGGTCACAGGGGGCAGGACTCTGGATCAGGATCAAGGATTCAAGTGACAAATCAGGCTCAGGCAGGAATACGACTTGCAGAAAACAAATACTGATGCCCTGAACCCCAGTGAAGTACAGGCTTATATACTTCCAGCAGACCATAACGGGTGCAACCTGATTATCTGTGTGTCCATCTGCTGGGAGACACCCGCTGGTGGCCACCAGAACTACACACTTAGGTGCAGAAAGCAACAGTGCCACCTGTAGGTGAGCCAAGCAGTAACACAGGTCTTAACAGTACCCTCCCCCTTAAGGAGCGACTTCCAGACGCTCCATTCTGCCCTTGATTTGACAGTCCATGTGGGTGCACACACAGGGGCATCAGAGTTAGTCTAAGCATCAAGCAGGGGAAAATCAGTGGCAAGCTGGGCATCAGGCAGGAAAGCATCAACAGGCACTGGATCAGCAGGCATAGGGTCATCATGCACTGGATCAGCGGGTTCAGGGTCATCAGGAACTGGATCAGCAGGCACTGGGTCATCATGCACTGGATCAGCGGGTTCAGGGTCATCAGAAACTGGATCAGCAGGCACTGGGTCATCAGGCACGGGATCAGCAGGTACAGGGTCATCAGGTACTAGAGCAGCAGGCACTGGGCCATCAGGCACTGAATCAGCAGGTACAGGGTCATCAGGTACTGGAGCAGCAGGCACTGGATCAGTGGGCACCGGGTCATCAGGCACAGGATCAGCGGGCACCGGGTCATCAGGCTGGGCAGTAGGCACCGGTTCATCAGGCACTGGATCAGTGGGTACCGGGTCATCAGGCAATGGATCAGTGGGCACCGGGTCATTGGGCAATGGATCAGCAAGCACTGTATCAGCGTGTACCGGGTCATCAGGCACTGGATCAGCGGGTACAGGGTCATCAGGTACTGGAGCAGCAGGCACTGAATCAGGGGGCACTGGATCAGTGGGTACAGGGTCATCAGGTACTGAAGCAGCAGGCACTGGGTCATCAGGCACTGGATCAGCAGTTCAGGGTCATCAGGCACTGGATCAGCAGGCACAGGGTCATCAGGCACTAGATCAGTGAGCACTGGATCAGCAGGCACTGGGTCATCAGGCTCTAGATCAGTCGGTACTGGGTTATCAGGCACTGGATCAGTGGGCACTGGGTCATCAGGCACTGGACCAGCAGGCCCCGGGACATCAGGCACTGGATCCGCAGGAACAGGGTCATCAGGTACTGGAGCAGCATGCACTGGATCATCGGGCACCGGGTCATAAGGCACTGGATCAGCAAGCACTGGATCAGCGGGCCCTAGGTCATCAGGCACTGGATCAGCGGTCACCGAGTCATCAGATGGGGCAGTGGGCACTGGGTCATCAGCGAGCACCGGATCATCAGGCTGGGCAGTGGGCACCAGGTCATCAGGCTGGGTAGAGGGCATTGAGTCATCAAGCTGAGTAGAGGGCACCGAGTCATCAGGCTGGGCAGCGGGCACCGAGTCATCAGCGAGCACCAGATCATCAGGCACTGGGTCTTCGGGCTGATCAACAGCCACAGAGTCATCAGCAAATACCGGGTCATCAGCCTGGGCAGTGGGTATCGGGTCATCTGGCTGGGCAGCGGACACCGTGTCATCAGGTTGGTCTGCGGTTACCTGTTACCATACCACTTGCTCCAACCAGGCCTACCATCACACCTGCCATGTTGGTTCAGCCCATGAAAATTGGACCATCTGCTTCTGATCTGCCTGTTGCTATTGCACCTGTCTCTACTGGTTCTCTGTCCCCTGTTCAGTATGGCCCTATGGGCTAATTAATTTGATCTCACTGATCATGTTCTCAATTCCCAACCTGATGATCCAGTCTCTTATTGTTTTATTCTTAAAAAAAAAAATAGTTGTCAAGTATTTTACTACAGATGATTCCCAGCATAACTAATGCTCCAAACGTTTTAGTTACAGAATACACGTGTGGAATTTGAGTTAGGGATCTTAGATTGCAAGCTCCTTAGTAGAGTTGAGTGAACCCGAACTGTAAAGTTCGGGTTCGTACCAAACTTTGGGGTGTCCGTGACCTGGACGCGAACCCGGACATTTGAAAAAAGGTTCGGGTTCTGGGGCAGCCAATCAACAAGTGTTTCACTGGTTTGCCCTTAGAAGCCATCACAGCCATGCCTACTAATGGCATGGCTGTGATTGGCCAGTGCATCATGTGACCCAGCCTCTTTATAAGCTGGAGTCACTTAGTGCTGCATGTCACATGCTCTCTGGGTAGTGTAGGGAGAGGATGCTGCCAGCGCTGTGAGGGACAGATTGCAGATATAATAACATCTCATCCTGCATTACAGAACGATCTGATTGTGGACTAGATAGAGATTACTACTACTACTGCTTTTAGGGACAGATTGCAGATCTAATAACATCTCATCCTGCATTACAGAAAGATCTGACTGGCCTAGGTAGAGTCTACTGCTTAGAGGGACAGATTATTGTTCCAAAATAATCTTCTAGTTCTATAGGGTCAGGTTCCTGCTGTTGCTGTAAGGGACAGATTATTGTTCTAAAATCATTTTACTTCCTTTTGCAGCCCCCTATCATGTTCCAGGACTTTTTTACCGTCTTTTTTGTGCCGAAAAGTTTGGGTCCCTATTGACTTCAATGGGGTTCGGGGTAAAGTTTGGGTCAAGTTCGGTACCGAACCCGGACTTTTTCCTGAAGTTCGGCCGAACCCACCGAACCTGAACATCCAGGTGTTCGCTCAACTCTACTCCTTAGATTGCACGATCCTTGAGGAGCAGGGACTGACGTGAATTTTTGATACAATATCACTAGTTAGTTAATCAAACAATGCAGTATTATGATGAGAGAAAACGTTGGCAATAATATAGCAGTAACTGGTTTGTTTATTGGTGTATATTTACTTGTAATATTTTACATATTGCTTAAAAAAGCCTTTTCTTTGCTGGTACAGGGTTACCAGTATGCACAGATGGAGAGGTTCATTGTTTACATAATAAACACAGACAGATGAGCACACACATTTATCAACCTTAGAATGGTAGAAGTCTTGTCTAGCTAATGTGAACAATGTATGTGTATTGCTTTCCCTGCTTTCAAAACCTTGACCTTGCACCTTGTCTATGCAGTCTCTCCAGTGACAATGGTCATAAATGACTACATGTCCTCAGGGGCTTTAGTATCCAGCTTTCTATAATTTCAAAAACATTTTTCCTACCAGGCAGTGGGAGTCTTTTTTGCAAAATTTGTTTCTTATAACATAAGCAAAACCTGCTGTGAAGAAGTGAATTCAGACAATATACTGTACAGTATAGTTATAATGTAATATATGTACAGTAAATGTACATGACATTGTGTACACGGTAACTTTTTCATGTAACTGGATCATCGCAAACATAAAACTTTGCTTACGAAAGTCACAAAGTTAAAATGACCTTTCCCAGACCACATTCATCATATTTATGCCATCTTCATGCATACAAAGACATACAAAGAATTCCATTGTGATCCCTGGTCTTTGTAAAATAAATATTTACTTCAGGGCATTTTTTCAGTTATTTTTATTATTTGTCTACTATATGCACTCTTTTATCCCATTTTCCTAAATATTTTCTCTAGGCTGTCGAGCCAAGAAACTTGTGTATTTTTATTGTAGAATTGAAAATTAGTTCTTCATATATGTTTCATTAAGAAGTTCACCTGAAAATTTACACTCACATTTAAAGAGGAGTTCTGCCCCCCTACCTCCCCAAGCAAAAAATTAATATTAGGACACTTACCTGTCCTGGAATCCAGCGATGTTGACACCCCAGCCAATGTTTCCATTGGCTCTCAAGTGCTGCTGCCACCATTCATAGCAAGGGCAGTGTTCTTGCACGTTTTTGATCCATTGAAGAAAAGAAAGAAACCCGTTAAAGCTCAAAAATGCTACTGTTGTTTTTATAAAGTTTTTTAAACATCCTGTGTGCATGATGCCTTAAAATCAGATACAGTTAAGGGTCTATTTATAAATGTGTTCAGTAAAAATGCACAAATTTTTAATTGGATTTCATTTGAAAAAGTGTGAATTCTGAGGAATCTTAGGTGAAAACATTCATAAATATACCCCTAAGAGTAAGTATTTCTAGGAAGATATAACCTTATATTAACAGATGGCAAGCAAGAAATGTTGGGCTTCTTTACAGACACATAGGAGCCCTACACTTAAGTCTAAATTTACACTTGGGATAATAAATATAACTTAACTGTTGTGCTAACATATGTTTGTTAGTGAAGGTTTTGTAGGTAAAGCATGTTTAAAATGTGCTGAAAGCCCAAATGAGGCCTTAGGGAGCTCTCAACTGTTGGTTGCTGTTATTTGTACTACTGATCTAGTCTAATGTCATCACCACTTGTAAGCTTAACTTAGCACGTTTTGCCAACTTTATTACCCATCATGACCTTCCAATCGCCTTGTGTTTAAGGCAATAAGGTTTTTTTGAAAGAGCTCTTTAGGATGATCATTGGAGATTACCTGATGATATGCAAACTCTAGATTTTACCCAGATAGAAGGAGTTTGCAGTTGCAGATGATTTGCAGTTATTTTTGGATTACCACTGATCACTGGTAATTAATCTACTGAGTTTTTAATATGGAGATGTCAGACTGATAAATTCTATCAAGATGGAGCTACATGGAGGTCATAAATTCCCTACACTATGTTGATCTCAGCCTGTATGCCTTAAGCTTTAATAGGGTACTTTGAAAGGGGTGCATTAAAACTTTGACACAGTTTTATAAATACCAATCCAGTGTTGATGGGTATTCGGTCCAGTTGTATTTCAAAGGCAACCTATACATGATAAAGCCAGCGGGTTGAATGAAAAAAAAAATGAAGGTGATTCCCCCATATATAATGATCAGTGTTGCCTTAGCAGGGAGCACTGATTGTTCAGGATAAACCCGACAACCTGGTTATACATGTATGGCCACCTTAAAGAGGAAGTAAACCCTGATGGGTTTTACTTCCTCTTTGTTCCTCCATATTACCCTGCAATATAAAAGCATAATAGGCTAGTATCCATCGCATACTAGTCTATTATGTGACACTTACCTGCATTGGAAGCCCGCGCTGTACCTGCTCCAGGAAGTGTCCCCTCTTCCTTCCAGGGCCGTGGACTTCGGCTCTGTAATTCGCGGGAGCCACATGACACATGCGTGGGAACTGCCAATCGTGGCACGATCTCAGTGAAGAAAGGGCACAGAAGCCGCTGCTTCACTGCGTGTGTGCCCCTTGAGGTCAGCACATGCAAGTACTCTGTATATCTCCTAAACTGTGGAGGTTTAGGCCCAGGAGAATCCACAGAAGAATATATAAGTGATATGTGAAATTTTATATACAACTTTCTTACAGTACTCTGAGGCCATGTTAGCTCCTGTGAACTGTGAGTTAGAAGACTTTTTAAATCATATTACATTCATAGAGTTTAAAAAAAAGTAGAGGGTGCTAGGCTTTTGAAAACTATTTCAAATTTTAAAAATATAATTTTTAAAACAGTTGCTATTAATTAATGGGTCTTCAGTTCTCAGCTGTCTCAGGCGGAGTGTCCTCTTGATGAAAGAAAACTTGTGAACATTTGAGCTTGAGAACGGAACACTCTCTTATCTTTACAATGGATCCTTCTGCCCCATTTTTCGTTTTTTTTAATAGAGAACTGGTGTGGTAGTATTTGGACCATCAAAGAGTTATACATTCCATTTCTTGTTTTAATAATTTATTGGTTTATTCATGCAGTAGAGCACCTGGCTAACAGGAAGTTGTATGAAGAAAATTATTACCTTTAGTAGCAAAACTTTATAAATCTTCTCTGCAACAAAATGGTTAAAAAAAGTAAATTAACAGAATAGAAATCCAAATCAAATTAATATTTGATATGGCCATCATTTGCCTTTAAAACAGTAACAATTCTTCTAAGTGCACTTGTACACAGCTTTTGAAGAAACTCGGCAGGTAGGTTGTTTCAAACATCTTGAAGAACTAACCACACAGCTTCTGTGTATGTAGGCTGCCTCAAATCCTTCTGTCTCTCAATGTAATCCCAGACAGACTCGTTGATGTTGAGCTCAGGGCTCTGTGGGGGCCAGACCATCACTTCAAGCACTAATAAATGTGGGGCCAATCACATGCTTGCCTGATGGTATGCCATGATGGATATGTATCTGCTTGTATTTGTCAGCATTGAGGACATCATTAATCCTGGCCAAATCTCCAACTCCATTAGAAGAAATGCAGCTCCAAACTTGCAAGGAACCTCCACCATGCTTCACTGTTGCCTGCAGACACTCATTATTGTACCGCTCTTCAGCCCTTTGACAAACAAACAGCCTCCTGCTGCAGTGAAATATTTCACATTTTCACTCATCAGTCCAGAGCACCTGCTGCCATTTTTTTCTGCACCCCAATTCCTATGTTATTGTGCATAGTTCTGTTGCATAACCTTGTTTCTATGTCAGAGGTATGGCTTTTTGGCCACAATTCTTCCATGAAGATCTCTTCTGGCCATACTTCTCTGGACAGTAGATGGGTACCTGGTTCCCACTGGTCTCCGGCTGTTCCGTGCTGATGATACTGCTGGACATCTTCCAATGTCACAGGGAAGTAAGCATGATGTGTCTTTCATATGCAGCATTAAGTTACCTTGGCCGACTGCTGCATCTAGAGTCTGCAGCATTGCCCGTTTCTTTGTGCTTCTTTAAAAGAGTTAGAACAGTACATCTTGAAACCCCAGTCTGCTTTGAAATCTTTGACTGGGAGAAAGACTGATGCAGTATAACTACCTTGGGTCTTGTTGCGGTATTCAGTCTTGCCATGGTGTATGACCTGTGACATGAAACTGTCTTCCACAACCTGATCTAAGCCCAGGTTCACATTGATGCTATTTGACATGTCAAATCACATGCCAAATCAGCGACAATTGCCAGTAATGGCACCGTCCGAGTCAGTGCGACACCACATTTGCGGCGCTGCACCGATTCCCAAAAGTAGTTTCTGAACTACTTTTGGCGACTTCGGCGTGCGATTTCCATAGACATCTGTGCATAAACCCGCACAGATGTCTCTGAAATCGCCCCCAAAATCTGGATTGCAAGTGCAACTAGGAAACTGATGCTGGTTTGAAGCCAAAAAGTAGTCACACCAAATATCAATTTGATTTAGATTTTTCTTCTGTTTGCCTACTTTGCATTTTGTAAAATAAAACATTTTGATAAAAGTTTTGATTTTACCACTTAAGGACCGGAAGGATTTACCCCGTAATGACCAGGCCATTTTTTGTGATACGTCACTTTAACTGACAATTGCACGGTCGTGCGACGTTGTACCCTAACAAAATGTGTGTCCTTTTTTTGCACAAATAGAGCTTTCTTTTGGTGGTATTTGATTACCTCTGCAGTTTTTATTCTTTGAGCTATAAACAAAAAAAAAGCGACAATTTTGAAAAAACACAATATTTTTTACTTTTTGCTATAATAAATATCCAAAAAAAATTTTTAAAAATTATTTTCTTCATCAGTTTAGGCCAATATGTATTCTTCTACATATTTTTGGTAAAAAAAAACACAATAAGCGTATATTGATTGGCTTGCGCAAACGTTATAGCGTCTACAAAATAGGGGATATATTTATGGCACTTTTATTTTTATTTTTTTTTTACTAGTAATGGCGGCAATCTGCGATTTTTCGTGGGACTGCAACATTGCGGCGGACAGATCGGACCAGTGATATTTATACAGAGATCAGAGCTAAAAATAGATTACAGTATAAATGTCACTGTCAGGGAAACGGTTAACAATAGGGGGCGATCAAGGGGTTAAATGTTCCATAGGGAGGTGTTTCTAACTGTGGGGGGAATTTACTGACTGGGAGTAGAGGTAGATCGCTGTTTCTGATCACTAAGAATAGCATATCTCGCTCTACTTCCCTGACAGAACGGAGATCTGTCTGCTTACATTGACAGATCCCCATTCTGTCTCTCTGAGGAGCGATCACGGGTGGCTGGCAGACATCATGGCCGCCAGCATTGGCTCCAGCATCGAGCCCGGGCACACCCCCTATAGCTCTTAAAGTGTCAGACGTACAATGATGGTGATTCGCGCATCCGTGCTAACCTGCCGCAGTGCAACTGTGGCGGCTGGTCAGCAAATAGTTAAAACAATTAAAATATTTATTTTTAAAGCATTCTTACAGCATTTCTTCACACTTGCCTAAAACTTTTGCATAGTATTATATATTATAATACCATAGCAACACTGCTTTTTATATACACTGTATTGTTTCGAAGAGAGAGGTTTTTGAATAACAGACCACAATTACATGAACATATAACATCACATCTGTATTTTAAATCAGGTATATATCACAACAAATGCCACATTTCCTGCTGTTCAATATACAAGTGTTTAATTTAACAGGTCTTTCAATAATTGATTTTCATTATGTTTACACACACCTAAACACACATACCTTCACACATTTCTGTACTGATGCCCATAATATTGTGCAATTTAAGACACAAAACTCCCTTCCTGCCCAGGCCAATTTTCAGCTTTCAGCGCTGTCACTATTTGAAGGACAATTGCGTGGTCATGCAACATTATACCCATATGAAATGTTTAACACAAATAGAGCTTTCTTTTGGTGGTATTTAATCACTGCTAGGTGTTTTATTTTTTTTTGCTAAAAAAGACTGAACATTTTTGAAAAAAAAAAACTATTTCACAGTTTGTTATAAAATTTTGCAAACAGGTAATTCTTCTCCTTCATTGATGTGCACTGACGAGGAGGCACTGATGGGCACTAATAGGCTGCACTGATAGGCTGCATTGATAGGCACTGATAAGGCAGCACTGATGGACACTGATAGGTGGCGCTGATGGATGGCACTGAAGGGCACTGATAGGCACTGATAGGTAGTGCTGCTAGATGGCACTGATGATGAGGCACTGATGGGCAGCACTGATAGGTGGTGCTGATGGATGGCACTGAAGGGCACTGATAGGTGGCAATGGTGGGCATTGATAGGTGGCACTGGTGGGCACTGATAGGTGGCATTGATAGGCACTAGTAAGTGACACTGATAGGCAATATTGCTAGGTGGCACTGATGATGAGGCACTGATAGGCACTGATTGGCAGCACTAATGGGCACTGATAGGTGGCACTGGTGGGCATTGATAGGTGGCACTGGTGGGCAGCACTGATATGCACTGGTATGTTAAACTGGTGGGCATGCTTAGCAGCAGTGGGTGTCCGTGTGTGGGACTGATGTTCCTCTGACAGAAGACGGTAATCTGCTTTTTTGTTCTCCTCATGCTGTCAGCTTGAGGGAAAAAAAGCTGATTATGATCTTCTGTTTACATCACGTGATCAGCTCTCATTGGCTGACAGCTGATCATGTGGTAAAAATTGTACAAACAATAAACTATAAATACATTACATAAAAAAAATATTTGTTTTAGTTCAAATTGTTTTTAAGGCGTTCATTTAGGATGTATAGAAGATATTTTTATGCCAAATACTCCATAGGTCCATGTAATGAACTAGATTTGTAAACTCTGTAATTAGAAAAGTAGTCTGATAAATGCAAATCTGTTCAAATTGTAGTGCAGATATGACTAACCACTGTTAGGTTACAGTCAAGAGTCCTTTTGATATTAAGGGAGGCCTTCACAAAATTCAGATGATTGGAGGTGCATGTAGTAAGCATGGTAAGTATGACTCCAGTATGTATTCCTGGCTATAGCTATTGGTACTTCTTGGGTTTAACTAAATGTCTGCCAGTTCTCACTACCTTTAGGTAAGACTTGGATACATATGCTTGATACAGTATAGACCCAATAGAGGAATCTTGTAAAGGCTGGGACATTAGGAGTCATATTACAAACCAAAGCATGATGAGAGAATTTTTTGGTTTGAGGCTCTTGCCCAGAACTGAGGCCAGTTGGAAGCAATCTACTTTGATTTTAAAGTGGATCACGATTACAATTTAGCTGCCATTTCTGGGAATTCCTCCTCCCCATAATGTTCCCTTGTTTAGAGTGCATGTGTGAACGTATCCTGGTTTTCTCCAGATAGAGAGTCTGCACTATGCCTAAACTGTTCTTCATAGAAATGATTGCTTCTGTGGTTTAAATCACAAAAGTGTATCAGGATAACATTTTGATTTCCATGCTGAATAAAAGTCACTCTGATGTTCACTACCATATTAGATAAACTAATTCTAAACAAACATTACAGGCACTTTCCTTAGAACAGATGATTTATAAAATTACCTAAAGTGTCACCATGCAGGCTATAGTCAGATAACAGAAGAAGTGGTGGAATGTATTCCACAACTGTCTCTGCAATTTGAAGATATAGTTAACACGGAAAGAGGAAATAATATGAGAATTTGAGGAATTTCTGGGGCTTTGGAGGATATTGAATCTTCTCTACTCAATATCTTTAAACACTTCTTCCCTGACTGTGTCTCTACGTGCTTGTAGACAGAGCTCTTTATAGTCTGTGACCAAAGGAACTGGCTATAAAGCTCCTCAAAACATGTTCTCATATTTTATTACTTTAAAATGAAAAATCACTTTTTTAGTGGACATAGAATCAAAATTAAATTGCCTGTTATTAAAAGTTTCGGCTCTTTGAAGGATAACACCCCAGCAATGGTCAAATTAAGCCAGTCACTGATTGACTTCATAGGCAAGAACCTGCTACCTATGGGGAGCTTCAATTCACTGAAAGCAATGGTGATCACTTATTCTATCATCTTTATCAAAACATTTTTCCTGAAAGCAATGGTTATACCTATTCTATCATCACTATCAGTCATTGACGGAAATTGCTCTTTAATCGCTTAACCCCTTTTCTACTTATATCCTATGAGCGTTTATTTAATTTTGGCCATGTTTAGGTTCTGCACATTATATCCTTTAGCTTTTGTAGTTTACCCTTTTTTATTAAACATTGTTTATTTTTCAGGACACATAAGACTTTAACCACTTCCCGACCGCCTGCCGTGTTTTCACGGCAGCAGTGTGGTTGCTGTGCGCGAATCGCCGTAAAAAGACGGCGATCTGCGAACGGCCGCTAGGGGGGGCGCACGCACCCGCCGCACTCCTGAGGAGTGTGCCCATGGCTTGGGCGGACCCAATGTCTGCCGGCGAGCCGCGATGAGCGGCCACAGGCAAAGAACGGGGAACCGCCGATGTAAACACGGCGGTTCCCTGCTCTGTTAGTGAGGGCATGGGAGATCTACTGATCCCTGTCACTGGGATCAGTTAGATCCCTCATGCCCATGTTAGCCCAACCCCCCCACAGTAAGAACACACCCAGGGAACACAGTTAACCCCTAGCTCCCCCCCAGGTTAACCCCTTCACTGCCAATGACATTTATACAGTAATCAGTGGACATTTAAATTTCTGATCGCTGAATAAATGTCATTGGTCCCAAAAAAGTGTCAAAAATGTCCGACATGTCCACTGCAATATCGCAGTACCGCTAAAAATTTCAGATCGCCGCCATTACTAGTAAAAAAGAAAAAAAAAAGAAAAACCCCAGAAATGAATTCTCATCATCCGTAAACGCGGTCACTTTTGCGCAAATCAATCAATAAACGCCAATTGTGATTTTTTTTTTTATCACAAATATGAGGAAGAATATAAATTGGGCAAAACCGGTGAAAAAAAATGTTTTTTTTTATTTTTTTTTGGATTTGAATTTTAGCAAAAAGTAAGAAAGTTGGGGTTTTTTGCAAAATGGTCGCTCTTCTTTTGTTTATAGCGGCGATCAGAAATGACACAGAGGCAATCAAATATCACCAAAAGAAAGCTCTATTTGTGGGAAAAAAGGACGCAAATTTTGTTTGGGTGCAACGTCGCACGACCGCGCAATTGTCAGTTAAAGCAACGCAGTGCCAAATCGCAAAAAGTGCTCTGGTCCTAAAGCTGGAAAACCTTCCGGTTGGTAAGTGGTTAAAGTAGAATTTCGGTCAAAACCTAACTGCTCTTAAAACTGTCCCCTCCCCCCTCCTAACACCTATACTAACCTGTGTAAGAAAGATATGTACTTACCTATTTTCAAGCCACTCTGGGCCAAGTCATATGATCTCTCCTGTGTCCGCCAACACCGGCTACAGGGTAGAGGGCTCTGACAACAGCTGGTAATGGGAGGGTGATGTTACCCATAGGCTTCAATGGCCCATCCGTTCTCGGTGCTCCCTCCTCTCCCCTGCAGCCATGTTGGCTGATACACAGGAGTGGGATCACATGATTGGACTGGGCTCAAAATAGGTAAGTACAAGTATATACAACCTTTTTACACAGGTTAGTTAGCATATGTATTAGGAGGGGGGCGAGGACAGTTTTAAGGCTTGTTAGGGCTTGTATACATACATTTATTCTCTTTTTATTGGGAACAAATTGTAAGGCCAGCCATACACGGTTCGAAACTCGGCCGGTTCAGCAGGAACCGGTCGAGATGCAAACTGTTAATGGGCAGGCTGAATGTATCACGTTAATTGATCTATCAGCTTGGGTACAACCAGCCTACTGGATTCTCTTGTGAATATCTCCAGGGGCTGTTATAGCCGCTAGTGATAATCACTGTCTTCTCCTGCCCACCAGCTGGAAGAAGACAATTGCTGATTCCCCTGTCAACATTGTCTGTGTTGATGGGGGAGATCATGCAAATGTATTTCCTGCAAAAAAGAAATTCACACTGTGTATGGCCTGCCTAAAACATTAGAAAAAAATGTATTTTCATTTGTATTCATGTCAATTTTCCCAACACAGAGATTTACTAAAACTGTAGCACTCAGAATCTGGTGCAGCTGTGCATGGCAGTCAATCAACTTATAACTTTAGCTTGATCAATTAAGCTTTGACAATAAAACCTGAAAGCTGCACCAGATTTGCACTTCCCAGTTTTAGTAAGTAACCCCAATGTCTATTTTTTCACATCCATAAATTTATTTCAAAATATAATTAACAAAGTCAGCTGATTAAAATTATATCACATTAGTTGGACTTTTAAGTAAAAAACAGAATGGTAATGCTTAAAAAATGTATGTATTTTATATTAGGAGAGCTTTATGCACCTATAGATGCTATATTGCATTGCATGCAGGGGAAAAAACAGTTTGTGTAAATTGTTAGTGAAGCATACCATTAAGATAATATTAAGTCATTAAGTAATAAATTCGAGTGACATTGTATTCACTTACATTCAGTTTGATTTGATGCTTGTGCAGTGGACTCAAATATCATCCAGATCATCCAGCATTGAGGCTGGGTTCACACTAGTCCAATTCGCATCCACTAGTCCAAGTCGCATTACGTCACAAAAACAATGATTCCCTATGAGAGGCGTCTTAACTGCTCCGATTTGTGTTTTTCAAAGTCGGACCGACTTTGAAAAAGGTTCCTGTACTACTTTTATCCGACTTTGATCCTACTTCAGCCCATTGAAAAGCATTGAAGTCGGATCAAAGTCGGATCAGTGTCTTCACTGATCCGACTTTGGCATGCGACTTGTGCTCTGGGGATTATGAAGGGGAACTCCACGCCAAATTTAAAAAACTGGCATGGGGTCCCCCTCCAGGAGCATACCAGGCCCTTTGGTCTGGTATGGATTTTAAGGGGAACCCCCACGCTGAAAAAACGGCATGGGGCCCCCCAAAAATCCATGTCAGACCCTTATCCGAGCACGCAGCCGGGCAGGCCAGGAAAGGGGGTGGGGATGAGCGAGCACCCCCCCCTCTCCTGGACCATACCAGGCAGTGTGCCCTCAACATGGGGAGTATGGGTGCTTTGGGGCAGGGGGGGCTCTGCGCCCCCCACCCCAAAGCACCTTGTCCCCATGTTGATGAGGACAAGGGCCTCTTCCCGACAACCCTGGCCGTTGGTTGTCGGGGTCTGCGGGAGGGGACTTATCAGAATCTGGAAGTCCCCTTTAACAAGGGGGCCCCCAGATGCCAGCCCCCCACCCTATGTAAATGAGTATCCTACCACACAGCTTTTTAAAATATTTTATTAAATCAGCTCCGGCGGTCTTCTCCCCTCTCTGGCTCTTCTTTCTTCGGCTCTTTTGCGGGGTCTTCCATCTTCTGAGGGGTCGTCTTTCTTCTCCTTTTCTGCAGCGTCTTCTGCTCTTTTGCCGGTCTTCTCCACTGTTCCCTTCCCTCTGTTCTTCCTCTCTTCTTCTCCTTTTTCTTCTTCCCATGTTGACACGGCGGGATCTCCTTCACGAATGCCCTCTCCGCTGTGTGCTGTGCCTTATATTGGCATGGGGCGTGGCCACCAGATGACATCACCCGGAGACCCCGTCCCATATGATGTCACATAATGGGGGTGGAGCTGTGACATCATATGGGGCGGGACCTACGGGTGATGTCATCTGGTGGCCACGCCCCATGCCAATATAAGGCACAGCACACAGCGGAGAGGGCATTCGTGAAGGAGATCCCGCCGTGTCACCATGGGAAGAAGAAGAAGAAGAGAGGAAGAATAGAGGGAAGGGGACAGCGGAGAAGACCGGCAAAAGAGCAGAAGACGCAGCAGAGACGGAGAAGAAAGAAGACCCCTCAGAAGATGGAAGACCCCGCAAAAGAGCTGAAGAAAGAAGAGCCAGAGAGGGGAGAAGACCGTCGGAGCAGATTTAATAAAATATTTTAAAAAGCTGTGTGTTTTTTTTGTACATATTTCTTTCCAGGTAAATGGGTAGGGGTACGATGTACCCCATACTCATTTACATAGGGTGGGGGGCTGGCATCTGGGGGCCCCCTTGTTAAAGGGGGCTTCCAGATTCCGATAAGTCCCCGCCCGCAGACCCCGACAACCACCGACCAGGGTTGTCGGGAAGAGGCCCTTGTCCTCATCAACATTGGGACAAGGTGCTTTGGGTTGGGGGGCGCAGAGCCACCCCTGCCCCAGAGCACCCATACTCCCCATGTTGAGGGCACGCGGCCTGGTATGGTCCAGGAGGGGGGGCACTTGCTTGTCCCCACCCCCTTTCCTGGCCTCCCGGGCTGCGTGCTCGGATAAGGGTCTGGTATGGATTGTGGGGGAACACCACGCCGTTTTTTTGGCGTGGGGGTTCCCCTTAAAATCCATACCAGACCAAAGGGCCTGGTATGCTCCTGGAGGGGGACCCCATGCCAGTTTTTTTTAAATTTGGCGTGGAGTTCCCCTTCATAATCCCGAGAGCACAAAGTGCCTGGCATTGTCGGGATCAAAGTCAGATCCCTGTTCACAGACAAATGGTCCGACTTTGACCCTATGTAGGACCGTAAATCACACAGCAAAGTAGGATCAAAGTCGGACTGTTTTTTTGTCCGATAGTGTGAACCCAGCCTAATAGAAATTCATTTTGGGAGGGAATGCTTTCATTTATTTTTTGAAAACCCAGACAAATCAGGTGGTTTAAATGGTTGTTTTCAGCATTTTTCTTTCTAAAAAATAATTTTTGATTCACTTGCAATTTGCTTTTAAACTTGGCTAGTCAATTTCCTCACTGAGGGGTTGATTTACTAAACCTGGAGAATGCAAAATCTGGTGCAGCTGTGCATGGTAGCTAATCAGCTTCTAGTTTCAGCTTGTTCTATTAGGCCAGTTTCACACGGTCGTCTCCCTATATGGACTCCGTTTGCTCAGCGGGGATCGATCCGCTGATCCCCGCTGAGTTGGCGGATGAAGGATCCATCTCCACTCTCAGAGCCCCCACTCTCCCCTATGTAAAGTCGGATGACAACAGATCCGTCTGTCAGTTGTCATCTGATCCAGTCAGCAGACGGATGGAAAAATAGGGTTTTCCTCCGTCATAAGCAGAGCAGATCCGAGAGCGAAGGGTGTCAGTGGACATATCTCCACTGACATTCATTGCTCCATAGGGCTGCATGGAGGCTCCGTTCAGGTCCACCTGAAAAACCTGAGAGCCGGACCTGAACAGAACGTCCGCGTGAAAGGGGCCTTAGGCTTTGGCAAAAAAAAATGGAAGCTGATTGGCTACCATGCACAGCTGCACCAGATTTCTACTCTCCAGTTTTAGTAAATCAACCCCACAGCCTTTTATTTCCTTGCACACACGTCATAGCCCTCTCCTCTTCTGGGGGAGTGTCTTATTACTCTCTGTGCTGACAGCTTCTCAACCCATTCCCGCTTCTCTTTACTTAGCTTTATGTAGTAGCCAAGGGAATTGGGAAGGGGAATACAATAGGTGTCATTTGAGTGACAGCTCAGAGTCTACTGGGATTTCTGACATCACATCCAAGAAGGCAGAGCCAGACAGCAGTCTTAGGGCTCCTGGTTGTCCACACAGAAGACACAAAGAATGCAAAGCTGGATACACACTGTGAGTCAACCAGCGGCCTGAATGAAAAAATAAAATAAAACCTCACAGATTCCTGCATCCAAACAAGCAAAGTAAAGATCTCCCTCTCTGTGCTATTGTATTCTGATAGCAGGGACTCCCCCTTGTCAAAATACACTGATCGGCACTGCAGCCATTGGTTGTTTTTCCAGCAGAACTGTTCAACAGAAGCAGTTCTAACAATAAGCTGCTGTTGAACAGAGCTACACACAGATCAAAATGTGGCCATTTCCTGCTCAGCTGGCAGAATTTCGATCCATGTGTACTCATCTTTACATATATAAAATATGGTAAATGCATTGCGGTTATAACAAATGATCTGAAGACGGGGTCTCAATGGGCTTTAGATAGCGGTCTGAGAAAGCAAATAATTTTGAGACACGTTTACATTAGTCATAAAAAAGCCATTCATACAGAATTTTTTCACAAATCTGTACTCCTACTGTTCTTATAGGAAGCTTTATTAAAATTACTGTTTGTTAAAGTGGTTGTATCCCCCTTTCAAAAAAAAAAAAAAAAAAAACACCTGCAAGACAAAGGCATAATGAGCTAGTATTCTTACCTCAGAACGAAGCTCCGACAGAGCCGCATGGTCCCCAAAAAGGGAGTTTCCATCTTCCCCTGTAGGATCCTTCTGGGTTTGCGGCTCCGTCACTGTGAGTGGCCCGGAGCCGCGAGACGTCACTCCCATGCATGCGCGGGGGAGCCTCTTATGACAGCGGACTTTCCGGCAAGGTCCGGCGCTATGTGCCTCTGACATTAGCGGCTGCTTGCAGTGGGAATATCTCCTAAACCATACAGGTTTAGGAGATATTATTTTTACCTACAGGTAAGTCTTCGTATAGGCTTACCTGTAGGTAAAAATGTCATTTAAGGTTATACAACCGCTTTAAGCTTAAAAAATGCTCTATAATTACTATTCCTTTTGTTGAAATGCCGCCTCTTTGCTGCCAGCCACTGCAGGTATTTAAATATCTTTTTTTCACCACCACATTCAATTGTTGCTCTCGCCAGGGACAAAAGGGACAGTGGGAAAAACCACAGCACGCAGTGGAGGAACAAGTATTCCACATACCTGAAAGTGTGCAATATATGCAGAGGTTCACACGGGCTTTCCGATCAGGTCTGCCTGTCAGTTTGTCAGGCAGACCTGATTAGACACTCCATTCACCTCTATGTAGCGGCAGATGTCAGCGGTGATATCCGCTGCTCTCCGATCCTGTCCGCCAAATCCAGATGGATTGAGGTCTTATTTTATATCCATCTGGCGGATTGGATGGGATCAGAAGAAAACAGACAGGTGGTCCGTTTTCATCCGATCTCCCCATAAAGGAGACCGGAACTCTGACAGGTCTGTCTCTGCACAGTGAGCAGAGACCGGTCTTCTGCCTGCTCAGCGGGGATCAGCGGAACAATCCCCCGTTGAGCAAGCAGAGTCCATCAAATGGACAAGCCCATGTGAAAGGAGCCTATGGGTTTGGTTTAGATGAAGGGAACCCCCAGCTGCTGTGTTAACAAACAGAATGAGGCAGCTGGAATTTGTCACTTAACAGCAATTAAAGCAGCATTTTTTTTCTTTGTAAATGTCAGTTCTGCTGTAGTAGATTGTACACATGTACATATGTGCCACTTTGCATGCAGTTTAAGAACATACCCGAGGCATTTTAATTGCAGTTCCCTCCTGGATTTCAGAGTGACCTCTAGAAGGTGCAGAAATACACAACTTAAATTAACATCCTCCAGGCACGAGTACTTACCAGGAGGATGTTACCTTACAGTGGGTGGGGGGGGCTCATATGAGTTAAAACACAATTCTAGTTTCCAACCCCCCTCAGACTTCCAGTCCAAGAACTGGTACTGGGCCGAGAAGGAGAAAGCTTAAGGCAGAATTGATTTAGGCAGAATTAGGCTGGGCATAGACAAATCGGAATTTGGCCAGTTCAGCAAGGACTGGCCAAATTTCAATCTGTGTGGCCCTTCCTGCTGAAGGGACATGCTGAAAAATGTTTACCGATCAGCAGCTGCATCCAAAGATCAGTGTATTTTGACAGCAGCAGGAATCACTGTCAGAATACAATGTCTGTGCGGGGGCATTCCTCCATCCACTTCACTTGTGTGAATGAAGGAGTCTGTTAGTTTTTTTTTTTATTTAATTCAGCCTGCTGGCTGAACAGAAGAAAACAAACCGCCTATTCCCAGCTTTAGTCCTGCAGCTGAACCTAAAATATGCATGTCATGAGAGGCATGTAGGCTGCCATAGCTCGACTTCTGTCACAAAACATTCAGCAAAAGAAATTAAGAAAAACTGTAATTCCTTATATTTCCTCTTGTTCTGGGTCATTTATGCAGTAAGCATGGATGGTAAAATATCAGCATGACAGCCAGTGACAGAACTTTTGGAAGGGGAGGTCAGCAACAGGTGTACTTTAAAGCAGCTGATAATGACAACTCTTAATCAGGTACCCTGTGGAAATGTAAAGAAGAAAAATAGTTTTAAAGATAGAAAAAAATAATTAAATATTGGGGGAATTTTTTTTTTGAAGTGAGCGGAAAAAGTACATTTAAATGAAGGAACAAGTATATTTATCTAAAGAAAACCACTTAACAGAGAAAATAACAATCCAGCAGAAAGCTATTTGCAATGGTAAAATCATGACTCACTTGCAATGGAATGATAACCGAACACCATAAAAGCAGAGGCTATTTTCATAATATCTACAAAAACACAATATAGTATGTCTTAAAATTACTTTTTAAGATCGTATATATCTATGCAGAAACATAATCACTTCCCTAATAATTGTCCTATTTGTTTAAAATGTATCCCTAACTAAAACTTTTTTTAACTTAGATAGAGAATTGTGTTCTTATTGCGGTTTGTGTGACTGTGGTGATATTTTCTTTTTTGTCCTAGTGGCCATTATCACCACTGCAGGAAATGATGGCCAATGCAACTTTTTAAAGTTGTCACTAGGGATGGGCTGAACCTCCCCCTGTTCGGTTCGCACTTGAACTTTCGAACATCGGGGAAGTTTGGAACTGAATAATGAACCCCACTGAAGTCTATGGGACCTGAATGTGAAAAACCAAAAGTGCCCATTTTGAAGCCTTATTTGCAAGTAATTGGGCATACAATGGTTATGGGGGTTTTAAATGAGTAGTGATTTATTGATGCTTAAAGTAAAAGCATAAAAATGAAAAATTCCTTTCAATATAATGCCTGGGGGGGGGGGGGGTCCCCTTAGTCTACCTGTAAAGTGGCACATCTGTACCGTGTATAGGATCTGCTGCAGCAATAATTGCATTTATAAAGGCAAAAAAATTATATTTTCCCTGCAATTTTGTAAGCAATGGCTTGGGGAGCCCATCTGTATGATGAGGCCCCAATGTAGCACACTGGGAACAACATTAGAGATGTTTTGGATAAATTCTGGTGTCTCTTCCACAGACTTTGGATAGAAGTAACGGGTGTGGAAGAATTGTGCTTTAGGTGTCAGTGGTGCCTTCACACTGTAACCCTATCAGAGGTACTCTTGGTGAAAGCAGGAATTGACCTTGCTGTCAAAAATTGCAATGATATGCACCTGTCAAACAGGTGCGGATAAATTGGTTCTTAAGTGTCAGTGGTGCCTTCACACCATAACCCTCTAGACATACTCTTGATGAAAGCAAGAATTGGCTTTGCTGTAAAAAAATTAAATTTGATGCACCTGTCAAACAGGTGCTGAAAAATTGTTTTTTGGGTGTCGGTGGCACCGTCACACCATAATCCTATAGAGGTACTCTTGATGAGAGCAAGAATTGGTCTTGCTATAAAAAATTCAATTTGATGCACCTGTCAAACAGGTGCTCAAAAATTGTTTTTTTGGGTGTCGGTGGTTCCTTCATACCATAAGCGTATAGAGGTACTCTTGATGAAAGCAAGAATTGGCCTTGCTGACAAAAATTGCAATAATATGCACCTGGAATAATAACAGAAAAAATCTGCACTAAAACAATAAAAACAGTATTGAGAAGGAGCAGCTAGCATAAATTGCTTTGATCAACAAATACTTAGCCCCAAACAATGAGCAAACATTAGATCCACAGTCCATAGGTTGGTGAAGCATAGGAGTCACAGGAGCAACTGAAATGCAAGAAAGAAGCAGCACTAGGGTTTAGCAAGTCTCCTTACCAGATACCAGTGTCAAAAGGGCATGTATGAATGCAAGCTCTTCCAGTTTAGTTCAACCTCTTCAGGAACGCTCATACGTCACCCACAGTGAACATCAATAGTGGAACCTCTCTAGCGTATCATATCACGGGGAGGAAATGTATATTCATAGTGAAATCCATGACAGATCACATACACACAGCCACATATTGTGGAAGGAAGTCCCAACACCTTCTAACAGTGCATTATGGAAAGGAAACACACCACCTCAGTGTCCAGCAAGTCTCCTTACCACAGATATATATACATAAGCAAATGTGGTTCCTTTGGTCAGATACAGGGTTTCTTCTCCCAACAATCAAAGGCAAAGGTATGGATCACATATGATGCCGGATGGAGCATCTCCCACATTAGGTTCTACTTACAGGATAGTAAAAACGTTACAGCATAAGTAAAAGCAAATTCCGCGGTTCTCTGGTTCTGTCTGGTAAGGAAACTTTCTAAACCCTAGTGCTGCTTCTTTCCTGCATTTCAGTTGCTCCTGTGACTCCTATGCTTCACCAACCTATGGACTGTGGATCTAATGTTTGCTCATTGTTTGGGACTTTTAAGGTTGCTGGTCGAGACTAATAGTCCTTTTCTTGATATCGACTGCGTCCAAATGTATTTATAGCGCTGCATACAGACTATTATTCTAATAATATGCATCTGTAAAACAGGTGGGGAAAAATTGGTCCTTGGGTGTCAGTGGTACCTTCACATCATAACCCTATACATGATATGCACCTGTAAAACAGGTGCAGAAAAATTGTTTTTTGGGTGTCGGTGGCACCTTCACACCGTAATCCTATACAGGTACTCTTGATGAAAGCAAGAATTTGCCTTGCTGTAAAAAAATTACATTTGATGCAGCTGTCACATCATAACCCTATACATGATATGCACCTGTAAAACAGGTGCAGAAAAATTGGTCTTTGGGTGTTAATTGTGCCCATGAATAGAGTTGGGGCGAACCCGAACTGTATAGTTCGGGTTCATACCGAAATTTCAGGGTTTTCAGAACTCGGACCCAAACCCGGACTTTTCAAAAAAAGTCCGGGTTCGAGTTCGGGGTTCTGGTATTTGATTCCACATGTTGAATAGCTGCCAAGGGCAGCCAATCAACAAGTGTTTCACTGGTTTGCCCTTAGAAGCCATCACAGCCATGCCTACTAATGGCATGGCTGTGATTGGCCAGTGCATCATGTGACACAGCCTCTATATGGGGCTGGAGTCACCGTGCTGCATGTCATATGCTCTCAGGATAGTTTAGGGAGAGGAGCTGCTGGCTCTGTGAGGGACAGATTGCAGATATTATAGAACATCTCATCCTGCATTACTGAACGATCTGATTGTGGACTAGGTAGAGACACTAGTATTGCTGCTTTGAGGGACAGATTGCAGACCTCATCCTGCTGCACAGAACGAACTGACTGGACTAGGTAGAGTCTGGTGCTTTAAGGGAAAGATTATTGTTCTAAAATCATCTCTACATTCTATGGGGAAAGGTTCCAGCTGTTGCTTAGAGGGACAGATGATTGTTCTAAAATCATCTCCAAGTTATATAGGGAAAGGTTCCAGCTGTTGCTTTAAGGGAAAGATTATTGTTCTAAAATCATCTCCAAGTTCTATAGGGAAAAGTTCCAGCTGTTGCTTAGAGGGACAGATTATTGTTCTAAAATCAACTCCAAGTTCTATAGGGAAAGTTTCTTCCAGCTGTTGCTTAGAGAGCCATATTATTGTTCTAAAATCATCTCCAAGTTCTATAGGGAAAGTTTCTTCCAGCCGTTGCTTAGAGAGCCATATTATTGTTCTAAAATCATCTCCAAGTTCTATAGGGAAAGTTTCTTCCAGCCGTTGCTTAGACAGCCATATTATTGTTCTAAAATCATCTCCAGGTTCTATAGGGAAAGTTTCTTCCAGCTGTTGCTTAGAGGGACAGATTATTGTTCTAAAATCATCTTCTAGTTCTATAGGGAGAGGTTCCTTCTGTTGCTTAAAGGGACAGATTATTGTTTCTTGCACAAAATTAAAAAGTGCATCTACATTGCTGGTTTAAAAAAAAAAAAAAAATTCTAAAAACTACATTTGTGTCCAGCGGTGCATTTCTTGCACAAAAATAAAAAAAAAGTCTACATTGCTGGTTTAAAAAAAAAAAAAACTAATTCCAAAAACTACATTTGCAGCCAGCGGTGCATTTCTTGCACAAAAATAAAAAAAACAGTGTTGGCTACCTCCTCCTCCTCCACTGCCACTTTCACCACCTCCTCAACCTCCAACTCCACATCCTCCTCCATTTTTGATTTTTTTTATGTGATTTTAGCTTAAAAATTATTTTAAGTTATTTCCCTATCCCCATTTCTTTGTAGGGCACTTGTCCGACTCTTGCCCCCATTTTCCTTCCTTTTGCAGACCTCTAGGCCTTGCCAGGACTTTGTTACAGCCATTTTTGTGCCTAAAAGTTCGGGTCCCCATTGATTTCAACTTGATTTAATTGATTCGACTTTTTCCCAAAGTTCGGCCGAAACTGCAGAACCTGAATTTCCAGAGGTTTGTTCAACTCTACCCATGAAGCCTATACCAAAAACATTCTTCCACATGAAATCAACACCCACAAAGCTAGGCAGCCTAGAAGTCCTACAGAGATTCCATATCCCAAAACAATGAATCGGCGACATCGGTATCAGGGGCTTCATAGCTGCTGGTAACCCAGGACTGAATCATTTTGATAAAAGTCAGACAGTCCATGGAGTCTGTGGACAGACACATTCTATGATCAGTAACAAAACCTCCAGCAGCACTGAATGCCCGTTCGGAAAGCACGCTGGATGCAGGGCAGCCCAGCAGCTCAATAGCATGCTGGGCAAGTTCTGGCCAGTGGTCTATTCTCATGACCCAGTAAGCCAGTGGATCATTGACTGGAAAGCTCTCTGTCTCTGTTTTCGCCCCTAGATAATCGTCCACCATGTGATGCAGACGCTGCTGATGGGATGTGGAAGCTGACAGCCCAGGACTGCAAAGACTAAAGAAATAGTGATATGCATCACTTAGGCGGCCTCTTTCTCCTTCTCCAACAGAAGCCTCAAAACTACATTTTCCATGACACTGTAACCTACTAGAGTCAGGATAAAATCCTCTTTAAGGTGTCCTCAAGAGATTTCATCTTCTGCACTTTCTGTGGGGACGGGATGAGTTCAGAGACTTTCCCCTTATAATGGTGGTCAAGGAGGGTTGCCAACCAATAGTGATCCTTCTCCTTTATTAAAGCGGAGGTCTGAGGGCTAAAAAAAAAATGAAAAGTCAGCAGCTACACATACAGTAGCTGCTGACTTTTAATATTAGGACACTTACCTGTCCTGGAGTCCAGCGATGTCGGCACCCGCCGCCGATCTTCAGATCGGGGGACGGGTGCAGCCGCCTCCATCGCGGGTAAGGGAACCCGGACGTGTAAGCAGTACAGCTTCACGCCAGACACCTTACTGCGCATGCCCGAGGCTCTGCTGCGCTCTGCTACTGGCCAGGCGGCCAGAAGCAGAGCGAGCAGGGAGGAGGGAGCCGGGCTGCTGACGTCAGCGGCCGCATCCGCCGGCCAGAGCTCCCGGATGTGTGGAAAAGGACACCTGTCTAAAGACAGGTGTCCTCTTCCCCCTCCCCCCGAAAGGTGCCAAATGTGACACCTGAGGGGGGGAGGAATCCAACCAGCAAAGTTCCACTTTAGGGTGGAACTCCGCTTTAAGGAAAGAAAGAAAAGGAGTGAGTGTGGCGCTGCTCTTAATGTGCTAATGGATTGCTGTTCTTTGGTTACTTATAAAATAAATGGATGTATATATGTGATCTTGGTTTCTAAAAAAGATTAATAAGTCCAATAATAAAGTGACCTTGTGCGAATCGTATGCACAAAACACTCCTATTTCATCCAAAAGAAATGTGAAAAATAATATGTTTAAAATTCTGGTGGAAAAAAAATACTAATTCTTTAATTAATTATAGAAAAATATATAAGTGATCTCAAATTCTATTCTTAGCCAATAATAAAAATGCTTCAATTTCTAATGAAAAAAAGAAAAAATCTATGGTTAAAGTTCATATAAAAAAACGAATTGTGGTGGAAATTGACTGGTGTCTAAAATAGTCCACTGATAATTACAGCTTTAATAATCCGTGATTCTGAAAAAATAATAAATAAAACCCAGTCCATAAACAAGCTTTATAAATCCGCAGTTCATTCATGAAATGCCAGTTCAAATGATAAAACCTGTTGTCTTCTTCTTTTAGTAATTGTTGTTAATGCTTACAAAAAACATCAAACAGGTGCTGGTGTTGCAATCTGTGCTCCCCTAAGGTAAATGCACTTATCAGAGAGCAGTCCCCTCTAGGGGATGTTGTGCCTTTACAGCAACCCTGCTGTTCTGGGGTCTTTTTGGAGGCCTTTCTTGTCTCAGGAGATGTTCCCTACCTTGGGGTATTGTTACGCCTCCTGTGTGCCTCTGCTATGCCAGGATGTGAATCCTTTCCTGGAAGAACCTTCCACCCCTTCGTTCCAAGATGTTAGCATGCAAAACTCAAATGGAGTCCGTAATGCACTAACATTTTAAAGCTTATTTTATTCCTTAATGCAGTGCACTTGCATGATGCCCAAATGTACAAAAAACATTGTCCGAAGTTGCAAAGAAAAAAACTAAGAAAAAACATGTTTGCTATTGTGTTCCACGGGCCATAGGAAGTGCAATGACACTTAGATGTTCCGCCATACTAGTTTCGTCATACTGACGTCATCAGAACGGCCACATATGCCACATATTCTTGGGTCCTTTCGCAGGCTTTGAAGCATGAGGGAGCCCATGCACCGCAGATTTGCAGAGGCATGAGAAGCAGACTCCTTGGGGTCACTCAGGATAACAGTATCTGGAACTGCCTCCTTCCAGCCATGTACTACTCCCAAGGGTTCTGGGGACGAAAAGCCATTGCTTATTGTTTGACGTATGTCTTCCTCTGCTTCAATGTCTCTGAAACTGCCAGAGTCCTCCTCCTCCTCCCTCTCTCTCTCTCCTCTTGTTTGTTCTGTGGCATAGGAACAATGGTGTCTGCATGAAGTGGACCTTGAGAGGAAAGGAAGTCCTCCTCTTCCTCCCTCTGCTCTGCATCTAGTGCCCTGTCCATAATGCCACACAGAGTCTGCTCCAGCTGGAACACAACAGGGATTGTGTCACTGATGCATGCATTGTCACAGCTCACCATCCTTTTGGCCTCCTCAAATGGTGACAGTACATTGCATGCATCTTTTATGAGCAGCCATTGTTGTGGAGAAAAAACGCTGAGCCAGCCTGAGCCTATCGTTGTGCCATACTCACACAGGTTCTCATTGATGGCCCTCTGCTGCATGTACAGGGGCTGCAGCATTGCCAAAGTCGAGATCCAGCTGGTGGGCATGTCCCAAATCAGGTGGTTTACGGGCAGGTGGAATTCCCGCCAAATTTCAGCCAACCGGTCACTGGCTGTTTATGACCGCCTGAAATGGTTACATACTCTTCTGGCCTGCTTTAGCAGATTTTCCAACCCTGCGTACTTTTTAGGAAATGCTGAGCCACCAATTTAATATTATTATTATTATTATGCAGGATTTATATAGCACCAACAGTTTACGCAGCACTTTACAACATGAGGGATACAATACAGTAGGAATTAGAGGGCCCTGCTTATTAGAGCTTACAATCTAAGAGGGAAGCACATCTAAGGATGGACAGGAGGCCTGTGACATTATCACACACCACCATTCCTGGCTCCAGCTGGCGTGGAGGGAACCACCTCTGGGCCTGTCCCTGCAGAGCTGCAAGAATCTCTGCTCTGGTGTGGTCTCCTAGACATACCAGTTGAAGCACTGCATGACACCTTTTAGCCTGACTCATTGTATAGCCCTTTGAACGCTTACCGGGTACTTGCGGTTCATAGGACAATTCAGCAAAGGAGGTCATGGAGGAGGAGGAGGGGGTAGAGCTGACAAATTTCACATTATCATCACCAGCTGTATGGAGACGTGAGGACGCAACAAGCTGCAGCACTGAGCCCTGTCCTGCATCCTTCTGAGTTGCAAGCAATGTTACCCAGTGTGCTGGGAACAAAATATATTGTCGCTTGCTGGAACACATGTTAGAAGTAACGTGGAGTTTGCAGCTGACTGCCTTGCCCAATGGTACCACAACATTGCCTTCCACGTGATGGTAGAGAGATAGAATGGACTTATATGAAAAGAAGTAATGGCTGTGAACCTGCCATTGTTGTACAGCACATTCTGCAAATTCACAGAAGGGGGCAGAATCCACCAGGCGGAAAGACAGAAGTTGATGAGCCAGCAGCCTTCATGAGCTTGCATTTAGATGCTGGGCATGTGGGTGGCAGGGACTGTATTTTTTTCGCTGCAGCAGATTGGGCAGAAAAAATTGCTGGCTATAGTCTACAGCTAGTGGTGTGCTGCTGGCAGATGTGCTGCTTAGGACCTTGGACACCCTGCGCTATACCATCATCCCTGTCAGTGGAGGCTGTTGAGAGGTCATGAGGTATAGCAGGGGCAGACTAAGGTGAGTAAGGAGAAGGAGGGACAGATTTGTGCCCTTTTTGTGTGGCTTTTAGGTGCTCTTGCCAACAGGCTGAGTGGTGGGAGGTTAAATTCCTTGTCAAGCAGGTGGTACCCAAATGGCCAGTGTTTTTTGCCATGTTTGATGTGCTTGAGACAAAGTTTGATCGACTGCAGATGTACTAAAAAAGGCCCAGACAGCTGAGCTGTGGGAAGTGGGCCGGGAGATAACAGCTTCACAACATGATGAAATAGGGTGGCTGCTCTCTACTCTTTCATGATGGCTGCCTCATTGGGGTTGTGCCTCACCCTCGCTTTCCTCCTCTGCTCTATCTGGCACCCAAGTCACGTCAGTAACCTCATCATCATCATCTCCTCCATCCTCATTACCATCCTCATTACCATTGGAGACAATTTGGCAATACGCTGTGGCTGAGGGAATATGAATGCCAATTTGTGTTCAAGTGTTCTCCCTTCTCTGTGGGCTCATGTTCCTGCCTTCCTCAACCTCAGAACCAACATCTGAATCCGGTAATGGCTGTGCATCGTCAAGGAGCAAGCGGCTGACGATGTGTTCAAATAACTCAGACTCCTCCATGGCTGATGCTGGGGCTATGGCAAGAATAGATGTGGACAAAGAGGCAGGTTTAGCTACTCTGGCAGCTGCAGGAGACTCTGCTTGTCTGATGGAGGATGAGGATGGTTAGTAAGCCAGTCCACCACCTCCTCTGCATGCTGTGGCTGGATAGCATGGGCAACATCACTAAATAGAGGAAATTATGCCTTGCCTGAGGATTGACCATGTCCACCTTTGCCTGTGGACACATACGTTGCTGGCCATGGGGGACGTCTGCCTCTCCTTGTTGCCTTCCCAGACTTTACTGGGAGTGAGGGGCGGTGCTTATTAACAAAATGTAATAAAGATGTGGAAATGTGTACATGGATGCACTTTTATCAATGGAAAGTGGTGTTTGGTGCATTTTAATTTGAGTACTCACTACACAGACAGACTCCATGTATACAATATAATATACTAAGTCAAACGTACAGAAATATACTATGTTAAATGTGTACTAATGCAATGAAATATATAGTGCTAAACTTGCAGTAACGCACAGAACTATATGGCTTTAAGCTTGCAGTAACACAATGAAGTATATAGCGTTAAACTTGCAGCAACGCACAGAAGTATATAGCGTTAAACTTGCAGTAATGCCCAGAACTCTATGGCGTTAAACTTGCAGTAACGCACAGAACTATATGGAGTTAAACGTGCAGTAACGCACATAACTATATGACGTTAAACTTGCAGTAATGCACAGAACTATATGGAGTTAAACATTCAGTAACGCAATGAAACATACAATGATAAACGGTCACTACACTGACACTATCTGAACTGTCCCCACTTGCACACTAATGTAAAGATGAATAGTGGTCAATACACTACAATCACACTATCTGAACTGTCCCTACTCTAGATATACACTAATGTAAAGATGAATGACTCGTCACTACATTACGCTAACACTGAATCTGAATGACAAAAAAATGAATTATGGTCGTCACTACACTCACACTATCCCTAGATTGACACTAAACAAATATTCTACACTGACAATAGAATCACAATAGCACACTATAGCACACTAACTGTCTAGTAGCACTGAACAGAGCCCTGTTCTATTTCTCTTATAGTGTGGGGCTGGACTAAGAGCAATGAGTTATGATTGGATAGAATCATCATGACAGTGTCCAATCATGACTCTGACAGTGCTCTGTGCCCTAATTGGGTGAAGCTTTCACTGCTTCAGCCAATCAGGGCTTTCACTGTACTGTGCAGTGGCACAGTGCATTGTGCTCGTTTGGCGGGCCAAACAAACGGTCGAACACTCTAATAATTCAGGTGTGCAGTGAACTGGTGAATGTTCGGCCTGAATTCATGCTCTGGCTGAAGCATTCGCTCAGCCCTAGTTGTCACCAGAACAGGATGTGAGGGGAAATTATCCAATAGTTTAACTGTTCCAGAAGGGATTTCACCTTACTTTGGTAGGGTTTTCCACGTTTTCTTCTGCCTGAGAAGAAATGGAGAAATTATTTTAATCATAGTTCTAACACTCCACTAATAATTCCAATATTCTTCCAAAAATGGGGCTATGGGTGTTCTTCAAAGGATTTCTGTGCTGAGAACAATGTGAAAAATTGCCTTGCAGTCATGTTGACATTTCAGTGCTTTCTAACCTTGAGGCTGGGTTCACACTAGTGCAAATTGGATTTCACCGCATCCAATTTGCATGTCAGGAGATTGTGACCGGCTCTCTATGGAGCCGGTTCACACATCTCCGGAATGGCTCTGGTGCAAATTGCACAGGAATCCTGTGTGTCTTCTGGTCCATTTCAGGTCCAAATTCAGCCTTAAAATTTGGACTGAAATCGAACCTGAAACAGTGAACAGTGACGCACCAGACCCCTGTTGTGAGCCGCTCCATGCTGCGGTGTGAACCCAGCCTTGAGTCTCCTTTCACACCGGGGCGTTTACCAGGCGCTTTAGTGCTAAAAATAGCGCCTGTAAAGCACCTGAAAACTGCCTTTCCTGTCTCCCCAGTGTGAAAGCCCAAGTGCTTTCACACTAGGGCAGTGCGCTTGCTGGACAGGAAAAAAAGTCCTGCAAGCAGCATCTTTGGGACGGTGGAAGAGCGCTGCCCCTGCCATTGAAATGAATGGATGCTGCTTTCAAAGTACCTTAAAAGCGCTTTGAAAGCAGCACTAAATAGGTGCTTTTAATCCCTTTTTAACCCCTTCTGGGGGGTTAAAAGCGCCCACTAGAGACGCCAAAGCGCCGCTATAACAGCGGTAAAGCAGCACTAAAACTAGCAGCGCTTTACCGCTACTGCCCCAGTGTGAAAGTAGCCTAAGGGACACTGGAAGGGTGAAATGGAGTTGCTATGCTCTAATGGACAGTAAAGCTATTTAAAGAAAAACAGAGACCTGGAGGACCTGTCAGATTTTTTTGACCCCATACACACTATACATTGTCTGATTTCAATTAGATTTAACAAAACCATGTGGTGCAAAGGCCTTCCTGATTGCACACAAATTGAAACTCAATATGGTTTTGGTAAATCTAAAGGAAAAAATCTAAAGAAAATTGTATAATGTGTAGACAGCAAATGTGTGGATTTTGAGGAGCAGACAAAACCTGCTGAGCCATTTGCACCTATGACTGGAGGCGTGTAGCTGCAATCCTGTCTTGAGCAGTATTATTTCACATCATTGCTATCTACGTCACAGATGTGCTATAATCAAGCAGTAACTGAAGTCTGAATACAGAGGGAAAAAAGCCTAATAAAAGAAAATGAATGCAGCCACATCTAATGATTGGTAAAGGGCAATATAACCGTTATCAATACTTACTGTAATTTTCCTTTCCTGTCTCAGCCCCATGCCATCATGACCTCGGGATCAACTCTGCCCCTTTACCCCATGTAGGACATCCCTTACTAGCACAAATAAAAGACAGCCAGTACCTGGAGAACCCACTCTATAACTAGTCTGCGACGGACCAGGGAAGGTATGTGCTGGCATGGGGTAGAGCCAGGAAAGGAAAATTATGGTAAGTATTGATAACAATTTTCATTTTCCTGGCCCAGCCCCATGCCATCATGACCTCGGGATCTAACTAGGCCATTACCGGGGGGGGGGGGGACAAATACCGGGTGCCAAAGTAAGTTTATTAACAAGTGGGTTCTCCAGGTACTGGCTGTCTTTTATTTGTGCTAGTAAGGGATGTCCTACATGGGGTCAAGGAGTCGAATTTACCTTGAGGTCATGATAGGGGCTTAGCCAGGAAAATATGTTTTGGGTTTAATACCTCTGTCAGGCCTCATACACGGGTGTTATGAAAAACGAGCTGTAAAACTAGTACCGATGCCTGGAAAAAAGCCTGCATTGGCGTCAATGTGTGTTTATCCATGCTGGCTTTTAGCCGTGTTTCTCTGCCTCTATTCAAAATCAATGGTTCCCTATGGGAGCACATTGATTTGAATAGAATTTGCACCAGAAGTCGGATCATTATGATCCGACTTGCAGTGCGACTTGTGTGCTGAGGATCTTGAAGGGGAACCCCCTGAAAAAAGGGAAAAAAATTGTGTGGCGTCCCCCCAAAGTCCATACCAGACCCTTATCCAAGCATGCAGCCAAGCAGGTCAGGAAAGGGGTTTTTGGGGCCGGGGGCCCTGCACCCCCCACCCCAAAGCACCTTGTCCCCATGTTGATTAGGACAAGGGCCTCTTCCTGACAGCCTTTAGCAAGGGGGCCCCCAGATCTCAGCCCCCCACCCTATGTGAATGAGTATGGGGTACATTGTACCCCTACCCATTCACCTAAAAAAGTGTCAAAAATAAACACACTACACAGGTTTTTAAAGTATTTTATTAAATCAGCTCTGGTATCTTCTCCCTTTCCGGCATCTTCTCCCTCCTCCAGCAATGTCTTCTCCCTCTCCGGTTCTTCTCCTCTCCGCGCTGTCTTCTCTTCTCCCTCTTTTGTCGGGTCTTCTGTCTTCTCACTCTTTTGCCTCTGTTCTTCTTCCGATGTTGACTCGACACGATCTCCCGCACTAATGCTGGCTCCACTGTGTGCAAGGACTTTTATTGGCATGGGGCGGGGCCACCTGCTAACATCATCTAGAGGCCCACCTCCTTGTGAGGTCACTGCCCCATCATGCCCTGGGACATTTTTTTGTGGCGTGGGGTTCCCCTTAAAACCCATACCAGACCGTAGGGTCTGGTATCTCTTGGGGGGAAACACCACACAATTTTTTTTTTCATTTTTGCGGGGGTTCCCCTTCAAGATCCTCAGCACGCAAGTCGCACCACAAGTCGGATCATCCTGACTTCTGGTGGGACTTCTATTCAAATCAATGGGCTCCCATAGGGAACCACTGATTTTGAATAGAGGCAGAGATACTCCTGACAAGACTTAACACTATGTATACATTGTTAAGCTGCGTTTTTGAGCTTACGTCTGCATTTTTAAAGCTCTAGCGCTGGAGCCTTAGAATGCGCAGGTCGTGGGTTGTTTTTGGAGCTTAAAAAAGCCTATGCCACTTACAGCTCAAAAACTCATGTGCGTGTGTATGAGACCATTGATTAAATTAAAGGGGTTCATGGATAATAAAGGATGGTAAGAGGTATAGGAAAATTCAACTGCCCTCAAACATCATTGTCTTTCAACCACATCTTAGCCCAGGTTCACACTGAGCGCGGGAAAGAAATGGTGCGAGTTCAGCTGAACTCGCACCATTTCATTCCCACATGTCAGTCCCGATTTCAGCGGCAATTTCACAGGCATTTGTGTGGGCTTCTGCACAGATACCTATGGAAATCGCACCTTTAAGTTGCAAAAAGTAGTACAAGAACTACTTTTTGAAAACGGTGCAGCGCTGCAAGTGCGGCGATGCACCGATTAGGATGGTGCCATTGCCGCCGATTTGGCATGCGATTTGACATGTCAAATCGCATGCCAAATTGTGTCAGTGTGAACCAGGGCTAATGCACAGATGAAACAAAAACTAGTGTGCTCAGAATCTGGTGCAACTGTGCATGGTAGCCAGTCTGCTTCTTGCTGATTGGTTTCTATGCAGAGTTGCACCAGGTTTTGCACAGCTTTAGTAAATAACCCCCTGTGTGTTTGTGTGTGGGGGGGGGGGTGTCAAGAGTCACCAGGTGATGTGTCACTTATCCCATGAAGAATATTAGTATTTAAAATAGGTTTTCACTTTTTCCACACAAACAATCTGGTTTGGAACATTTAGGCAGAAGGTGCTTGTGAGGCATACAGGTATCAGATTGTTGCAAAGTCTAGCTGAAAATAACAATATGAAGTCGGAAAAGTAAATACATTTTGGCATGTATACAAAATGATAATCAGGTGATACAATTATAAAAAAATACACTCATGTAACATGTTTTTATCCCTCTAGTCATTTGGTTTTAGTTTTTTTTTTTTTTAACAAATTTTGCAAATACAGAGAAAAAAACAAAGACAATATGTATTTGTTACTACAGCAGGTAGTAACAACAAATTCCAGAATATAATTTTTAGGTTCAGTGCACCAAAAACTGATATTTTAGCAGAGAGTTAAAGCAAGTGTGGCAAGATATAAATATTTCAATTAAATATTTTAATGGAAAACATTTCATTTACAGGAAGGGATTATGCTTTCTCCAATTGCTACACAGATCTGATCAACAAATGCATAAAGAGTTTGCTGAAATATCTTGTATTAAAGTTATTTTAAATGTTCTTTTTATTTTTAAAAAAATAACAAACAGGTTTATACTTACCTGCTCTCTGCAGTGGCATTGCACAAAGTGGTTTTGAACCTCCTTTTCTTGGGTCCACGCCAGTGCAAGTGACAAAAATGGCAGTAGAGTTGCAGGAGTGACCACGGAGGATCCAGTTTCTTCACCCTTGGAGATGTTCCAAGTATGATTTCTGTTTATGACTCTGGTAGCTGAAAACTGGGAGTCATATTGCTCTAGTGCGTGATTTGTGGACTACTCTGAGTAAAATAAGTTAATTGATATAGATGCAAATTGGAAGCAGTGGACTTCCATAAATCACTATATTGAGCACAAAATATTGAATGTTTACATGAATTTGTACAGGTTTTTAGTTTATTATTAGTGGTTGAAAACCCTTCCATATACCCAGTGAAGGGACTATCCTCAGGTGATAGACAGAGATGAAACAAATCCTCTTTCATTAGTTGTACCTGTTCAATTCAGAAAAATGGGGGTGGAGAGCTGAAGTTACACTCTGCAGAGCTCAGTGGGGAGAGGTCTGAAAGCTGATTGGAGGGAAGGGACAGACCCCCTTTCACACAGCACACGGATAAAGAGCTGAGGCTGTCAATCAACTGGAGGTCCCTCCCCTGTCACCTTTTTTCTCTTGGTGTCAGGAAAACTTGTCAGAAGTGACTCATACTGATAGGAGAGGAACGAGGCAGCACAAAGACATAGATGAGCGAGTTTGGGGTGGAGGAACTTGACTAGCCTGCACATGGTCCTGACCTCAACCTGATAAAACACCTTTGGGATGAATTAGAGCAGAGACTGTGAGCCAGGCCTTCTTGTCCAACATCAGTGCCTGACCTCACAAATGCACTTCAGGAAGAATGGTCAAACATTCCCATAGACACACTCCTAAACCTTGTGGACAGCCTTCCTAGAAGAGTTGAAGTTGTTATAGCTGCAAAGTCAATATAGAACCCTATGGACTAAGACTGGGATGTCATTAAAGTTCATGTTCGTGTAAAGGCAGGCGTCCCAATACCTTTGGGAATATAGTGTAATTGTGCAAGACTAGCTAAGCAGAATTACAAATCCTTTGGTGGGTAAAAGGGTTAAATCATATGTATATGGGGGGCGTGGACGACTTTTCCTTGAGCTCCTCTGGGGACCCGTGGGTAAACCACATTTGCACCGTGCTACACCATGATTTATACCAAAGTGGCGATGGGCAAGAGGACAGGGAGATCTCAGTCACTTAAAAACACGTCCTCAGGCTCCATTAAGCGATCCCTCGCCAAGGAGCCAGAGGATTCCTTAGATGCGGGTGAGCTAGGCCGCTCGCAGCATTGCGCAGGCTCCGCCCCCCGCCAGAAGCCTTCCACAAGGCACAGCTCCCCGGCTTCCTCCTGTGGATCATACAGAGCGGAAGGCTCCCATGGCTAAAGGTAAAGCACCTGGACCAGACGGTCTCTCCGTCACATACTATCGCACATTTCAAGACGCCCTTATCCCCTATTTTGCTAGATACGCAAGAACTTTCTCTGAAGGGGAGAAGCCGAGACCAGAAACCTTGCATGAGCATATTACTGTCTTACCCAAACAAGGAAAGGACCCAAGCCTATGTAGTAGCTACAGGCCGATATCTTTGTTAAACATTGATGCAAAAATCTATGCTAAGGCGCTGGCTAATCGTCTTCTCCCCCTCATTCTACAATGGGTATCCAGTGAACAGATGGGGTTCATCCCGGGTAGAGAAGCCCGTGATAACACGCTTCGCACTCTTTCCTTGATGGCCTATGTCCGGGCGACCTCCCAGCCCACCCTGCTACTCTCGACTGATGCTGAGAAGGCATTTGACATGGTAGACTGGGAGTATCTGATGGCCACGCTTTCCCACCTAGGAATACAGACAAAAATGCTTAATATGATTAAAGCCATTTATAGCTCCCCTACCGCTCAAATACGTATTAATGGCACACTTAGTGACTCTTTTACATTATTTAATGGCACTAGGCAGGGATGCCCCCTGTCCCCCATATTATTTGCCCTGTCCCTTGAACCATTCCTAGCAACGATTCGGCACAACCCCAATGTCCATGGTATCCACAAAAACAATTTTGAACATAAATATGCAGTGTATGCGGATGACATTCTATTCTACGTCCAACAACCCACGGTATCGCTCCCTAACTTACTATTGGCCCTAAGAATCATATGGAACCATCTCTAATTTTAAAATTAATTTAAGTCTGAAATACTTAATCTTTCCGTCCCAAAAAAGGTAATCGACAGCTTGAAGCCCACTTTGCCTTTTGCGTGGCAACCTCGCTCTCTAAAATACCTTGGGATACACCTGACCCCTTCACCCGCGGATCTATTTTCAGCAAATTTTGTCTCACTCCTGAACTCGATCAGACAAGATTTAAATGGGTGGAACCACTTGGCTTGCTCCTGGTTGGGTAGGATTAATGTCGTTAAGATGAACGTGCTGCCCAGGGTTTCTATTCCTGATGCAAATTATTCCCTATAGAATCCGACCGGGGTTTTTTTTCACTGTTATCTTCTGCCATTCTCCGATACGTATGGAGAAGAAAACACCCACGTATCTCCTTATTAGGAGTAAAATCACCGGGGGGCTTACCCTCCCTGACTTTAAAAAATACCACCTAGCTGTAATACTGCAGAGAATTTCTGATTGGAAGCACCACTCCCCATCCAAATTGTGGGTACAGCTTGAACAGAATCTCTGCGACACAGACCCATTCGTGCAACTCTGGATCCCAAAGACTCATAGATCACTCTCAACACAAACCTCCCCCCTGACTCGGTCCACTCTGGCTGTATGGGACTCTATACACAGAGGGTATGGATGGCCTTTCAACTCACCTTTAATGCCACTGATGGGCCACAACTATTTTGCACTAGGATATCTGGATCCCCAATTCCGCAACTGGCTACCTAACCCTGGTACACTTTTGCACCAAGTGACCACTGCAGGGGAGATTTTTGCAGTTATCTCGGTTCATTAAGGCACTTCAGAAACCACTCCACTCCTTTGCCGAACTTACTCCAATAGAGAGAATTCTGGCACATAATCAACCACCAACCAACACTATCTTGCAATTCTACAAAGCTCTATTGGTGATAGATGACTCTTTTTCTCCTAACTATCTGAAAGCCTGGAAAACGGACTTGCAGCAATCCCTCACGGACAATCAAAGTTCCAAGGTTCTTCAGCTTGCACATACCTCTTCCATTGCCTCCAAAGCGGCAGAAGTCAACTATAAAATATTGACTAGATGGCACCTCACCCCCTCTACTCTACACAAGATCTTCCCAGAAACATCGGCTTTATGCTAGAGGGGTGCGGAGCAATAGCCACACATGGCCACATATGGTGGCAGTGCCCAAAAATTCAACCATTTTGGTCCGCTGTCCTACATTGGATGGAAAAGATACAGGGCTTCCCCACAAAGAATGATCCTTGGGTCGTTCTATTTCATTGTACAGACGAGCCAGCCGGCCTGTATAAGAGGTCTATGACTCCCCATCTTCTGAACGCAGCTAAAGCACTTATTCCGCCTTATTGGAAGACCGTCACCAGCCCTACTATTCAGCAATAGCTAAAAGCTTTTGACCACTTATATCACATGGAAGACCTTACATATTCCCTGAGGGATAAGGCCTCAGTATCTCACAAAATATGGTTCGCCTTCACATTCACCTCTGCATACTCTGAATTGATGTCTCATCAAGGTCAAAGTCATTAACTGGTTTACTATGCATAGTGTAAACCTCTCTCGGCCGTACCTACTTACCCCTCCTCCCCTCTTCCCCCCCTCTACTTACTACCTACCCCGCTTTTTCCTTTTTCTTTTTTTATGGCTTCTCGCCTTTTTCCGCTCTGCTCCTACTCCTTTTCGTTCTACTTCCCTCTGTGTTCTCTGTTTCCTAATCTTTCTCTTTTGTGCTACTCCACCTCTCGCTTCTCCTTGTGAGATTTCTGGGGATTAAGAATGGTGCTGCTTCAGATGCAACATTCGATAATGTGGTCAGATGCGATTACTTGCTGATTCAGGAACATTGGGCTCAGATTACTAATGATATGCTTGTATACTGCCAAAGCTGTATATCTGAACACACGTACTTATTTTGTACCATTCTTATCTTGATCTTGTTTTATGTTTTCTGTAGTTACCAAAATTCTTCCTCAATAAAAAGTTATTAAACTAAATCATATGTATATCAGTTATGTATGTACAGTACCGTCTTGCTATTACTTCCACTTTTATGTACATTTTAATGAGCACTATTTTGTTGAACAGATTGCTCCAGATTTTTTTTTTCCTAAGAGAAAACATACAACAGCTTCTGCATTTCAACAGATGCCTTCATAAAAATCCTTTGCTAGCAGCTATAATATGTAAATACATAAGGCTTAAACTGCATATAGATAAAAACAACCACAATAATAGCATTAAAACAAATGTTTGTAAAGCCTAGCGTTGAGCATGCCGTATACGATTTGACTGACACTATAACCTCTCCCACAGAACAACCTGGATTCACCTCTCTTGCCCAAGGCAATGTTGTACAGTAATAATCACTCCTGTTTTGAAGAGATATCGGCTGCCAAGTTATACATGTGCAGGTCAGCAGATGTTTTCATTTTACAAGGAATAGGGGATCATACATTCATCAAATGCTTCACATTTTTATGTTTCATTACAATGCTTTTTTTTGCATATTTCTGGTAAACTTACTAATTATTTGTCCTGAATTTCTACACAATTAAAATAGATGGCGATAGTGGAATTACAAAAATCTGGTCGTCACTAAAATAGTGGAGAACAAAGGTTTGACAGAATGAGTCAAATATGATTCATAAGGTTAAATATGCAGCAGTATAGTGCAGACCACAATACTTTACTAAAAACTGGAATCTGTAACTAGCACCTACATCTACTTTTTTAAATTCACAAATAAGGCCACCCACACTGATACAACCACAGAGCTTTTTCTAAATTGTTTTTACCTATTTCATGTTAGTTTGTGCAGGGCCTAGTGTTACCCAGTTACATTTAGGCTCCTTTCACACTGGAGCCACCCAAGTGCTAGCGGTAAAACACTGTTAACTTGCGGCGCTTTACCGCTATTCGGGCTGTGGCAGTGCGCTTTTAACCCCCCCACAAGGGGTTAAACAGGGGTTAAATGTGCCAGTTTGCAGTGCTCCTGAAGTGGTGTTCAGCTCTTTGGGAGCGCTGCCCCATTGTTTTCAATGGGCAGGGGTGGTATAGGAGCGGTGAATACACCGCTGTAAAGATGCGGCTTGCAGGACTTTTTTTATTGTCCCGCAAGCGCACCGTCCCAGTGTGAAAGCACTCAGGCTTTCACACTGGGGTGTATTGGGGGAGTTTTTCAGGCACGTTTTAGTCTCTATTTTAGCAAGCAACCACCCCCCGGTTGGTCGGTTGGCGGACGGCACCCCTCCGCACTGAAGACCTGAGCAGCGGAGAGCCGATTGACTGCTCTCCTGACAGGGGGGGGCTGCGCTGAACGTTTATCAGCGCAGCCACCCTCAGGATCACCCCCACTGGACCACCAGGGAGCCGGATCAGGACCACCAGGGAGCCCCCCCTGGACATCGCAAGGAGGCTGCCCAGGACCACCAGGGAAATCACACAGAGGCCACCCAAGACCACAAGGGAGCCCCCACTAGACCACCAGGTAAGGGCAATATTATGCACTGTAGGGATGGCACTGTGCCCATGTATGATGCCTGCCAGTGCCATCCCTAACAGTGCTTGTTGCACGAGTGCCCACCACTGCCACCTATAAGTGCCCACTTGTGCCCACCTGTGCCACCTATCAGTGCCCACCTGTGCCACCTATCAGTGCCCCCCTGTGCCACCTAGAAGTGCCCACCTGTGCCACCTAAAAGTGCCCCCTATAAGTGCCCATCAGTGCCCAGTGCCACTTATCAGTGCCGCCTATGAGTGTCCATCAGTGCCGCATATCAGTGCCACGTATCAGTGCCTGTCAGTGTTGCTTGCCAGTGCCGCCCATCAGTGCTGCATATGTGCCCCATTATCAGTGCAACCTTATCAGTGCCACCTCATCAGTGCCCGTCAGTGTATCCTCATCAGTGCCCATCAGTGTAGCCACATCAGTGCCCGTCAGTGAAGGAGAAAATGTACTTTATACAAATTTTTGTGACAGAAACAAAGAAAAAATTTTTTTTTAAAAAATTTTCGGTCTTTTTTTTGTTATAGCGCAAAAAATAAAAACTGTAGGGGTGATCAAATACCACAAAAAGAAAGCTCTATTTGTGGGAACAAAATGATAAAAATTTTGTTTGGGTACAACGTCGCACGACCGCGCAATTCTCATTCTAATCGCAACAGCACTGAAAGCTGAAAATTGGTCTGGGCAGGAAGTGTTCTAAGTGTCTGGTATTGAAGTGATTAATGTCTAAACTGCTGGCAACAAAAGTAAGCATACCCCTAAGTGAAAATGTCCAAATTGAGCCCAATTAGCCATTTTCCCTCCCTGTTATCATGTGACTCGTTAGTGTTACAAGGTCTCAGATGTGAATGGGGCACAGGTGTGTTAAATTTGGTGTTATCGCTCTCACTCTCTCATACTGGTCACTGGAAGTTCAACATGGCACCTCATGGCAAAGAACTCTCTGAGGATCTGAAAAAAAGAATTGTTGTGCTACATAAAGATGGTCTAGGCCAGTGTTTCTCAACCTTTTTGACTTTGGGGGACCCTTGGCAAAAAGTTTAAGATCTCGGGAAACCCCTGAAAAAAAAATTCAGATCTACAGCTCACAGAACATTGGATCTGATCAGCGAGCTGTAGATCTAACAGCAATAAAGAAACCTTATCAAATAATAGAATAGGTATTGTAAAAAAAACACTTCCCCCTTTCACAGTAGGTGTCCCACACAGAGCCCCCTTCACAGCAGGTGTCCCACACAGAGCCCCCTTCACAGCAGGTGTCCCACACAGAGCCCCCTTCACAGCAGGTGTTCCACACAGAGCCACCTTCACAGCAGGTGTCCCACACAGAGCCCCTTCACAGCAGGTGTCCCACACAGAGTACCCTTCACAGTAGTTGTCCCATTTAGAGCCCCCTTCAAAGTAGTTGTCCCATTTAGAGCCCCCTTCACAGTAGTTGTCCCATTTAGAGCCCCCTTCACAGTAGTTGTCCCATTTAGAGCTCCTTCACAGTAGTTGTCACATTTAGAGTCCCCTTCACAGTAGTTGTCCCATTTAGAGCTCCTTCACAGTAGTTGTCCCATTTAGAGTCTCCTTCACAATAGGTGTCACATCTAGAGCCCCCTTCACAGTAGTTGTCCCATTTAGAGTCCCCTTCGCAGTAGT
>BLSH010367861.1:2188428-2222214 GCA_018402905.1 Glandirana rugosa | reverse complement strand
TCAAAGTGTCCAACGGTGACCTCGGGAGAAGGGGAGGAGGTACTGCTGAAGTACCTCGACCACCTACAATCTCTGGAAGGTGAAAGGTAAACTCCTACGAGATGTCTACGAATTATCCCACATCCAGACCTCTTTAAGAAATGATCACAACTCGCTTGGGCCTGACATTGCAAGCCCAGGCATGGCTTGAAATCCCACAGGCACCGTGCCTGGGCCTGGGCCTGTAAAGTTTTTAGCAAGCCCAAGCCAGGCCCCAAGACGATAAAATGAGGTGCACAACTCTTCGACGTCCCGTCGGTTAGTTGTTCGCAAAGTGGAACCCGAACGATTTTTGAAATGTCCGGGTCCGGGTCCGTGCCACGGACACCCTAAAGTTCGGTACGGACCCGAACGTTACAGTCCGGGTTCGCTCAACACTAGTAAAGAATTTCTCCAGACCTACACCCTATTAAGCATCTGTAGAGCATCCTCAAATGGAAAGTGGAAGGTCTCTAACATCCACCAGCTCCATGAAGTCGTCATGGAGGAGGGGAAGAGGGCTCCAGTGGCAACCTGTGAAACTCTGGTGAATGCCATGCCCAAGAGGGTTAAAACAGTGCTGGAAAATAATGGTGGCCACACAAAATATGGACACTTTGGGCTCAATTTGGACTTTTTCACTTAGGGGGTGTACTCACTTTTGTTGCCAGCGGTTTAGACATAAATGGCTGTTTGATGAGTTATTTTGAGGGGACAGCAAATGTACACTGTTATATAAGCTGTACACTCACCACTTTACATTGTAGCAAAGTGTAATTTATTCAGTGTTGTCACATGAAAAGATAGAATAAAATATTTACAAAAATGTGAGGGGTGTATTCACTTTTTTGAGATACTGTTTGTGTATTTCATCTGTGTATTTAGATATTTTCCTGAAATTCAGCTTTTATTGTAAGGTTTACTGTTTTAGTTAGCTGAGTCAGCCAACAGGGTTGGAAACCAGCCTAGACCTCCTAGAACAGAGGCCTGGTTACAGCTCTATGACTGATGTCACTTTGCCACATATATCCCCTTTCTTTTCCATTTTAAATTAAAGACCTGACAAAGGCTCTCAATGTAAAGACTAGATTTGCCAAGCCATCATTTTGTAAGTGTAAACCAGCAGACCACACTCTTACTCTTCAGAATGTTTAGTAATTACAGACAAAACAGTAGGCATTGAATTGTGTGGAATATCACCTAATTAAATAGTAAATAAAAAATCAAGATGCGCTTACAAGCCTCAATGTGCAGAGGGCCTGGGACACATCTAAGGGAATTTCCTTGAAGGTTCGGTAATAATGTGGCAGCTCTACCCCTCTCAAGTCGGCATCAGGGTGAGCTAAAGGAAGACCTAACTAAGAGGGTGCCAAAAGGGTTGCCTTTGCAGTCACTGACAGACCTCAGGCACAGAGCCCACTACTTCTCTTCTTCTTCTGAGACATTTTGAGGTTATTTATTGTATTCCCATGAAGGGATGGAACTTCTAAAACAACAGTTATATTTTCACAAATTGTTTTGCAAAATTCTGACATCTAAATGTAGTTGTATTGTCTAGTACTGTAGTCTTTATGTAATTATTTTTTTGCCAGTGACATTAACATCTATCCATACCCAAAATGTTTGTTTTTAGTTTTAAATAGAGTGAGGAAGGGTTAGAATATGTGCCAATTTTTACTGCTATATGGGGCTCCATTAAATTTCTCCTCACCCTGTTCTGGGGCAACATTTTACCAGACAGGAAGTAATGGAACATCTGCAAGAGGGAAACAGACAACTAAACAAACATTTCCATCTGTGCTGCTGTTAGAGAGATTCCCCCTCACTTCCTGTCTTGGTGATAACATTTTTACCAGACAGTAGGTTAAGGAATTTTTCCAACTGAGCCTCTGATGGTAGCAAAATGTGATAGGAGTCCTAACCCTTCCCCACTCTGTCCAGTTCACACTGTATTATCTCTCCTCTATATTTGGCTCTTCGGTTTTGTAGAAATTTCTCTAATGGTAAAACAAAGTTGTATTTCGGTCAGTTAAATAATTTTATTTATTTTATTGTTTTAAGGATCAAATAACTGGCTGACGAGTATTTTCAGTTTTGACAGAACAGTTCTAGTGAAAAATATTTTTTTATTATTATTGTTATCGTCATTGATATTATTACTACTATCATATATTACATAAATAGCTCCACATTTTCTAACTTTGATATATTAATGGAAATATCTCCGTTGACCTATTGAAGTCACATACAGCCACACAACAAGCATTTTATAAATACAGGTTTCCTTGTTTTTCTGCAATCGACCTATTACAAAAAGTAATAATAGTATTCACCATATGAATAATGATTTTTTTTACATGCAGAAATAACTTTTATTTACAAATGTAAAATATATAAAAAAAATTTATATATCATCCGCGCTCTAATAACGGTAATACAATTCCCAATACAAAGCAGCCAGCACTATTTGCTGATAAGCAAATATATATAAGTCCAGAAAGTTTGTATGCGGCACTAAAAAATCTTATCATAAAGTCTCTAATATGAAAGGGATAGATGGAAACCAAACACCAGCTTCAGTGTGTTTATCAGAAGCACACCACACCACACCACACCACAGTGACACTCCAATCTTCTTACCAGATGGAAGATAAAACAGGCATATATGTATAATATCACAGGCTTCCCCTTCATAGGGCACTTTTAGATCAATTCATCCAGGTGCAGGCTCTCCCCAGACCAGATCTCATGGGTCAGCAATGTAAATCAGCTATCCAGATTAGGTTTTCACAGAGGTCAGGCTCCCCTTATGAATATATCCACTCAGCAGGTATAAAGCAGCAGGTATAAAAGGTGCCACAGACAACAATAGAAAAAACACATAGTGAATAACTTTTATTTACATAGAACAGTGGTTCTCAACTCCTGTCCTCAGGACCCACCAACAGGCCAGATTTTAAGTATTACCTTGGGGAGATGCAGACTAGAATGCTGCAATCACTGAGCAGCAAATGATATCACCTGTGATGTATTTCAGTTATCCTGCAAACCTGGCCTTTTAGTGGGTCCCGATGACAGGAGTTGAGAACCACTGACATAGAATGATTTATTTGTATACTTATTTTTAAAAATTTTGCAGAATGCAACTGGCAATATTATAATTTCCCCAACTCTTGTCACTGTCACTGTTTCTGGTCTGCTTGCATATATAGAGCTAAATTAAAAAAATCAAAGAGTTTGACAAAAATTGGAATTTCTCTAGTCACAGTCCCAACATTCAATAAACCCTTCCTACCTAGATACCGATCCCCAAAATGATCACATCACTGTGATCTAATAAAACTATTTGATTCTTCTTTCCCCAACATTTTCTCAATGTCTTTCTCTTCCTTCACCATTTAGCACAGAATCGGGGAGACATTATGCTCAAACAGTGCCCTTATAGTTAAGCCTGTTTCCTCCTACGTACAGGTGATACTCGAAAAATTAGAATATCGTGCAAAAGTTCATTTATTTCAGTAATGCAACTTAAAAGGTGAAACTAATACATGAGATAGACTCATTACATGCAAAGCAAGATAGTTCAAGCTGTGATTTGTCATAATTGTGATGATTATGACTTACAGCTCATGAAAACCCCAAATCTCAAAAAATTAGAATATTGTGAAAAGGTGCAATATTCTAGGCTCAAAGTGTCCCACTCTAATCATCTAATTAAGCCATAACACCTGCAAAGGGTTCCTGAGCCTTTAAATGGTCTCTCAGTCTGGTACAGTAGGAATCACAATCATGGGAAAGGCTGCTGACCTGACAGTTGTGCAGAAAACCATAATTGACACACTCCATAAGGAGGGAAAGCCTCAAAAGGTAATTGCAAAAGAAGTTGGATGTTCCCAAAGTGCTGTATCAAAGCACATTAATAGAAAGTTATGTGGAAGGGAAAAGTGTGGAAGGAAAAGGTGCACAAGCAGCAGGGATGACCGCAGCCTGGAGAGGATTGTCAGGAAAAGGCCATTCAAAGGTGCTGGGGACTTTCACAAGGAGTGGACTGAGGCTGCAGTCAGTGCATCAAGAGCCACCACACACAGATGGATCCTGGACATGTCAGACGCGTCTTACCTGGGCTAAAGAAAAACAGACCTGGTCTGTAACTTAGTGGTCCAAAGTCCTCTTTTCTGATGAGAGCACATTTTGCATCTCATTTGGAAACCAAGGACCCAGAGTATGGAGGAAGAATGGAGAGGCACACACTGCAAGATGCTTGAAGTCCATTGTAAAGTTTCCACAGTCTGTGTTGATTTGGGGAGCCATGTCATCTGCTGGTGTTGGTCCACTGTGCTTCATTAAGTCCAGGGTCAACGCAGCCGTCTACCAGGAGATTTTGGAGCACTTCATGCTTCCTTCCACAGATGAGCTCTATGGGGATGCTGACTTCATTTTCCAGCAGGACTTGGCACCTGCCCACACTGCCAAAAGCACCAAAACCTGGTTCAATTACTGTGGGTAAAGTTGAGCGAACCCGAACTGTAAAGTTCGGGTCCGTGCCGAACGTTGGGGTGTCTGTGACCCGGACCCGAACATTTGAAAAAAAGTTTGGGTTCGGGGTTTGGGTAATTTATCCCGCATGTTGAAGCCATCACAGCCATGCCTACTAATGGCATGGCTGTGATTGGCCAGTGCATCATGTGACCCAGCCTCTGTATAAGCTGAAGTCTCGTAGTGCTGTATTTCACATGCTCTCAGGCTGGTGTAGGGAGAGGATGCTGCCAGCGCTGTGAGGGGGGGGTGACCTGATACCCCAGGTCAATGAATTTTGAGTCATGAGCTGTAAATCAAGATCCATGAGATGCTTCATATATGGTATGCATCCCATTGAATTTAACCTAACCCGTGTGAGGCACTCCTCAACAAGTCCATCTGAGTTCCATATATAGTTATATAACAGACTGCCCAGTAAAATAAGTGTAATTGAGTGTGAGCCAAGCTTTTCCTGCAGTTTTACCATTCTAAGTCCTGAGAGTACCTGAAAATATGCCACGCTAACCACATTTTATGAAGGTTATCCGGTTTATCTGTGGCAATAGCCGTGGCTTCTTCCATGTTAAAAATGTTGTTAATGTTATGTAGCCATTCTTTTATCGTCGGGGTATGCAAAGGTTTCCAGTGGATGGGGACCAGTGCCTTGGCAGTGTTTAAAAGATGTCTAACCAAGGAGCTTTTATACTTGCGGAGTGGTAAATCTGTAATGTATAAAAGGCAGCATTCAGGGGTCAGTGTCAAGCTTGTGTCCATGATTTTCTGTATCAACTCACACACCTGAGACCAGAAACAGGAAATCTTTGGACATTGCCACCATGATACATTGTCCCCTTAGTTTGTCCACACCTCCAACAGAGGTCAGACTCAGCAGGGTATCATTTTTTGATTTTTTTCTGGGGTGGCATACCAGTGTGTGAGAAGTTTATATGCAGTTTCTTGGAACCTGGTGCTGATGGAGCATTTATGTGCCATAATACACACTGTTTACCATTGCTTGTCTGTTATGGAAGTATTTAAGGTAGATTCCCATTTTACTTTAAAGTTGTCAATATCCGTTCTCATAGAGTGTGAGTTTTGAATTAGTGAATACGTGAATGATGTTGTGTTATTTAGGGTTCGTTCAGTCCAGCAGGTGTGTTCAAAGTGGGTTAATTTCCTAGAGCAGTTAAGCCGTCTCATTGGTTCTGTGATATAGCTATGAATTTGTCGATATGTCCAGAATGAAGGCTTGGGACACGGATCTGTAAATTGAAGGTTTGCAAGGGGGATTGACTTCCCTTTGGCAAAAAATTGCTTAACTACTATTGGTTTACCTATCTGGTCAAGATGTTTCTCAAACCATGGATTATCTAATCCCGGCAGGAATTCAGGGTTACCTCCTAGCGGAGTTAGTGGACTAGGTGCAATGGAAATGTCGGCGCTTTTAGCCAATTTGTGAAATATTTTTAGGGTTGTTCCCACCAGTGGATGATCTTTCAGTTCTGGTGGACACGCAGACCAAGGAATCCAAGGGGAGAACTGCACTGGTTTATCAGCTGTATCAGTTTCAAGCTTCACCCAGTCCTTACAGTCTCCATGGCAGTGCCAGTCAACCATTCTAGTTAGATGTGATGCATGATAATATCTTTGGAAATCTGGAAGGCCCATGCCTCCTTTGTCTTTTGGTCTTGTAATAATCTTGTGCCTGATTCTAGGTGTTCTGCGCGCCCATACAAACTGTGTTTGTAGAGTTTTAAGTTTCCGAAAGAAGCTATCTGGAATTCTGATTGGTAAGGTATGGAACAAGTATAGTAACTTTGGTAGGATGACCATTTTTAATATGGCCGCCATAGCAAACCAGCAAAATATTTTTTTATTCCAATTATTGAGGTCTTTTGTAAATGTACTGAGTTGGGGCAGGAAGTTTTTTCTTGTAAAGAGTGTGCATAGATGCAGTCAACCATATCCCAAGATACTTCAGCGCGACAGGTTCCCATTTGAAGGGGCAATTGATTTTCAGCTGGGTCAATTTATCATGTGGTATTGTTAAATTCAAACCTTCCGATTTGGAATAATTGATTTTTATATTGGATAGGTATCCGTATATATCAAAAGCCCTAGAAAGATTGGGTAGGGTTGTGTGTGGGCAGGCGACAAAAAATAGCATATCATCCGCGCATGCGGCGATCTTAAATGTTCCCTCCTTTACCCGGATGCCTTGCATAGATGGGTCCACATTAGAATTGATCGAACCTCTGGAAGTCCGGGTTCAGCCAACTTACGGACAAAGTCCGGGTTCGGGTCCAGACTTGACCCGAACTTTGACCCGGACCCCGAACCCCATTGAAATCAATGGGGACCCAAACTTTTAGGCACAAAAATGGCTGTAACAAAGTCCTGGCAAGTCCTAGAGGTCTGTAAAAGGAAGGAAAATGGGGGTAAGAGTTGGACAAGTGCCCTACAGAGAAATGGGGATAGGGAAATAACTTAAAATAATTTTTAAGCTAAAATCACATAAAAAAATCAAAAATGGAGGTGGATGTGGAGTTGCAGGTTGAGGAGGCGGTGAAAGTGGCGGTTTTATTTTTGTGCAAGAAATGGCCGCAAATGTAGTTTTTAGAACTTTTTTTTTTTTTAAATCAGCTATGTAGATGCACTTTTTAATTTTGTGCAAGAAACAATAATCTGTCCCTTTAAGCAACAGTAGTAGCAACTTCTCCCTATAGAACTTGGAGATGATTTTAGATTCTAAAATCATCTCCAAGTTATACAGGGAAAGGCTCCAGCTGTTGCTTTAAGGGAAAGATTATTGTTCTAAAATCATCTCCAATTTATATAGGAAAAGTCTATTGCAACCGCATAGAGCCATATTATTGTTATAAAATCATCTCCAAGTTGTATAGGAAAAAGTTTTTTTTCAGTCAATTGGTCTAGGACCCCTTCTTTATTCCTGATTCCCGGTATATTAGAAGTAGCTTTGGCTTCTCTCAGTGCCCTGGCTAAGAACTTACCGCTTTTATCGCCATGCTCATAATATATCCCTTTCCTGAAAAAGAGTAAGCGTTTGGATTTTGCCTCTACTAATTGTTGCAACTCTCTGCGCAAATCTGCAAGGGCTGTCACTAACGACTTGGATAGAGATTCTTTATGTTTGGATTCTAATTTAGCTATGGTGTTTGAGAGCTCTTCAACTTTTTTTCCTTTTATTTGCTTACGTTGTGACCCCATCTTTATCAATTCGCCCCTAATCACACATTTGTGAGCTTCCCACCTAACCAGGTGGGAAGTATCCTCTATGGGATTCTGCTGAAAGTAGTTTTTAATGTGGGTAGCCACCATCGCTTGTGTTTCAGGGTCTGTCAGAAGGCAGGCATTCAGATGGCAATTAAAAGATTTTTTTGGAGTTATATTCTGTTTCAGGGTTAGAGATATTGGAGCATGATCTGACAAACTCTGGAAACCTATATCCGCTCCTCTGACATTCCCTAGATCTCTTTGGGAGACAAACAGGAAATCAATTCACGAGTACCTGTTGTGTGGGATCGAGAGATACGTGAAATCCCGACCAGTTGGGTTCAAACATCTCCACGAGTCCACCAACATGAGCGTCCTTAGCATTTTTTGATACTTCTGAGTGTTTTATATTTTAGGCTGGATTTGCCCGTGGAAGTATCTTGGAACGGGTTAAGGGGGACATTGAATTCTCCCCCTAAAATGGTTCACCCCGATGGTATGCCCTGGAGAAGTAAGTAGAGACCAATTTGGCAATCAGGGTAGATCTAAAATGGGTTTCCTGTAAAAAAAAAGTAAAGTGTGGTTTGGCTTTTTCAGTTCTCTCAGTAATATTATTCTTTTCTCAGGTGTGTTGAGACCCCTTGCATTGTGAGAAATCACTGTGGGGGAGTGCCCTAAGGACCTATATACCATTCTCTTTCTCTGTCCCGCTCGCAAGCAAGGGTTCTCCAATTTTACTTAGGATGGGTGAGGGGTGGGTATAGGGGAAGCGGAGAAAGACAGAGAGTGGTTGTTAGAAGAGTGAAAAGGACAAAGATAGAAAGAGAAAAGGACAGGTAAAAATAGGAAAATAAAGAGATGTAGTGAGAGAAAAAGGACCCCACTAAGAGGGGGATTTCTACTTCTCAAAAACAAGAGTAAGTGATCAAACTGCTCTTACTCTTTCCGTAGTAAGGCAAATATTTTGTAGAACACCCCTAGATTACTCCAGGTTGATGTGTATCCATTATGGTCGGGGTCGTGGGAGACTCTCTAACATCAAACATCAACATGTGTAGTAACCACGCAAAACTAGTATATAGATAACTATTCAAAAACATGGAGTGTCAAGGCTGGCGGCTCATTTCAAAGCTTAACCATAATGCTTACTGAGTTACCCGTCCCTGAGCACAGGCACCAAATACAGTGTTCAAAAAAGAATGCCCAGCGGTCATTTCGGTTCACCACTGAAGCCATAGTAAATTAAGAAAAAGCAATAGAGCTTCCAATTATCTATCCACTGTTAAACATTGTACTGCGACCAATAATCATGCATTCCAAATAGGCATAACAGTACAATGTTAACATATGGCCCATTAAGGGTACATCCTTTATGGTATAATAAATTTAAAGAAAGTAAACCAGTATACCAGCAATCTTAACAAAAACATAACCTGATGGTTTTCACGATTAAATGTGCACTTCCTCACCCCCCTCCTGCATTGATGCGAATCCAGGGGGACTATGACTTCTCAATTTAATGCCCTGCTTAATGTATCTCATGCTCATTATTTGGGGCAGTAATGCTACAACGCATCAAATGAGCATTGGGTGTGACAACCACCCAGCTGAGTCTAGGCATAGGAGCAATAAGAAATTTTTAGAGGAATAATGCAATTGTTCATTTCCCGTTATAATAGTGTGTAGTTTGTAAAGTGCTATCCTGGGGAGCATCTTGTCTGTAGCAATATCTTTTTATGCAAATTGTTCATCCTCCAGAGCAAATAGCCAGTTGTTCTTGATGCACTATCAATGCACAATTTATAACGTGCCGTTCTGGAACCAGTATATCTTTATATCACAAAAAAATATTCAATGCCACTGATATTTGAGATCCTTTTCCCTCAGAATTTCCAGTAATGGGCGTAGAGCCCTCCTGTTTTTAAGGGTTATCTGGGATAAATCCTGAAAGATCAGTATCTGATGATTGTTAAATATTATAGCATCTGTTTGTCTGGCTTTCGCCATGATCTCCTCTTTCAGAGTAAAGCTTTGCAGGCAGAAGACTATGTCTCTAGGTGGTGCTGTGTCAGGGCCTTTGGCTCTGAGCGCCCTGTGAGCACATACAAAGTCAATTGTTGCATCCGCATGGCAATCCAACACCTTATTGAATAGCTTTTGTGAGGCATTGGGGATGTCTTCCGTGGTTACTGACACAGGGATCCCCCTCACCCGAATATTATTGCGTCTCCCCTGTTGTCGAGGTCTTCTAAATGTTTATTGATATCAATAAAATGTTGGGAGTGAGTTGTGGAAATCTGCTCAAGTCTAGTAATAGCCCTATCCCTCTGCTTCCCCGCCTGCTCCGTTGTGGCCAATTGTTCTGTTAAGTATAGTAAATCAGCCTTCAAATCTGTGATGGCCACTGAAAAGGTTGTCTTAATGTCAGCTGCGATCTTTGTCATTGCAGCGACTGTCAGAGGCAAGTCAGTGGATGGTTACCGCTTACCATATCCTCTGACGCTGAGAATGACTCCTCGCTGCCTTCCTCGTCTCTGTGAATCGGCGCCATCTTGCTACCCTTCATGCTGTCGTTCAATGGTGGCGGGGGTTTGAACAAATCCGAGATGTTTCACGCCACTGCCGAGTTGGAGGATCGCTGCTGCTTGCCGTGGTAAGAGTACCGGGTCAGTCTGCCCATTGTGCGGTGCCCCTGTGGAGTCCGGGAAACTGACTTTTGAGCCACGATAGCCGGAGAGCTCTTCAGTGTGTGTCCATACTCGATGCGCGCCAAGCCACGCCCCCGAAACACATTGTTTTAGACCCCTTTCACACTGAGCCGCCCGAGCATCATCGGTAAAATGGTGCTAATTTAGCAGCAGTTTACCACTATTTGGGCAGCAGTGTGGTGCTTTTAACCCCTAAGAAGGGGTTAAATAGGGGTTAAAAGTGCTGGAGCACGACGCTCCCGGAGAGGTGTACAGCCGCTTCGGAAGCGATGCCCATTCATTTCAATGGGCAGGGGAGGTGGAAGAGCTGTGTATACACCGCACCCGCACCACCCCAAAAATGCTGCTTGCAGGAGATTTTTTCCTCTCCTGCAAGCGCACCGCCCCAGTGGGAAAGCACTCAGGTTTTCCCACTGGGGTACATTAGGAGGCAGTTTACAGGTGCTATTTGTAGCGCTAAAATGAATGAAAACTGCCTTCAGTGTGAAAGGGGTCTTATGGTAGTGGCCCTTTATGCTATACAAACAAGGATAAGTTATTATAGACAATGAAAACATTAAAAAAAATATTCAAATGACAACCATGTACTTCTGCAGAGAGACAACCCTGCCTCAATAAGCTTACAGTCCAGTACTTTCTTAGGTCTCACACTTCTCAGATAAAGCTGAACTTAAAGATGTAATGACAGTTCTTTTTTGTGCTTCAGTTAAAAATGAAACCACATGTAATTTGGACTGACATAAACATTTAGAGACCACACAGATAATACCATGAATATTGTACCTTTTGGTTAAAACCACAGCTCCCTGCTGGGTTGTTTTTTTCAGAACTAAACTTTGGCTCAGCTGTATATCTCTACAAATAGTCTGTCACTTAATACTGCAATTTGGTAGAAACTACCAACAATATTATGCCCATAATGCCGAAGTATAAAGCCAGAGTACTTTATTCCAGACATATCAAGAGCTTGAAAACAAAAATGAAACAAATTATAGATGTCACCCTGTGTCGCACATCACTAATTTTAAACATTTTTGGTGAAAAGACTGTGGGGTTGATTTACTAAAGCTTGAAAGTGCAACATTTGGTGCAGCTCTGCACAGAAACCAATCAGCTTTAAGGTTTTATTGTCAAAGCTTGATTGAACAAGCTGAGGTTAGAAGCTGATTGGCTAGCATGCACAGCTGCACCGTTTTTTGCACTCTCCAGTATTAGCAAATCCCCCCTGTGAATCGTGGTTGTGGGTGCAATAATGTCATGGTTGTCAGTGTGCTATAAATCATTTCTAAGGCTACTTTCACACTGTAGAGGTAGCCGCGGTTGCGGTAAAACCCCACTAGTTTTAGCGGAGTTTTACCAGCGATATGGCTCCACTACGCAAGCGGGAGTGCATCGCTTTTAACCCCCCACAAGGGGTTAAAAGTGCTGGTGCTCCGCGCTACCAAGGCGGTGTGCAGCCGCTTCGGAAGCGCTTGCCATTCATTTCAATGGCAGGGGCGGTATAGGATTGGTATATACACCGCTCCCCTCACCGCCCCAAAGATGCTGCTTGCAGGACTTTTTGTAACGTCCCAAAAGCGCACTGCCCCAGTGTGAAAGAACTCAGGCTTTCACATTAAGGTGGATTGGGGGGGATTTTTGAGGCGCTTTACAGACGCTATTTTTAGCTAAATAGTGTCTGTAAAGCGTCTCAGTGTGAAAGGAGCCTAACACAATGAGGTTCGTTTACTAAAGGAGTAGAGGCTCTTCACTTAGCAAAGCGTTCACTTTTTGAGGTTAATAAATAAGGTTAACCTATGCAGGGTGCAAACTGTGAAAATAATTAGGAAGGACACTTTGAAGAAATCAATAATAAAAACGCACCATGAATAGTGAACCAAATGCCAATCACTGGTGGCCATGCTTATAAAGTGGGCATGACCAATAAATTAAGTGGCACTTGATGTATGATTTGTAATGTGTCAGCTTGGTTACTTTGTTTTGCTATTTAGATAAAATAGGGCCTGTGGACACACCTAAGAAAGAGTGTGAATAAAACCCTGTGTTAAAGTGGTGTTCCAACCCAAAGTGGAACTTTCGCTTTAAGGGAAGTTGACCATCTGACATGCCACAATTGGCATGTCATTTTTGGGGGGGGGACCGGGCCCCCTTCCTCTCCTAGAGCCACGGCTCCGGAAGGAAGTTCACCTTCCCCCCTCCCTCTCAGTGATCTTCTGGAACACGTCACAGGTCCCAGAAGATACGCTGGATATTCACAAGGCGCAACACGACTCGCGCATGCCGAGTGCCCACACTTGTAATGCCGGCACCGGAGAAGCGTAATCCCTCGGACGACCGCATCGGTGGAGCGTGGGACAGGTGAGTGTCCAATTGTTAAAAGTCAGCAACTACACTTTTTGTAGCTGCTGACTTTTAACTGGGTAGAACTCCGCTTTAATGCTCGTGGCCCCAATAATAACCCTGTGGTCACAATAGTAACTCCCGGTGTGCCAGTCAGCACATTAATAACCCCCAGCCTTGATGCCAGTAGATGCAGCAACACCCGCCAGCACTGGTGTCAGTGGATGCAATAATAACCACAGCCATTGGTGACAATGGACACAGTAATAACCCGCAGCATTGGTGTCAGTAATGCAGTAACAACCCCAGATTTGGTGTCAGCGGTTGCAATAACCACCCCCAGGAAAAATAAATCCCCTTAGTGTTCAGGAACAGTAATATTAACCCCCCAATTTAGGGATTAGTGGCAATAATATGAAGCCCCTTTCGCTGGTGGTCAGTGATAGCAACATTAATTGTCCTCAGGATTCAGTGCTTATTCGCTCCCATACGGTTGCCTTTCTCCTGCTTGGCCCGTAACAATAGTTTTAATGCTAGGCGGAGATCACTCTTCTTGACTGAATAGGTTTTATTTAGAACTCAACGCTAGAGTTGAGCGAACCCAAACTGTAAAGTTCGGGTCCGTACCAAACTTTGGGGTGTCCGTGACCCGGACCCGAACCCGGACATTTGAAAAAAAGTTTGGGTTCAGGGTTTGGGTATTTGATCCCGCCTGTTGAATAGCTGCAGGGTGGCCAATCAACAAGCTTTTCACTGGTTTGCCCTTAGAAGCCATCACAGCCATGCCTACTAATGGCATGGCTGTGATTGGCCAGTGCATCATGTGACCCAGCCTCCATATAAGCTGGAGTCACGTAATGCTGCATGTCACATGTTCTCAGGCTAGTGTAGGGAGAGGATGCTGCCGGCGCTGTGAAGGACAGATTGCAGATATAATAACATCTCATCCTGCATTACAGAAGATCTGATTCTGGACTAGGTAGAGATTACTACTACTACTGCTTTTAGGGACAGATTGCAGATCTCATCCTGCATTACAGAACAATCTGATTCTGGACTAGGTAGAGTCTACTGCTTTGAGGGACAGATTATTGTTCTAAAATCATCTCCTAGTTCTATAGGGTCAGGTTCCTGCTGTTGCTGTAAGGGACAGATTATTGTTCTAAAATCATCGCCTACTCCTATAGGGTCAGGTTCCTACTGTTGTTGTAAGGGACAGATTATTGTTCTAAAATCATCGCATTACAAACAGCAGCCAGGGGTTTGAGTGAGTGAACTGACCAATTTAGGAAAGTTTATTTGGCGGTTCTGAATTGCAAACAGACTGGGTTCAGGTGGTCAAACTCATGTTTGACCCAAACCCATAGCTCATCCATATTATAGAGTATAAGTGAGTTGAAAAGAGAGATTTGCAGAGAACACACAAAATGATAACAAAACGGAATAATAAAACTACAGAAGAATCAACCTAAAAACATTGACTTCTCACATTTTACTCAGGATAACTGTGAGGTTCTGTTTAAATACATGTCCCTTGGATAGGTTTACAACTTGTGCATCAACAGACAAGAATGTGTTGTAATGCCTTGGTATAATAATACATGAATTGTTTCCCCTTCTTGAGAGCTTTATGACCACCAAGAGTACACCTACAGTAGTTGTATATAGCATAGGTCTTGTTAATTGAATATGGTTAATCTCTGGTGATTTTTTTAGCAATTGTTTGCTGCGATCCAGTCAAGAATCAGCAGTGTTGTCAAAGAAGTGGGTTTTTTCATTCACATAAATATTCAATTTTGCAGGGTATAACATAGCATAAGAAATGTGTTTATGGTGGAGTCTACATGTAACATCCAGGATTTTCTTCTGGTTGAGAGGAGAAAAATTAGGATATGGGGATGCTTTTAATCCATTAATAGACAACTCTGTAGCCTCTCCTGTTTTTTAGGGATACTATCTCTATCTTTTATGGTATATTTATAGTGTAATAATTTTATCAAAAATGGTCATGGTGGGTTACCAGAAAGTCAGATGAGAACCCTGTCCACTCTTTCAACTGCAAACAATGGTGTAAAGCTCTCCTTACACAAAAATATTAAACTGCATGGCGGTATTCCCGAGTGTGGCTCGGGGTGGGATTTCAGTACCATTAGCGGTAACCCCGAGCCACACTCAGGATTGCATCGCTGGATCCAAGGCAGCGTTACTCACCTTGTCCTCTGGATCTGCGGGCTGTGTCCTCCCCCAGATGCTTCTGCGAGCGTCGCATCGCATGGGGGCGGAGACCGGCGGCAAATCCCCTTTGTCCCTAGTGCTTTGTCCAGTGCCCTGCCTGCACTTTTATATTATATATGTCATTCTTTCTGCCTGGAAACTTGAGAATGTCCATGGCATCCAAAAAGCGTCCCTTTACATCAAAAGTGTTTTTTTTATCAGCTAGAAAACACCGATAGTAAATAAGAATCATTTGCAGAATTGAGTGATACTGATTTTTGGGGAAATTTATCATCGGTGTTTTGATTTAATTACATTATTGAATACATTTTATTACTATTATGTTATTATTTTTGATAATTATTTTTAGTTATTATATTATAATTTATGATTTCATGTTTCAAACTTTATCATGTCTACTAGACTCTTGTTTGGATAGATTTAAGTGAGTTATTCCTAAAAATTACAAGCCTACAATATAAAACGCCCAATTTCCATGCAAAATAATGTACCGCTTTCAGCACCAAAAATCTGAAATAATCATACCACCAGGGAGGTTAAAGAGGTATTAAACCCAAATCAAAATGTAATATACTGCAGCAAATGCATTTGTTTTCTTTTTTAGGCTTTTTTTCCTTCTGTTTTCACTTGTTGATCTAGCTAGTAGTAACACATTTCCTCTATTAGGCTGGGTTCACACCTATGCGAATTGGATGCGGCTTAAACCGCATCCAATTCGCAGGACACTTGAAAACCCATTGTTTTCAATGTGTCCAGTTCACATCTGTGCGGTGCATTCGCACTCCGCATTGCACAAAAACCGCACACGTTTTTTGTGCAATGCGGTGCGAATTCCCAGCCCGTTGAGTCCAGTGGGAGCGCATCTAACACGGAGATGCACTCCGCACTGAACGGGGATATTTTCCCCTGCTCGCGGCTCCTCCCCCATCTCTCCCCCCGCAGCTGCTGCGCTGTGGGAATGGACAGGAGCCGCCGAACGGCGGCTCCGTCCCTTCCCGGCAGCAGAGAGGCTGGAATTCGCACCGCAATGGTGTGAATCCAGCCTTAGAGTTCCTACACTCTTGATGAGAGAGTACAGGGGCACCTTTGGACAGAAAAAATAGTGTTCTGGGGTAAGGGAGTGTAAGATGACATTTGATTCAAACACTACATTATGAAAATCGAGGGTGCTCTAAATGCCTTATTCCTAGATTTACTGAGGTTTTCTCTGCAGTTGCAGCTGCAGAATGCCACAGTGGCTAGAAGTGTGGTGCACATAAAATAAAATCACATCCCAATGAATGTTCAACAATATCAAGTATACTACAACCATCTCAGATATGCCATGCTCTGCAATCACCCCCGTCATCTAAAGTAAACACATTTAGGGTTAAAACCCAGGGGCAAAATGTCTCAACATAATAATTCCAATAAAATCATAACAATTCATTTGTTCATGTGTTTGTTTATTGGTTTCCTAACAAAAAGACAAGAGAACTTGCTTTGATATTTAGATGACTCATTGACTACAAAGTGACAGCAGTAGAAAAATAAACATAACGTCATTGTTTCCTATAATATATAATATTGAATATGTCTCATGCTTATAAAATATAATCTACTTTACCAATAATAGGATTAAAGCATTATTTTCAGAAAATTCCATTGATTCAGGTTACACATCATTTGCTATGGGAGGTATATAATATGGGAGGTATGGTGGATAACGTAAGCCTTTTTCTTTTAGATAATAGCTCAAGGTACAATTGAATAGACGAGCATAATAAATGTTTGCTTAGGGCCCATTAAGCTATGGCATCAGAATAGGACAGGTCCCGAGATTCTGTCAGAGCCTTGATTTATTTTTCCAATATGCCTTGCATGGGCTGTATTTTCTTTGACTTTTTTTTACTTTCTTCCCTGTAATACATAAATACATGTGGGGCATTTTTCATCTGACACTCATAACATGCTACTGGTCCTTTTCTGAAAGCCTGCATGCATCTTGCTCTAATGGTAAACAAAGCTGGTACTTTTTCTCCTTGGCAAAAACTCCTATGGTCTTCTGCATCTAATACTTTTACACTACTCACCAGTCCATTTTCCAAACTGCCAAATAGAAAAGTGGCAGCCAGCCTAAATTCTGGTTCCATTCTAGGAACTAGCCACTAAAAATTCCCCCCAAAATGTTTTATATAACATAAAAAAATATAAAATGTAAAAACATTGTACTGCAATATACCTCCTGCTTTTTATGTGACATAATGCATTAATATTCTCACCAAGTGCATGTGGTAAATAAAGTTAGTACCTACTGCTGTGAACAAAAACCCCTTTATAGTGAAAGATGTATATATTATAATAAAACTCCAGTTTGATTAATAATTCCTGATAGTGTGATAATCCAAATTTACAATTAATATTAGAATAGTTCAAAGTCCAAAAGAGGTGCCAAAGTGACTTGTTCTATTCAATAAAATGTGCTCACACTTGTGCTCTTCTCCCCCAGCGTTCAACACAATCACTGGAAGGTTATGACCCCTTAGGTTAATAAGTGGATCAAACATTACTCTTGTTCCTTAATAGGGATGGGCCGAACACCGCCCAATTTGGTTCGCATCAGAACAGCGCGAACAGGCAAAAAGTTCTAGCAAACATGCAAACCCTATTAAAGTCTATGAGACATGAACATGAAAAATCAAAAGTGCGCATTTAAAAGGCTTATATGCAAGTCATTGCCATAAAAATTGTATGGGGACCCAGTTCCTGCCCTGGGGGACATGTATCAATGCAAAAAAAAGTTTTTAAAACAATCATTTTTTCAGGAGCATTGATTTTAATGATGCTTAACCACTTCAATACCAGGCACTTAGGACACTTCCCGCCCAGACCAATTTTCAGCTTTCAGTGCTGTTGCGATTCGAATGAGAATTGCGCGGTCGTGCAACGCTGCACCCAAACAAACTTTTTGTCATTTTGTTCCCACAAATAGAGCTTTCTTTTGGTGGTATTTGATCACCCCTGCTGTTTTTATTTTTTGCGCTATAACAAAAAAAAGACCGAAAATTTTGAAAAAAAAAAACATTTTTCTTTGTTTCTGTCACAAAAATTTGTATAAAGTACATTTTCTCCTTCATTGACGGGCACTGACGGGCACTGATGAGGCTACACTGACGGGCACTGATGAGGCAGTACAGATTGGCACTGATGAGGTGGCACTGATAAGGTTGCACTGATGATGGGGCAAATATGCAGCACTGATGGGCGGCACTGACAAGCAACACTGATGGGCACTGATACATGGCACTGATATGCGGCACTGATGGACAATCCTAGGCGGCACTGATAAGTGGCACTGGGCACTGATGGGCACTGATAGGGGGCACTTTTAGGTGGCACAGGTGGGCACTTTTAGGTGGTACAGGTGGGCACTGATAGCTGGCACAGGTGGGCACTGATAGCTGGCACAGGTGGGCACAGGTGGGCACTGATAGCTGGCACAGGTGGGCACTGGTGCAACAAGCACTGTTAGGGAAGGCACTGGCAGTCATCATATATGGGCACAGTGCCATCCCTACAGTGCATAATATGGCCCTTACCTGGTGGTCTAGTGGGGGCTCCCTGGTGGTCCTGGGTGGCCTCTGCATGACTTCCCTGGTGGTCCTGGGCGGCCTCCTTGCGCTGTCCGGGGGGGGGGCTCCCTGGGGTCCTGATCCGGCTCCCTGGTGGTCCAGTGGGGTGATCCTGAGGGTGGCTGCGCTGATAAACGTTCAGCGCAGCCCCCCCCTGTCAGAAGAGCAGCCGATCGGCTCTCCGCTGCTCAGGTCTGCAGACCTGAGCAGAGGAAAAGCCGATCAACGGCTCTTCCTATTTACACTGTGATCAGCCGTGATTGGTTACGGCTGATCACATGGTAAAAGGCTTCGGATCGAAGCCTTTTACCTCGGTCAGTAATGCGGTGGGTTAGACTGACCCACGGCACCACAGATCGCCGCGATGCGCGCCCCCAGGGGCGCGCGATCGCGCATTATCCTGAGGACGTCAATAGACGTCCAGTCAGGATAATGAACCCCCCGCCCGGACGTCATTTGTCAATGCGCCGGGCGGGAAGTGGTTAAAGTGAAACAATGAAATATTGCTTTAAATATATTGCCTGGGGGGTCCCGTTAGTCTGCCTGTAAAGTGGCACATTTATGCAATGTATAGAAAATGTTGCAGCAATAATGGCATTTCTAAAGGAAAAAATGGCATTTCTAAAGGAAAAAATGGCATTTAAACTTGCTCACGGCTGTAATGTATTCCCAACTCCGGCAATATAGATAAAAAAATCAATGAAAAAAAACAGCATAGGGTCCCCCCCAAGTCCATACCAGGTCCTTTGGGTCTGGTATGGATTTTATGGGGAACTCCATGGCAAAATTAAAAAAAAAATTCAATATTCAATATATATGGTCTCCATGTAAGCAGCAGTATTATATAGTGTGGGGCGTGGACCCCTGAGCCATGATTGGCCAAGGCAGGACACGGGAGCACGCCCGCACATGGGACCCCAGGGAAGCTTTCCCTGATGGGTCACTCAATGTGGAGGAGGACCCAGGAGTGCCGCTGAAGGACCCTAGAAGATGAGGTTCGGGGCCACTCTGTGAAAAACCACTGCACAGAGGAAGGCAAGTATGACATGTTTGTTATTTTAAAGGAAAAACATATGAAGGTTTACAATCGCTTTAAAATTGGTCAGCAATATTGGAAAGTCAAAAAAGGATGTTGATATCTAGTCCCCATTTTTGTACTAAATAGTGTAATACACTTAACTCTAAATATGTATGCTATTGACCTTGTTAGCCATTTTTATAAATGATGGCATAATTTGTAATTGGAAAGAGAAAGGGCGGCCCCTTACCTTGCCAACATCCAAATATATAGAAAAAGGTAGAGAAAGTACAACCTACTTTCTCGAAAATAGCAGACTTTGTAGGCACAACATGAGGCAGGTAGTATAAAAAATGAACACTCTTTATTGCAAACTTCATACAAATATCATAAAATCATAGCAACACCCTCTACTTCTCAGTAAGTCAACAATTACTCAAACCCAAGCATGGAGGCATGGATCCAATCATGTAGAATATATGGAAGTCTATTAGTAGGGAGTAAGATTCATATTGACGTGGATATCACAAGTTAGGTCCACAATTCCTCCATGCATATAAGTCAATGCGTTTCGCAAGATATACTTGCTTCCTCAGAACTGATTGGATGGATGCTGTTGTAGAGTTCAAATGTATGCACAAAAAAGATTTATATAAGTATCATGTCATATTAGAAAAAACAAGTATATTCAAGTTTTCAATTAATCTAAATATTTTGTTCATAAAACTATGCAACATTGTGAGAAAGAAAAAAGAAAACCACTAAATGACAAAAGAAGAAAATGAGACAAATAAGATTATGCTAACCTTATAAGCCTTGAGAGTAAGGATCTGAACCAGGGCCAATCCTGGGGGCGAAAACAGGAGCCCTGTTAGGAGAGATTGGTGCTTTCTCCCCTCTTCCGCCGTGGTGCGCGCAAGCTACCTGTTACCTGTGACCCGGCCTGAACCCGCATCTGCTTGAACTCTGCCTCCATTGACCCCAGCTTGCCTACGACCACTCTTCTGTCTGACCCCTGTGTACCTCAATCTGCCTGCCTGTTAACGACCCTGCCTGCACCTGACCACCCGACTGCCTGCTCCTCTTGTACTGCTCAGCCCGCATGTTATTGACCCGGCCTACCTCACTACTCTTCAGTCTAGGACAAACTTCTGGACGACATCTTACCATCACCAGTGTCCTATCCAGCCTTCGTGCTCCCCTGTGCTCCAGCGCTCCCTGTCTGCTCTATCAGGGGTTCTGGAACCAGGGCCGTAAGAGAGGTTGCCTACTGCATAAGCCAGACTCCACCATCAGGTACATGACAGCAACGGACAACCAGTCCGAGTCTGCGCAGAGGCCCTCTCCTATGGAGGATCTGAATACGCACCTATCCGGGCTCACTCAGGCTGTGAGGGACTTACAAGGGGAATACACCCGGCTGGAGAACCAAGTCCAGGAACTCACGTTGCCTACCAGCACCTGCCAGCTGGATGCTCACACCCTGCTGACCGTGCCTAGTGAACCCGAGGTACCCTCGCCCGAGCGGTTCACGGGGGACCGCCTGAAGTTTCTGGCTTTTCGCACTGCATGCAAATTGCATTTCTACCTGCAGCCCTGCACCTTCTCGACTGAAGCTACTAAAGTGGGACTGGTCATCTCGCTACTAAGGGATGAGCCACAAGCATGGGCTCACCGGCTGCTGGAACAGGGGGCTCCTGAGACCACCATCCTCGTCCTTTTCTTTTGGTCCATGGCTCGGTTGTACGTGGACCCCCACCAGGCTGCTACAGCTGAGGCTGCTCTCCACGCACTCCTGCTAGGCTACCGAGCGGTGGAGGATTACTTAGTGGAGTTCCGGCGCTGGAGCGCAGATACCTCCTGGAACGATGCTGGGCTCCGTCATCAGTTCAGATTGGGGCTCGCCGAACTGCTCAAAGATGAGCTGGCCCGTGTGGGAGTCCCCCACACATTGGAAGCTCTGATCAACCTGACCATCCAGGTTGACCGACGTCTGCGGGAGCGTAGAGCCGAAGAAGTTGCAGGGGGTGTTTGCCCTGTCCGGGCGGAACCCGGACTTCCCCGGCCTGTTCTCTCCCCCGAGGAGAGACACAGACATCTGACCTACAATCTCTCGTTCTGCCGCTGCATATCCAGCTCCCTGGTGGAAATCTCCAGGTCCTAGCTATCCTGGACTCTGGGGCCTGTAGCTGCTTCGTTGATCTAGCCTTTGCAGCTCAGCACCAGATGCCACTGAAGCCTAAGACCCATTGGATGGCCATCCGCTTGGCTGATAGGTCCACCATAAGATCTGGAGCTGTCACCCATGAGACAATTCCTCTTCTTGCCCGGACAGCTGGCGGACACCTGGAACACCTGTCATTGGACGCCATAATGTCCCCTCTGTTCCCAGTCATTTTGGGTCTGCCATGGCCCCAGGCACACTGCCCTACCATTGACTGGTCCTCGGGAGAAGTCCAGTTTCTCTCCTCATACTGTCAGCACCGCTGTCTGCCACCGAATTCCCCGCTTCAGTGCTCTGTCTGGACCCTGATTCTGATCACAAAACCCGTCTCGCTGTTCCCGTATGTCTACCTTGAGTTTCTGGATGTGTTCAGCAAGAAAGGGGCAGAGGTTCTCAAACCTCACAGGTTGTACGATTGCCCGATGGAGCTGCTACCTGGGGCAGAAGTACCCTTTGGCAGAATCCACCCGCTCTCTGAGCTGGAACTGAAAGCCCTCAAGGCTTATCTGGATGATAACCTTCAGAAAGGGTTCATTCGGCCCTCCACTTCTCCTGCAGGAGCTGGAATATACTTTGTGGTGAAGAAAGACCACACTCTCAGACCCTGCATAGACTATCGGGACCTTAACAAAATTACCATTAAGAACTGGTACCCCTTGCCACTGGTCCCTGAGTTATTTAAAAGGCTAGGAGCAGCTGCTGTGTTTACCAAACTGGATCTTCGCGGAGCCTATAATCTGATCCACATAGGGAAGGGCGATAAGTGGAAGACAAGCCCCTTCAGAGAGAAGTAGGAGCACACCAAAGAAATAATCCAGGTGCCTACGTCAGGGGGTCAAAAAGGATGATTTCAAAAGAGAGCAAGAGAGGTGCTTTTATACCTCATTGCTTTTCCTCTTGGATTCTATTACTGTTCATTGCTTCCCTGTCTAAATAAGGGGTGCTTACCCCTTACATTTCTCCATGCAATTTCCAACATTTTCATTGTTCGACCTTAAAATGCACATTTGCCCCTTCAAATTGGTCAGCAATATTGGAAAGTCAAAAAAAGGATGTTGATATACGGTCCCCATTTTGTACTAAATAGTGTACTACACTTAACTCTTTCCATTTCTACAGAATACTCCTTTATGGAATATATATGCGATTGACCTTGTTAGTCATTTTAAAAATGATGGCATAATTACATTTTGTAATTGATGTGCATACCAGATGTGAGGGGCCTATATATATTGTTAATACTAGGTTTAAAGTCTTTGTTCATGAAATTTGTCCACGGGCTATTTCATTTTGCAGACCGTATGCTTCTTTTTAGGGCCAATATTAAATTTTGCCCTCCTCCTTAGCCCAAAATGATGGTTTAGAAAACTAACTTTCTGCAAAATGTTGCTGTAAATAATAATTTCCTATTATTAGTGTCTATTTCTGGCAACCCAAAAGATTTAATTATCTAAATAGTTTATCTTAATTTCTGTAAACTACAAGAATATCATAATGTGTTCATGATGTGATTCAAGTCGTATGTTATCTTCTCTATGAAGTTTTACATTAAAATAGGAGTTGGTTAAGAAACAATGCAATGTGAGTTATTGCATAATGCAGGTCTTTTTAGCTGTTTTTGTGTTCTTCAAAATGATTGACCCCCCTAAAAATAAGGGACCTGTAAAATATACTGAATGTTTGGTGAGAATTCTTTATACTAGACTAACACATATCGAGGGTAAAGGCACTTTAGCTTACACTGTATTGGCCTACGACAAGTACATTTTTTGCTGTAACCTGGAGCCAAGATGAACTCTATGCTATGACAGAGACGAGGCAAACCACAGTCCCACCAGTCATACTATTAAATGATGGCACAAAGGCTGTCTTCATTCATTTAATCACTAGCATTCATATTTGGTTTAAGATAGCAATTAGGTATTGCAAATCCACATTCCCTCAGGAATTTCATAACATATGAATCTACTTTTTTTTAGCATTTGTGACATTGCTGCTTGATAGTAGTCTTGTGAAGATATATTTGAATGTTTAAAATGTTTTTAAGTAGGTCATAGTTAAATCCCCCCTTCATTTTCTGCTATCTGCATACTTTTGAGGAGATTTCCCTTCACATCCTGTACCTGAGACAAGAAGCAAGAGGAAATACTAATCTTAAGTAAGTTAAATGTTCTTGTAGACAGCTCTTAACAGAACAGGTGTCCCCATAGAAAATTAACCTTTTTTTATTGTCTGGTGACAGCTTTTAAATGCTGAATTTCCCACTATTTCGGTGACCATGGTCACTGGGATAAATAAGAGTGCGTGGATCCCCCCAGTAGCGGCCACAGATATAAATAAAAACCTGATGAAGGTTCTAACTCCTCCCCACTTTATCCATGACAAGAAAAAGTTTTTGCACTAAATTGAAATTTTAGTCGTTGGCCGTCTGGAAAGAAAATAATTGATGATGTCTCCCAAAGATAAAATCTACTAAAACTTGAAAATACCATGCAGCTTTAACTCCGAAAATATTGTTAAAGTCAGGCTTTTGGCAGTATATATTTTAACCTGGACTGTACCTGATAATTACTGCGGAACTTTCTACTTTCTTACTGCTGTATTATCCTTCTGCAGTGAGGACAGAGTTTAACTGAATAATCATTAATGCAGAAGTACATCAGCCATCTTTAAGGAGACCACTTTGCAGTGCTCGTCTATGGAGTGTCTCCAGTGGCTTGGCTATGTTTGAATCGATCCTGGAGGATGGTGATTGGCTGATGCAACAAAAAAAGGAGAAGGGGGTCTGCAGGCTGCTGAGGGAAAAAGAGAGGACAGGCCTAAAGCTAGGAGGGGGTAGAAAAAGAGACTGGACTGCTGGCTGTATATAACCCTGCCATTGTTGGTCACAATTGGGAGACGCAAAGTGATTACTCACCTTGCCTCAGAGATCAGAAATGTTCTCTCTGGGTTCGTGTGAGGTGTGATTTTGATACCTGGCGAGATCAGGTTGTACTGCAGAGCACTCCTACTGCTTGTGTGGAAGGAGAGGAGGGACTGTCTCTTGAAATAGAGGCTTCACAGCAATTCCTATCACTGTCTGAGCCTGTTAAGTGACTAACATTGCCTGGTAAGAGACTAACTAAGTTCATCTGTTGGGAACTGTTATGTTTTTTTCCAGGGCCCCCACTTTGCCATATTGTTGCTAGGTACATGCAGTTCAATTCTGTTAATTATTGTTAGTCAGAATACTGCACATATTTAACCATATCTCTCCGAGTAACATTATTATCTTATTGATTCTTTGTACACATACTTGCTAATCTCTTCTCCTTTTATGTGTGGCCTAAAAAAATATTTGAAATACCTCAAGGTGTCAGTAAGTGCTGGGTGAGCAAGGTTGCCTTCATCAGGTATGCTGGGAAATCACAAAACAATTCAGCGGCTCCTCTGGGGGTAGCACTTCACATTTTACAATAGTTCCAAAAGCAGTTTTGCCATTTGTATTAGGATCTACATTACAATACAAAGGTGGCCATAGACAGATCAAATTTCCATGTATGGGCAAGTTGGTTGTACTGAAGTAGATCCATAAATTGACTTCAGTCCAACAAACCTGTCGATTTTTTTTTCAAGAAGTGATCATTGTATTCTGATGGCTGGGAAACCTCCCTGCTGCTCCAATACAATAGTGCAGAGGGACTGATCACCGCTGGCTGTGTTAATGGAGGCATTAAGCAATTTTCTTTCCTTCAGCCCATGGTTGAAGGAAAGAAAATTGGTTAATATATGGCCTGCCTAAGGCCTGATTTACACCTATGCATTTTTAGAGCTTTTTGCATTTTGCAGATTTGCATTACAGTCCATTCAACATGGTTTCACTAAAGCACTGAAATACATAGGTGTGAATCAGGGCTAAAACCTAGTACATACCACTAGTTGAATGAACAGCTAGGTTGAAGGAAAAACCTCACAGCTCAGATCGGAGCAGCTGTACTAACAATTTGATGTTAGTACAATGATTTCCCTTGCTGTGCTATTGTGTTCTGACAGGGGGATGGCCCCAGCGCCAGAACATTCTGGTCAGCGCTCTCAGCCATTGGTTGAGAGCACTGATCTGGAGCCGGTCGGCTCCTGGTTTTCCTGCATTCTGGTCCGACAGAAGCCTAACTGGCTGCCATAAACACAGGCGGAATCTCGCCCGACATTCACCCCATGTGTACTAGACTTAAGAGTCAAGGAATCAAAACAATAAAGAAAATTGCCTGGCCAATAAAGAAAATGATTCAACATGACCGCATGCAAAGAATATTGTATTATGTCTGAATATTTGTTTAAATCATTAACCCAGACAATCACGGATGATTAACATGTTACAGGGTGTAGTTAATGTCCAGGTGCTCATTTTAGGATGATATTCTCTTAAAGTGGTTGTAAAGTCGCCCCCACCCCCCCCCCCCAAAAAAAAACTGCAAAGCAAAGGCATAATGAGCTAGTATGCAGCTCTTACCTTGGAATGAAGCTGTTGCAGTGGTCTCGGCGACATGCTTCTTCCGGGTCTGCGGCTCCAACCAATCACAGCGCGGGCTGCAGCGATGTGATTGGCGGAGCCGCGCTGATGTCACTCCTGCGCATGCACACGGGAGCCATAATTTACGGCACGAATACAGAAGAAATGGCACCCTGGACTACCCCGGGTGCTGATTCTTCAGTGTGCATGTGCTGATGATGCCGGGACATGCAGATACAGGGGATATCTCCTAAACCGTACAGGTTTAAGAGATATTTCCTGGACCTACAGGTAAGCCTTATTGTAGGCTTACCTGTAGTTTTAAGTGGTTGTTATGACTTGACAACCACTTTAAAAAAAATATTACTTTCTCTGTTTGAAGGCGTGGCACGTATAAGTCAGTATATGATTCTGATATTAAAAACTTGCTGTTTTATTGAAGATTAACGCATCTGCAACACTGATTTATTTTACAAAATTAGGAAAGAACTTAAAGCGGTAGTAAACCCATCCATTTAACAGTTTCAAAACCAGTTACATTTCTGGCACGTGCCGGAAATGTAACACTCCCATTGGTTGTGCTCTAAACCAAACTATCAAACCATCCAATGGCTGGTGCCATAGCTAATCACATGTGCAGCATCATCACAGTTGTAGATTAAGGCTGCATTCACACAGGGGCGACCCGACTTCGACGCGACTTTGCTAGGCAATTTCAGCGTGACTTTCAGCGCGACTTCCAGCGCGACTTCCAGGGACTTGAGGCGACTTTACAACACGACTTTTTCCAGGCGACTTTGCCTTGACCAATCAGAAAAGGGAGGGAGGGGGTTGCCTAAAAATAAATTCTATTCTTTTCACTACAAAGTCACTTTTATTTAGATGGGGGATCCGACTTGGAGGCGACTTCTATTCAATTCTATGGGCACAAGTCAGATAGAAGTCGCCTAGAAGTAGTACAGGAACCTTTTCTGAAGTCGTTCCGACTTCAGTAGTGTACATTAAGACGGCTCCCATTCATTTCAATGGGATTTCAGATGTCAAGCAACCTGGGGCGAGTTGAGGCTACCCAAGTCGGAGCGACTGACGCCCCTGTGTGAATGGTGCCTAAACAGAGGTCAAGATGGCAGCTTCCTTGGCTGAAAATGATAGAAGGGTTTACTACCACTTTAAGCCTTGTACACTAGGGTTGCCACATCATCCCTTTAATCCAGGACACATATGAATTACACAGGTTCTGAGGCTAATTTAATGCAGGTAAGGCACCAAGTGAATTTTTATTACCACCATAATCAGCCACAGAACCTGTGCAATTAGACACACGGTGAGATTGTCGTATGACCGCATGTACAACTTTTCCCAAAATCGGCTGTCCGTGGTTTTGTCTAGCGTACTGACGGGAGTAATGTTATCATTTGACAAATGTGAATGTAGTGATATGCTCTAAGAGGAAGTTCAATTGAATGTGAATTGTGAACGCAGGGTTACATGACTGAACACTTTGGGTCGTTCCTGGGTTCCGAATATGCGTGTTTGTACTTTCAAATTTTGTTTGTCCAACTTCTGTACAGACGAGCCGAAAATCGGACGACGCCTTGTCGGCAGACAAAAGTTTTCTAGTGGGCTCATACAACTTTCGTTGGATGATAATTGAAAATCGGCTGTCAAATGGAGCGTACTAACGGTTGGATTATCGAACGACAGGCTGTCGTACGACAATTTTCGGACGATAATTGTACCGTGTGTACAGACCTTCAAACTAACAAACTCCACTTTAGATCATACAATTTTTCTGTGCTATCTAGAAATGTTTGATTTACAGAAAAATTATTATTTTGTTTAAAGAGGTGCAGAAAGCGTTAACTCCCAAGTTTTTATACACTGTCATACATTAGTTGAAACAAACATAAAATCTTTGACAATCCACTGGCGAATTGCATTCTGTAACATTGCTGTACTAGGTGCTTGTTTTTATAGACCTTCATCCTGTTTCAGGCTTGCTGGGTTAAACTCCCTGTTGTGGAATAACCACAAGCCAATTAGAATTTAAATTGTTGTGCAGCCTAGATCTAATTGACGTCTCTCATTTTATTTTTAGGATTTGAATTAAACTGTGTATCTATGCAGGGTATAATCATGTTTATTTAAGAGCAATGCATTTCTCATTGAGAAAAAACAGAGTCAAAAATACTAGACCTAACTTCTAAAATAGGAAAGTGGGTGGTGTGTTGTGCATATTTGTAATTGAGAATTTCATTTCAGTTTGCTATTTGTAGGGTACCTTGCAAAAACAATGATTTAGATGGCACGCACTTACTGTGAATCAATAACACCTGCTATAACTTGGCAGTTTATTTTCCTTTCACTATGAATGCTGTCTTTTTTTATGGAAAGTAAAAGTATTCACAATGGATTTAGGCAGAGAATCTGGCATTTCTGAATACTTCTTCAAATACTGCTGTTTCTAAAGATGCTTCCAAAGTCAGATTTTGCTCAGAATTTACTGACAATTATGTCGTCTGAGGTCCTGCCTAAACAATAAATTCAAATCATCCAGTTAAGCAGTGCCCAACAATGCACGTTTTTGGTAAGCCACTGTTAATCTTGAGTGTATATGACAATTTTAAAGGGCCAGGCCTCTTAAAAGTTATTTCAGCTTTTGGTGGAGTCTGGTGCACTCTGACAATAAGCTCTCCCTGCCTATTTTCTGACTATCTCGTCCACTTGGGATTTTTGGGTGCTTTTGCCCACCTTTGCATGTTCCAGCACTTCCTTTTGCATTCTCTATAACAGGGATAAGCAATTAGCGGACCTCCAGCTGTTGCAAAACTACAAGTACCATCATGCCTCTGCCTCTGGGTGTCATGCTTGTGGCTGTCAGAGTCTTGCTATGCCTCATGGGACTTGTAGTTCTGCAACATCTGGAGATCCGCTAATTGCATATCCCTGCTCTATAATATAACATGCATAAAAATACTACATACTGTTTGAAAACTCCTCACCCTGGTCACAGCAGGTGTGTAGATGTAAGAACGCAAGCAAATATATTTCACCTCTGTCAGTTTTGGTTTGAACCAACTGTTTAAATAATAAAAATGCAATGTAACATATAACTACATTTCTATTTCAGTTTGCAGCTGCTGTAATTTTCTAAAACTGTAAAAAAAATACATCAATAAAATTAATTCCGTACATCATTGGTGTATAGGCAGCCCCCAACCTTTCCAGCATTGGCTTACTGTCTTTCCCAGAATTCTGCACTCAACTACAAGTAAAATTTAAAGCATTCCCTCCAAAAATAGTTTATTTTTGGTTATGTCTTCACTTAAGACCCGTACACACTGTGCAACGGTCGTATGAAAACGGTCATATGACCGCTTGTTGTACGATCATCTGACCGTTAGTACACGCGATTAGGACAATCATACAACAGAAGTTGGAAGAGCAGACTAGAAAACTTTGGTTGTACAACAAGCGGTCGTGCGACCGTTGTATCATGTGTACAGAGAGGTTGGTCCAACAAGTTGTACTGTGCAAAACACGCATGCTCAGAAGTCAGGAACAGCCGGAAGTGTCCGTTTGTGTAAACCTACGTTCCTAATTCACAAATCACATTCACCTGAACTTCCTCTTTATACGCTCATAACACGTCACCATGTTCGGCTTGGTCGTATGATCGCTTAGTGTATGTCAGTACACTAGATACAACAGCCAACATACGATTTGGGCCGTTCGGTCTTACGACCGTCGCACCACGTGTACGAGGCTTAAAGTGGTAGTAAACCCTCCAATCATTTTCAGCCAAGGAAGCTGCCATCTTTGCCTCTGTTTTATCTACAACTGCCATGATGCTGCACATGTGATCAGCTATGACACCAGCCATTGGATGGTTTGACAGTTTGGTTTAGAGCACAACCAATGGGAGTGTTACATTTCCGGCACGTGCCGGAAATGTGACTGTTTTTTAACCTGTTAAATGCATGGGTTTACTACCGCTTTAAGGCCAGATTTCCATCAGAACTTTGTAGTATTGTGCTTTTTACTATGCATTAGCACAATGAATGGACCATTGTAAGGTGCATTGCCACCCCAAAGTAGTAACTTAATGAACCTTAAACACAGCATTACCATGTGTTGTGTTATAACAAAATAGTACATTTCACATGTTAACTCAGAGCAGTGCAGACAACTGAGTAGGCCCAACATCTTATCCTCTTTTAAGGCTGGGTTCACACCATTGTGAATTGGATGCGATTTCTCTGCATCCAAATGGCAATAGCAGTAGATTTTGAGAAACTCTCTATGGAGCCGGTTCACATATCTCCGATGCGGCTGTGGTGCGAATTTGCAAAGGAGCCCTGTGCGTCTTTTGGTACGTTTTAGGTCCGAATTCAGACAAAAATTCGGGTTGAAATCGGACCTGAAACGGTGAACCAGGACGCACCGGACCCCTGCTGGGAGCTGCATTGGTATTAGGTGTGAACCCAGCCTAAAGGGTAACTCCACTTTTGAGGAAAAAAATATCAAATAAAAAGATATTATAGCACCTGTCTTCTCTTCTGTCCTCTTTAAGGGGATAGGCTCACCTTTTTAAAATGTTACACCTGTATTTAGTAGCAAATAAAAAAAACATGTCTCATGTCGAAAGTGAAGAGCATACTAACGATACGAAAATTTTCATATGTCTGAATTCAACGTCAGAAGTGATGTAATGTGTTGAATAGTTTTGTATGTATTTTTTTGTTTCTGAGCATGTGTAGTCATGATCGTACGATTTTTTTTTTGTACGAAAACCGTAATAATGATACCAAAATCGGACGTTGAGTTGCCGTCCGAAAAAAAAAGTCTAGTCTGCATTACCAGCTTTTGTCTTATGAAAATTCAAAATCAGCTGTTGAAAGGAGCATACTAACGGTAAGAATTTCAGACGATTGGCCGTCGAACAAAAATTCCATCTGAAATTTGCATTGTGTGTACGGCCTTTGGATAAAAGTCAGATTTTTGGCATCCCCTGCCGGCAAAAATTTCATTTTTTGTGAGATACTACCTAAGGAAAATTACATCTAAAGGGATGCAGGCAGTGCAATTTTCCTCAATAGATCCCTGCAAACGCAGCAGCTGAATGATAATTATAAAATCACCCTCAGGCTGGGTTCACACTAGTCCGATTCTCGGACCGACATGAAGAGCACAAGTCGCATTACATCACAAAAACAATGATTCCCTATGAGAGCCGTCTTAACTGCTCGGACCGACTTTGAAAAAGGTTCCTGTACTACTTTTGTCCGACTTTGATCCTACTTCAGCCCATTGAAAGGCATTGAAGTCGGATCAAAGTCGTATCAGTGTCTTCACTGATCCGACTTTGGCATGCGACTTGTGCTCTGGGGATCTTGAAGGGGAACTCCACGCCATATTTTTAAAAAAAAAACTGGCATGGGGTCCCCCTCCAGGAACATACCAGGCCCTTTGGTCTGGTATGGATTTTAAGGGGAACCCCACGTCGAAAAAACGGAGTGGGGTCCCCCCACAATCCATACCAGACCTTTATCCGAGCATGCAGCCCGGCAGGCCAGGAAAGGGGGTGGGGACGAGCGAGCGCCCCCCCCCTCCTGGACCATACCAGGCCGCGTGCCCTCAACATGGGGAGTATGGGTGCTTTGGGGCAGGGGGGCTCTGCGCCCCCCACCCCAAAGCACCTTGTCCCCATGTTAATGAGGACAAGGGCCTCTTCCCGACAACCCTGGCCCGTGGTTGTCGGGGTCTGCGGGCGGGGACTTATCGGAATCTGGAAGCCCCCTGTAACAAGGGGACCCCCAGATGCCAGCCCCCCACCCTATGCGGGGGTCTTTCATCTTTTGAGGGGTCTTCTTTCTTCTCCTTCTCTGCGGCGTCTTTTGCTCTTTTGCCGGTCTTCTCCGCTGTCCTCTTCCCTCTCTTCTTCTTCTTCCCATGTTGACACGACGCGATCTCCTTCCTGAATGCCCTCTCCGCTCTGTGCTGTGCCTTATATTGGCATGGGGTGTGGCCACCAGATGACATCACCCGGAGGCCCCGTCCCATATGAGGTCACATCCTGGGGGTGAAGCTGTGACATCATGTGGGGAAGGAGAAGAAAGAAGACCTCTCAGAAGATGAAAGACCCCCGCAAAAGAGCCGAAGAAAGAAGAGCCAGAGAGGGGAGAAGACCGCCGGAGCTGATTTAATAAAATATTTTAAAAAGCTGTGTGGTTTTTTTGTGTACATATTTCTTTCCAGGTAAATGGGTAGGGGTACGATGTACCCCATACTCATTTACATAGGGTGGGGGGCTGGCATCTGGGGTCCCCTTGTTACAGGGGGCTTCCAGATTCCGATAAGTCCCCGCCCGCAGACCCCGACAACCACGGGCCAGGGTTGTCGGGAAGAGGCCCTTGTCCTCATTAACATGGGGACAAGGTGCTTTGGGGTGGAGGGCGCAGAGCCCCCCCTGCCCCAAAGCACCCATACTCCCCATGTTGAGGGCACGCGGCCTGCTATGGTCCAGGAGGGGGGGGCGCTCGCTCGTCCCCACCCCCTTTCCTGGCCTGCCAGGCTGCGTGCTCGGATAAGAGTCTGGTATGGATTGAGGGGGGACCCCACGCTGTTTTTTCGACGTGGGGTTCCCCTTAAAATCCATACCAGACCAAAGGGCCTGGTATGCTCCTGGAGGGGGACCCCATGCCAGTTTTTTTTTTAAATTTGGCGTGGAGTTCCCCTTCATGATCCCCAGAGCACAAAGTGCCTGGCATTATTGGGATCAAAGTCAGATCCCTGTTCACAGACAAACGGTCCGACTTTGACCCTATGTAGGACCGTAAATTGCACAGCAAAGTAGGATCAAAGTCGGGCCGTTTTTTTGTCGGATAGTGTGAACCCAGCCTCATACACATTCATTTTGCACATGGACACAAGTAAACAGCAATTTCTTCAGAATAACAAAAGATAGGAATCTGCAAGAAAGTTTGTTAAAATCCTTGCAATACATAGATCACCCAGAGGGGAATGTTTTTTCCTCAACAAAAGTTACTATTTAACCACTTCAGCCCCGGAAGGATTACCAGCTTTAGGACCGGAGCCCTTTTTGTGATTCGGCACTGCGCCGCTTTAACTGAAAATTGCACGGTCATGCGACGTTGTACCCAAACGAAATTTGCGTCCTTTTTTCCCCACAAATAGAGCTTTCTTTTGGTGGTATTTGATCACCGCTGCGTCATTTCTGATCGCCGCTATAAACAAAAGAAGAGCGACAATTTTGCAAAAAAAAAAAAAATTTCTTACTTTTTGCTAAAATACAAATCCAAAAAAAAAATATATAAAAAAACATTTTTTTTCATCGGTTTTGGCCGATTTATATTCTTCCTCATATTTGT
>BLSH010367861.1:2148769-2180843 GCA_018402905.1 Glandirana rugosa | reverse complement strand
GAGCCACCCCTAGTTGCATAGCTAGGGACGACTCGTCTTCTCAGGCGGTTTTGCCTGAGGTGTGTACACTTTCCTCGGATTGTTCGGTCCTTGTATGTTTATGATGAGTTTAAGGAAAAAAAAAAATCTTTCATCTGTTGTAAGGTTCCATAAATCATTCTTCGTACCACTCAAAAAACTTCAACAGTAAAAAGGGGTGTTAAGAAATGTTTTGATTCTAAAAAAAAGAAAAAAAAGGTGTTTTAACAGTGTAATTGTCCAATAAAGAGAGTGGGTCGTATACGTATGGTGTTTAATGTGGGGTTTTGTGTAATTGAGTAGTATTTGTATGTTCCTGGCTTGTTAGGCTCCTTTCACATGTGTGGAGTCCGTTTTGGCGGACTCTTCTGCTCAGCAGGGATCGATACGTTGATCCCCACCGAGCTGGCAGATGACAGCTCCGTTTCTGCTCTTTGTGCAGGGATGGACCTGTCAGAACCCCTGCTCTCCTCTATGGGGATCGGAGGAAAGCGGATCCGCTTGCTTGTTTTCATCCATTCCAATCCACCAGACGGATGGAAAATAGGGTTTCCATCCATTTGTATGTAGAGAATAGGATGTCAGCGGTCATGTCACCACTGACATTCGTAACTCCATAGAGAAGAATGAAGCATCCGTTCAGGTCCTCCTGAAAAACTGAAAGGTGGACCTGAATGGTCCATACATGTGAAAGGACCCTTAGGCCGGTTTCACGCGGCCGTATCCTAAACTGGCTCAGTTTTGCTCAGCAGGGATTGCTCCACTGATCCCTTCTGAGCCGACAGATCCATCTCCACTCTCTGTGCAGAGACGGATCCGTAAGAGCTCCCGCTCCCTTCTATGGGAAATCAGATGACAATGGATCCACCTGTCTGTTGTGATCTGATCCGATCCACAGATGGATGGAAAAATGGGGTTTTCCTCTGTCACACTTTGCGGGTCTGGAGCGGATCAGAGAACGACGGATGTCAGCAGACATGTCTCCACTGACATCCGTCGCTCCATAGGGGTGCATGGATGGTCCGCCTGAAAAAAAAATTGACAGGCAGATGTGAACGGAACATCCGCGTGAAAGGGACCGAAGTGTCTCAAGAAATGAGATAGGCCATCAGTACATCAGGTGGTATCAATTTTCAGTGAATGGTACCATATCTTGTAGACTCTATAACTTTCACAAAGACCAAATAATATACACTTATTTGGATTATTTTTACCAAAGATATGTAGCAGTAAAAATTTTGGCCAAAATGTATGAAAAAAAAATTACTAATTTGCAAAATTTTATAACAGAAATGAAGAAAAATGCATTTTTTACAACATGTTCTGTCTTTTTCGTTTTCAAAGGTTTCATTAGTTTAAAACAGGTACAAAGGTATAAAGATACAAAGAGCCACATAAGTTGTAAAAAAAATCCTTGTAAGAACAGGTCTGAGGTTTAACACTGTCACATATAACATATCTGCATACACTTACAAACTCAATTAAGCGGGCATAGTCATATAGATGTAGAACACCTAGAGGTGAAGTAGTTATTTAAGCCTGGAGAGACAAATGAGCAAGATGTCGCCCATGGGTCCAGACGCCCCAATGGGAACAATCTGCGCTTGGACCATGGGGCGATCGTAGAGTATATCACAATTCAAACTTCCCAGCCAGGGGTGGGCCCTAGCATGGGGTATATAAAATGACAATAGCAGAAACAGTGTGGTAATAAACCTCTGGGGGGGGGAGGGGGAGAGAGGAGGACTAAAGTGGGGTGATTTCCAGAATGTGGGCGTGTAGCATACTCCAACCATCGGCTGGAGAACATATATGTATAGTGGAGAACAGGCCTGATCATACCAAGGATGGTGGTGTGGCAAACTAAGCTAGAACTAAGGAAAATATGGAAGGGAAGAAAGGAGACGAGGGCGTAGGAAAGGAAAGGAGAGAAGGGAAACGGAGAGGAGGTAAGGGGAAGAGAATAAAAAGAGAGAAGGCGGGGGATGTTCTGTCTTTTTATTCATTTATAGTGCAAAAAATAAAAAACCCAGCAGTGATTAAATACCACCAAAAGAAAGCTCTATTTGTGTGAAAAAAAGGACAACAATTTTATATGAGTACAGTGTAGTATGACTGAGTAATTGTCATTCAAAATGTAAAAGCACTGAAAGCTGAAAATTGGTCTGGTTAAGAAGGGGGTTTAAAGGAGAAGTTCACCCTATGTACCAATATAGCATTTATGTACTACTTTGATATTTTTGCAAAAAAAAAACTTTCCATAAAATCTACAGTCACTTACCTTACTCTCCTACATCCATGTTTCTAAACGTATCTATTGCTTCTGTCTTACTCCCTGGGCAGACTAGAGTCATGACACAGGAAGGAGTTGACCAGCTGACCTCATTAGCACGCAGTCTGCATCATCCACCCTCCTACCTACAGCCCATTACCAGGCGCACATTTTTTAAATGAGATGCAATCAATCAGTGATCACCCTTCTCACTAAATACACAATTAGATTGCATAGTGTATGGCATCTTTATACAAGTATATAGGAGGGAGTGGACAGAAACACTCTGCTGTCAAGCCCCATTCACAACTCTGCATAGCAGGAATTCGCACTCCTACATGCGTTTTTTTGGGGGGGTTTTTTTGCGAGGTGGGGAGGCGTTTTGGGGCATTTTAACTCATCACACATAGGGCAGCCTATCCCCCTGAATGGGTCATCCTACATGCACCAATCACCCCAAAGAAGCTTCAGAACTTGGTGTGTTTTTTACTGAGATTTTTGGTGCCAAGGAAACGCACAGATGTGAATGGAGCATCTTGTGTATAAGCACCAATTTCACTTTCACTGTTTGTAGCGCGGCCCATTCAGGTAAATGGGCTGCCCTATGTGTGATGAATGAAGATGTACCAATATGCCTCCCCCCTCGCTAAAAAAAAAGAATGCATGTGGGAATGTGAGTTCCCAGCTGAGTGTTTCTGTCCACTCCTTCCTATGTACGTGTATAAAGATGCCCATATGCTATGCAATTGGATTGTATATTGTGTATTCAGTGCAGTGTTTCTCAAGGCACGCCAACAGGTCATGTTTTCAGGCTCTCCCTTATTTTGCACAGGTGATTTGATCAGTTTCAGTGCCTTGGTAATTACCACAGTTGTTTCATCTGAGGGAAATCCTGAAAACATGACCTGGTGGTGCACCTTGAGGACTGGAATTGAGAAACACTGAATTAGTGAGAAGGGTGATCACTGATTGATTGCATCTCATTTAGAAAACATGCACCTGGAGATGGGCAGTAGGTAGGAGGGTGGATGATGCAGGGTGTGTGCTAATGAGCTCAGCTGGTCAACTCCTTCCTGTGCCATGATCTACAGTGTGATCAGGATATAAGGAAAAAGCAATAGATACATCTGGAAACATGGATGTAGGACAGTAAGGTAAGTGTCTGTAAGTTTTATGGAAAGTGTTGACATTTTTGCAAAAAAAAGTACATGGAAAAAAAAAAGTGAACTTATCCTTTTAAGTGCCCAGTGGTCAAGTAGTTAAGCAGTTATAGCAACAATTTTTTTTCTTCTGGGATAAAAGTTTTACATAAAAACTGATCATTGCAAGCACCCCCTGCGAGTGTTACATGATTTGTCTCATCCCTCTAACTGCCACCAGGTGAAAAGGGCAAGAAAGCCTATGAAAGAAAACTAATGCATCCATCACATCTAAGAATTGGTAGGCTGCAATATAATAAATGTTTGCTTTTGGGTTTGATACCACTTTAAATACATTTGAAATTACTATTTGCTTAGAGTACTTGGCAGTCATGAATATAATTAATATACATTTTCATTTTTAGATTTGTGTTCACAACATTGGCAAAGTTTTGTCTGGTTTTCATTGTGTGAAGTCAGGAAATAAGGCAGGAAGGTGTCCTTCCTGTGTCTGTACTCTCTGAACCCAGCCTTGTGGCATGATCACCAACAACATGTATTATACCAGTTCACTGGAAACCCTAAAATAAAGGATGCTTTTAGGATCATTATTGCTTTTTAACCCTTTTATTGTATTTGATATTTATTTAAATATATAGATAGAAAATAAAACCGAACACCTTATTTATGACTTCACACGCAAGACTGCTTTCTGTTAAAAAAATGTAATGAGACTCTAAAGCAGCCTTTCTCAACCTTTTCAACACCAAGGAACCCTTGAAATAGTTCTCTGGTCTCGGTGAACCCCTGCGAAAAATTAAAAATCTACAACGAATGATACATTAGTGTGATGGTCAATGGGAAGAATGCCCTTTACACTTGTGGTCATTGGGAAGAATTACCCCTTACAGATAGCTAAAAAGATCAATGATGTCATTGGGAATTTATCTGAGAGGTAGAAACTGACCATTGCTCAAGGAACCCCTTTGGAGGAACCCTAGGGTTCCACGGGACCCTGGTTGAGAAACCCTGCTCTAAAGAATGAGGACACCTAAAGTGGTATTTCAGTTATTAATAGTTGTATGTGGGCAGATTTCTACAGTTGTGTAATATACACCTCTGGGACTCCAGTGAGACATCCCTACTAACAAGTCCCTAACGGTGCCCCATAGTCTTATGACATGTCACTCATACCTTTTTGCAAAATAACTGAGCAACCCAACAAGAAGAGTAAGACCCGTGAAAATGTCACTACAAATATGAAGACCTGGAATAGTCTTCCACATCACATGGGGGGGGGATTCTTTTTATTTTATGCCACGATGCAGGGCATCACGCACGTGGCATGTATACACCCCCATACGTTGACTTAGAGCTTAAGTGGGAGCTATTGGAGGGCAATAAAAACATGGCTGACCCAAATGTTTTCACTGCCTCCCAAACTCAACTGTACATGAAGCCTCATTACTGGTATCCAAAAGATAGAAGGTGGTAAATGGTACCAACTATTGGCATTCATCCATAAATCTAAAGGTCCTGAGTGGAGTAATCTTAAAAATATAGTATAAAAAAAAAAAAAAGAAGAATCAAAAGGTAACAGAAAAAAGAAACTCCACCTTAAATACTATCAGATTAAAAACGCTATATTTTAGGGAGCCTACATCCTATAGAATAGGTGAAGTACATGTTTGCTTTAAAGGGATTTTAAAGTCTCAAGGTTTTTCACCTTAATGCATTCTATGCATTAAGGTGAAAAACTTTCTTTCCTGCAGCTTCCCCCCAGAGCCCCCCCCCTTTTCTTACCTGAGCCCATCTGTTCCAGCAATGTGCACAAACCCAGCGGCTCCAGCCACTGTCTCTGTCCTCCTTGGATAGGTTGATAGCAGCAGGAGCCACTGGCTCCTGCTGCTGTCAATCAAATCCAGTGACATGGGAGCAGGGGGCTGGGAAAAGCGGCTCTCTATGGGGGCACCCAATGAAGGGGAGGAGCCAGGAGCGCTGGCAGGGCATCCCAGAAGAGGAGGATCAGGGCTGCTCTGTGCAAAACCATTGCACAGAGCAGGTAAAAATCACGTTTGTTATTAATAAAAAAAAAATTGAACCTTTACAATCACTTTAAGGTTGCTGTTTTAAGGAAAGAAAGTATTATCTCGCACTACCTTTTAATTGGTGTGTATGTTGTAGGATAACGTATTGTGCGTGTCCACGCTATGGATAATAAAATTGGGTCAACGGTTGATCTGTAAGTATGAAAAGTGAATATGCCACTGCTTCAATATCTAAAAACTGCTATGTAAACCAATGTATAGATCATGTGTACTCCGTGTGCAAAAAAGCATATAAAGTGATTAGCCTTAAAAAAAATTGTGCTTGTAAACAGTTCTGCATGTAATATAAATAGTGTCACATACCAGGTAGTGAGCCTGATGGTAGGGGGTGGCTTCTCCTACGACTCCGTTTCGAGGGACCACTGGAGTTGGGACAGCGGCCACAGGAGCATGGTGGAGTAAGAGTGCCTGTAGAAGTCCAAGAGTATCCGTCAGCAGTGGTCAGAAGATGTGCTGGTGTTCAGACCTGGATACTTGACGGGACCGGATGGTCACAGGCACAGCAGCAGAGTCAGGGACGAGCAGGTTCGACAATGGGCTGGCAGCAGAAGTACAAAACGATCAAGCAATCGGGTGGTCATAGGCAAGCCGGGGGTCGGTACAGGCAGAGTTCAGACAAGGTCAGGACAAGCTTGCTCACAGGAACAGATAATAGGTTACAGGTTGCTCAGGAAAACAGGTCACACGCTGTAGATCAGACAGCACTTGTTGCAGGGTGTGCACAGCTGAAGTAGAGCCATTTGGCGCCATTTCCGGCATGCGCAAATAGCGCCCAACAGTCCAAAATGCAGGATTTTCCCTAACATTGCCCCCCATTACGAGCAGCCTCCAGATGCCCAGCTGGGCCCTTCTTTGCGGGTGACTGCGGAGGAAGGCATTTAGCAGGTCCGTGGCATGCACATTTTGTTCGGGCTCCCAGGAAATTTCCTCAAGTCCGTAGCCCCGCCACTTAATCAGGTATTGTATTTGCCCTCTTCTCCTCCTGCAATCCAGTATAGCCTCTACTTCGAACTCTTCATCACCATTGACAATCACAGGTTCTGGTGGACCTGTTTCGTGGTTCGGGAAGGAGTCCGGAACCGCTGATTCAATAGTGATACATGAAAGACTGGATGAATCCTGAGATTGTCTGGTAAAGTCAGCTCATAGGAGACCTTGTTGATCCTCCTTTTCACTGGGAACGGACCTATGAATCTAGGGCCCAGCTTCCTAGATGGGCATGTCAGCTTTAGGTTGGTGGGGGCCAGCCACCCATGGTCTCCTATTTGTAAGGCTAAGTCCCCTCTTCTCTTATCAAAAGCCCTCTTGCTGTCTTCCTGTGCCTTGCCAATAGCTTCCTGTAACAGCTTGTTGTTGCGGCAGAAGAAGTCTAGAGTGCTTTGAACAGCAGGGATTGGAGACTCCGGGATGAGGTCTGGTAAGAACGTAGGATGGAAGCCATGATTTGCAAAAAATGGAGTCTGCTTGGTGGCAGAATGGCAGAAATTATTATATGCAAACTCCGCCATTGGCAGGAGTGACACCCAATCATCCTGCACGAATGACTTGAAACACCGAAGGTATTGTTCGAGAGTCTGATTTGTTCGTTCCGTTTGCCCATTAGGCTGTGGGTGATAGGCAGAGGACAGAGAGAGCTTTATCTTCAGGATTCCACACAGTGCCTTCCAGAATTGGGAAGTAAATTGCACCCCCCCCCCGATCAGATACAGTGTCCAAGGGCACACCGTGGAACCTGACAATTTCCTTAATCAACACCCGGGCAGTCTCCATAGCCGAGGGGGTGCCCTTTAGAGGCAGGAAGTGGGCCATCTTCGTCAGCCAGTCCACCACGACGAAGATAGCTGTACAGCCTTCAGAAGGCTATGAAGTATGCCACTATGAAGTCCATAGAAAGCATGGCCCAGGGTCAGTTGGGAATAGGCAGAGGTTTTAGCAGGCCCAAGGATCTGTTCCGGGGGTTCTTGTTCCGTATGCAGGTGGTGCAGGCATTTACGTAATCCTTGCAATTTTTTGCCAGACCAGGCCACCAGAATGCGCGCTGCACCAACTCCAGGGTCTTACGGGCACCGAAGTGCCCTGCTAAGGGATGATCGTGGCAGAGTCCCAGGACGGTGATTTGAACCTCTTCCGGGACAAAGATCAGTCTTCCTTTCCACAAGAGACCCTCCCATGCCTGTAGATTGTCCCTGATGGAACTAGGGGTCCTTACAATTGCTTGTTTGAGCTGTGACAGAAGGTCCCTCTGTAACAGCAGGAAGTTCCCTGCTGGCAGGATGGTGTCCGGAACTGTGGAGTCTTTAGCATCCTCGTACATTCATGAGAAGGCGTCGAGTTTAACATTCTTGGACCCTGGTCTATAGGTAATATGAAAGGAGAACCTTGAGAAGAAAAATGCCCATCGGGCCTGGCGGGGTCTCAGACGTTTGGCAGACTTGAGATACTCAAGGTTCTTGTGGTCTGTATAAATCAATATTGGGTGTGCTGCCCCTTCCAGCAGGTATCTCCACTCCTCTAAAGCGGCTTTGATAGCCAGGAGTTCCCGGTCACCCACGTCGTAGTTCCTTTCAGCCGGAGCAAGTTTCCTCGAGAAAAAGGCCACTGGATGCACTAAGCTCTTGAGACCAGAGCTTTGGGAGAGGACCTCCCCTACAGCATTTTCTGAGGCATCTACCTCCAAGATGTAGGGAAGGGCCGGATTAGGGTGGCACAGCACCGGGGCAGATGTGAATAGTTCTTTTAGTGTTTCAAAGGCGGACTGGGCTTCAGGAGACCAGCGGAACCGGGTTCCCTGCTTGGTGAGCTGGGTGAGATGATTGTCGAAGTCTTTAATAAACTTGCAATAAAAGTTTGAGAATCCAACGAACCATTGGACTCCCTTTTTATCTGTGGGTGTTGGCCACGACAGTATTGCTGTCACTTTTTGCGGATCCATTTCAATGCACTCGGGGGAGAGGATTAGACCCAGGAGCTGGATGCTCCGACGCTCAAACGCGCACTTCTCGGGTTTGGCGTAGAGGCGATGTTGACAAAGACGGCAGAAGACAGCTTTAACATGCCGCTGATTGTCTTCCAGAGAGGAGAAGAAGATAAGGATATCGTCCAAATAGGCTATAACAAAGATATCCAAGTCCCTGAGGATGTCATTGATGAAAAACTGAAATGTGGCTGGAGCATTGTATAAGCTGAAGGGCATAACAAGATACTCATAGTGGCCGAATCTGGTGCGGAATGCTATCTTCCACTCATCTCCTTCCCTTATATGGATGAGATTATATACCCCTCTCAAATCCAGTTTAGTAAAGATAGTGGCAGAGCGTCGTCTCTGGAATAGCTCTGGTACCAAGGAGAGTGCGTAGTGGTTTTTCACCATGACCCTGTTCAAGTCCGGGTAATCTATACAGGGTCAAAGGGTGTGGTCCATCTTTTCCACAAAAAATATGCCCGCACCGGCAGGAGAAGTGGAAGGGCGGATGAAGCCCTTCTGTACATTCTCATCAAGATATTCCTTCAGCGCTCCCAATTCCTTTTCAGACAATGGGAAGATCCGTCCAAAGGGAATTTGGGCCCCGGGGAGGAGCTCAATCGGGCACTCGTAGGGCCGATGCGGGGGAAGTGCGTCTGCGCCTTGCTTGCTGAACACATCTAGGTATTCATGTTAGGCTCGGGGCACCCTCCGGCAGAGTTCATGGTCCAAGTCCAGGCACAGCAGAGTTGGAGACAAGGGTGTTGGAGCGGGGAGACAATGTTCTTGGCAATATGGGGACAAAAACTGGATAAGCCCGGATTGCCAGTTGACCTGTGGGTTATGGGCTTGGAGCCACGGCAGGCCCAGAATGACAGGGAACAGGGGTGAGGTGATAGCGTCCAGACATAACAGCTCCTGATGGCAGGAACAAATGGTGGTCAGTAGGGCTGGGGTCTCCTTTACTACCAGTCCAGATCTAACTCGAGACCCATCGGCCAGGAGCACCGTGAACCCCTGTTCCTTGGGCAGGAGAGGAATAACTTGTTTGGCAGCGAACTCAAGATCAATGAAACAGCTGCAAGCTCCTGAGTCGATGATGGCTGTAACTGACACTGATCTTCCAGGTAGCTGGAAGGACACGGGAAGGGCCATGTGGGCCGAATGGTCTGGCTGGAGTGAGGGTCCTATGGATGACCCGAGGAGGCCCTTTTGCTGTTTAGCTGGGCAGTTGTGTACATACTGGCCTACCTCGCCACAGTAAAGGCAGAGGTTGCGGGCCGGGGAGCTGGCCGGGACTTTGGGTAGTGTCCATACAGGCTGTGGTGACGGTGCGGAGGCCTCCCGTCTGCGTTCATGCAGGTGATGGTCGATCTGAATGGAGAGCATGAACAGATCGTCCAGGGAACTTGGGACTCCCACATGGGCCAGCTCATCTTTGAGGTCTTCTGACAGACCCAGACGAAATTGATGTCACAATGCTGCGTCATTCCAGCGGGTATCCGCACTCCACTGCCTGAAGTCAGTTACATAGTCCTCAGCGATTCTATCACCCTGCTGGAGTGCATGGAGCATGGATTCAGCGGTGGCGGACCATTGAGGGTCATCAAATAGCTGTGACATCGCTTGCAACAAGGAGGACAGGGTATTCAGCCGGGTGTCTTGGGTCTCCAGTAGGTGGTGAGCCCAGGCTTGGGGTCCACCTTGCAGCAGAGATATGACAAACCCCAACTTGGTTTGTTCTGACTGGAAAGTCCGTAGCTGCAGCGTCAAGTAGTGCTGACAGGCATTTAAAAAGGCTCTGAACTTGGACTGGTCTCCGGAGAACCTTTCAGGAGTAGGCACCCGGGGCTCTGAGACAGGCATCACAGTAAACGGATCAAGGCTGGTTGTAGTTGCAGAGTTGGAAGTGGTGGCTACAATTTGCTCCTGGAGAAGGGCATGCTTCTCCTGAAGCGCCCTGATGGCTTGTGTAAGGTCCTCAAGGTGTTGGTTGACCTCATGTAGACCAGAGGCCCCCCCTGCAGGCTAAGCCATGGCTGTCTGATACTGTCACATACCAGGTAGTGAGCCTGACGGTCAGGGGTGGCCTCTCCTACGACTCCGGTTCGAGGGACCGCTGGAGTTGGGACAGCGGCCACAGGAGCGCGGTGGTGTAAGAGTGGCTGTAGAAGTCCAATATTATCCGTCAGCAGTGGTCAGGAGATGTGCTGGAAGGGTGCTGGTGTTCAGAGCTGGATACTTGACGGGACCAGATGGTCCCAGGCACAGCAGTCAGGGACGAGCAGGTTCGGCAATGGGCTGGCAGCAGAAGTACAGAAGGATCAAGCAATCGGGTGGTCGTAGGCAAGCCGGGGGTCGGTACAGGCAGAGTTCAAACAAGGTCGGGACAAGCCGGGTCATGGGAACAGGTTACAGGTTGCTCAGGAAAACAGGTCACGCTGTAGATGAGACAGCACTTGTTGCAGGGTGTGCACAGCTATAGCAGAGCCGTTTGGCGCCGTTTCCGGCGCGCACAAATCACGCCCAACAGTCCAAAATGCAGGATTTTCCCTAACAAATAGTGATAAGTGCTATTTAAATAGTGCTGCAGTGTAATATTAAATATAAAGTGACCAGTGCCATAGGGCCTTGTGCAATTAAAAAAAAGGCAACCAAGTTCATATAAAGTGACCAGTGCTCCAAATGATGAATCCTTGAATGATCCAAAGACAACCAAACAAATTATTTCATCCAAATATTCCAAAATACATATGTCCATACAAAAAGTCCTTATGGTGTTGCTGTGAAAACATTTGTTTGGTGTTTGCAACTGTAGAGAGAAGCACAACCCATAGGGTGTGTCCGGTGTCTCCACATATGTCCCCCTCATTATTATTATTATTATTATTATTATTATTATTATTATACAGGATTTATATGGTGCTGACAGTTTGCGCAGCGCTTTACAACATTAGAGCAGGCAGTACAATTACAATACAGGAGGAATCAGAGGGCCCTGCCTTAGTTTACAATTTATGAGGAAGGGTCAAGTGATCCAAAAGGGTAATAACTGTGGGGGATGAGCTGATGAAGAAAATAGAAGTGTAGTTGTTAGGTGGAGGCAGGATAGGTTTCTCTGAAGAGAAAAAAGTTTTCAGGGATCGCCTAAAAGTGGATAGATTGGAGACAGCCTGACAGATTGGGGTAGGGAATTCCAGAGGATGGGAGAGGCTCGGGAGAAGTACTGGAGGCGAATATGGGAGGAGGTGATGAGGGAGCTGGAGAACAGGAGGTCTTGGGAGGAATGAAGAGGACTATTAGGTTGGTATTTTGAGACTAGGTTAGTGATGTGAATGGCAGAGAGGGGTAGCAGATGCTGAGCGGTTTGTAAGGTGAAGGAGTCTGGCAGCAGCATTCATGATGGACTGAAGGGGGGATAGTCTATTTAAAGGTAGGCCAATGAAGAGGGAGTTGCAGTAGTCAAGGCAAGAGATAACCAGGGAGGTGGTGGAGGACGAGAGTTGAAGATAGAGAAGAGTTGACGGGGACTGGATGAGAAGGTGTTAATAAGAGTGGTAAAATAGGTCTGTTTGGCAGTGTGCAGGCGAGAATTGTATTTTTGGAGGGCAGGTTTGTATTGGTTGAAGTCTTTGAGAGAATTACTCTTATGGCTTCACTCACCAGAACGCTCTCCCCTCACGGGGATAGCCAGCATTCACAGCACCACCTGGCTATACATGGATGTTCAAGACCAACCCTAGGGTATTCCTCCTTGTTCTTATACACGCTTTAAATTCATTATGTAATCCATCTACAATTTGATCAATACGGATCGAATTGGCAAACAATTATTCTGATCATTTGACACATCTGTTGTTGATCAAGATTTTAGGCCACATTCAGTGGCTTTAATTTTTGTGGAGGATAAAGACTACCATTTCCAGTGAGAAAGACTCCCATGTTGCTGTTCAGGAAGATCTGGATAAGGCACGCTTGAGACTGTTTGGGGCAGTAAAAATAAGAACGAGGAGGAATACCCTAGGGCTGGTCCTGGACATCCATAGACAGCCAGGTGGTGCTGTGAATGCTGGCTACCCCCTGGAGGGGAGAGAATTCTGGTGAGTGAAGCCATAAGAGCAGGGCCTTAGATCATTTTTTTGTCCCGGGGGGGTTCAGCAGCAGGTACCAAGTGGTGAAGTGAGGGGGGGTGTCGGGAGAACCAAGCAGTGCTGTGTGGGTCTCCATAGACCCACACAGCACAGGAGCGAGCACTGTGTGCCCCCGTAGCAAGCAGCTTTCTATTGTGGCACACAGAGAAGAGAAGGATCAGGGCCACTTTATGCAAAATCATAGTACAGAGCAGGTGACTATAACAACATGTTCTTTATTTTAATTTAAGATTAATTAAAAATGTGGTTTCTCTGCGGCTGTGCTTTTAGAAAACGCAGACCACATCGCATGCATAGGTGTGAACTACCCTTAGCCTTGGTTCACGCTATGAGTCACCCAGGAACTGCATCACATTTCTGTGCAATTCACATGCAAAACAGTGCAATGCAATTTGAGCCCATTCATATTAAATGGGCTTAGATTACACTGCATTGCACCAAAGTCATGCATGCACAAATTTTAGGAACGCATTGAAACCGGATCACATGGTCATTTTGTATCATTTGATCTGGAGTAGGCAAACACACTGCATTTGGGTTGTCGTTAAGATTTAACTGACACCTGCTGTGGATTGCAAAGGCAGTGCAATTTGAATGTGGTGCAGAACAGGGCCACCTTTTTAATATTGATTGGACCCTGGGCAAACATTTTCATTTGCCCCCCCCCCCCCCAATTGACGACATGACTGCTCACTGATTGGTTGCTGGAGGTTTCAGCACATCATTACAGGTGATGGTCAGAAACTGCAGATGTACTATAGGAGATGGTCAGAGATTGCAGACGTAGTACAGGAGATGCAGACATAGTATAGGAGATGGTCAGATACTGCAGACATAGTACAAGAGATGGTCAGAGACTGTAGGCGTACTACAGGAGATGGTCAGAGACTGCAGGCATACAAGAGATGGTCAGAGACTGCAAGCGTACTACAACAGATAGTCAGAGACTGCAGACATACTACAGGAGATGGTCAGAGATTGCAGACATACAAGAGATGATCAGAAACTGCAGACGTACTACAGGAGGTGGTCAGAGACTACAGTTGTACTACAGGAGATGGTCAGAGACTATCTATGTACTGTCTAATCGCCTATTCCTGTACATTGTCTGCTGAAAACTCTCACAATGGTCCTTCCTGATCACCATAACAGGTGCTGTCAGTGTCCCCACACACAACACATGTCATTTACTTACTGTGTGACCCCGACAATGAGGACAGGTTCCAGACTTTCAGCATGGACTGTAGAGAGGGAGGAGCCATACCTACCTCTCCTCCCCACTGATCACAAGTCTCGCCGTTAGGGGGTGGAGTGATTGGCTGTTAGGGGGATGTGGAGGTCACGTGACAGCAGGGAATTGGAAGAGATAACGGAGCACCAAGCCACACAGCTGTATCCAACTCCACCCCAGTAGTATTTGGCCGCTATCTTTTTTACGGGCAGCACAGGTGCAAGGGACAGCTGCTTTGTGCCCCACAACAATGACTGGGGCTGGGCCCAGGGCAGCTGCCCCTTTTGCCCCACGTTAAAGACAGCCTTGTGCGGGAGATGCGTTGCAGGTTTTCTGCACCACATTTTAGTGTGAACTGGGGCTTATTATTGCCTTTTCAACACAATTAAAAAGGGCCAGGGCACTGAGGGTAGCAAACAGTCCAGCCTGGCTCTGGCAGCAATGTTGGTGTGCCGGGTAACCCCTAAGCCCTTTGGCTCTGCAGTCAGCACCACAACATAGCTCACAGAGCCAGACTGGACTGTCAGTACCAACCAAGCAGTGGAAAATGGTAACCCACAAATCCAGTGATAATTTTGTCACTTGCCACAGACTCGCCTCAAGGGCAGCACAGCAGTGGTGGTAAGTGGTCTGTGATGACCTTCTCTTAGGCAGCAAGCAGCAAGCTGAACAGGAAAGAGGGAAGCTCAGCTCCTTAGCAGCAGTACTGCTACCTTGCGCGTTCTCCGCTCCATTCTACTTCCAGGCGGGAAGTACAGGGCGGGAAGTACAGAGTGTAGAGACAGTCGGGCACGGTGAGTGGGACTACAGACACTGCACACTCCCACTGTATCTATGATCTGTCTGCCAGGAACCCAGCACAGCCTGGTCATAACAGCATGACGTAAGTGCCTGTGAGTGTGCCTTACACCCGACGGGCTGCATCCACTTTGTCCGCAATACTGACTGCTGTGCTCGGCTGTTTGTTGTTGTGGTGCTGGCGCCATGAGAGGCGACAGGGCAGAGACACTTTTTATTTTTGGCAGGATGCTCTGGGGGGGGGGGGTTGAACACTCCAAACCCCCTCCTTATCTACACCCCTGCATAAGAGGGGGATACGTGTGGAGACACCGGGCACCACATGGGTTGTGGTTCTCTCTTCAGTTTTAAACACCAAACAAATGTTTTCACAGCAACAACATAAGAAACACTTTTTGCATTGACATGTGTATTTTGGAATATTGCACTAAAGATGAAATAACTTGTTTGGTTGTCTTCCAAGGATTCATCATTTTGAGCACTGGTCACCTTATATGAACTTGGTTGCCTTTAATTGCACAAGGGTCTATAGCACTGGTCACTTTATATTTATTATTGCTCTCCAGCACTGTTTAAATATCACCTATCACTGTTTATATTACATGCAGAACTGTGTATGTTGTAGGTCAAACATCTAGTGGGTGGCTGTAGACAACCCAATTGAATGGGCGCCACAGTGCTGTAGTGGATAGCACTTTCACCTAGCAGCAAAAGGGTTGCTGGTTCGAATCCTAACCACGAAACTACCTGCCTCGAGTTTGCATGTTCTTCTTGTGCCTGCGTGGGTTTACTCCGGTTTCCTCCCACACTCCAAAGACATGTTGGTAGGTTAATTGGCTCCTGTCTAAATTGGCCCTAGTATATGTATGAATGTGTGTTAGGGACCTTAGATTGTAAGCTCCTTGAGGGTAGGGACTGATGTGAATGTAGAATATATATGTAAAGCACTGCGTAAATTGACAACGCTATATAAGTACCTGAAATAAATAAAATAATCGTGTTCCGCATCATCCCCTGTGCTGCGCATATGTCCTTATATGTGCATAATGATACGTGCAAATGCTATCAAAACTTCTTCTAAATATCCCCATAGATATAAACTTATAAATACAATAATCTGTTTAACACATCCAGTGTTATATTTTATTTTTGCAATTCTTCTTTTGCGCAATTATAACACACAATGAACAGCGATAAATACCCTCTTTTACATGAGTACATATAAAGACAGAATCACAATTTTATAGGGCTACACCTAATTATGGATAGAGATCCAGGACTTCAGAAGGTGCATAGGAGGAGGAGTCCAGTTTTTCATGCCCCAGAATAGAGGAAAGCGAAATTTGACCTGGTATGAGAGGTCAAATGGTGAGGTGAGCGCATAATTTGAATGGTGGTGGGAGTCAATGAAGCATTAGCACAATATTGCAGAAAATCATTTTGGTCCACCATGAACTGTATCACATTTTTGGATTAGTATGAAGGACACTTTGAAGAGTCGCAATTTTATTTATCGCTGTTCACTGTTCCTTCACCACAGTAGTTTTCCGTGGTCTTCCGGGTCTTTTGGTGTTGTTGAGCTCACCTGTGCGGTCTTTCTTTTTAAGGATGTTCCAAACAATTGATTTGGCCACGCCTAATGTTTTTACTATCTCTATGATGGGTTTATGTTTTTTTCAGCCCAATGATGGCTTGCTTCACTGATAGTGACAGCTCTTTGGATCTCATGTTGAGAGTTGACAGCATTCCAAATGCAAATAGCACACTTCAAATGAACTCTGGATCTTTTATCTGCTCCTTGTAAATGGCATAACGAGGGAATAACACACACTGGCCATAGAACAGCTGAGCGGCCAATTGTCCCATTACTTTTGGTCCCTTAAAAAGTGGGAGGCACATATACAAACTGTTGTAATTCCTACACCGTTCACCTGATTTGGATGTAAATACCCTCAAATTAAAGCTGAAAGTCTGCAGTTAAAGCACATCTTGTTTGTTTCATTTTTAAATCCATTGTGGTGGTGTATAGAGCCAAAAAGATTAGAATTGTGCCGATGTCCCACTATTTATGGACCTGACTGTATATATACACAGTTTATATCTATGGGGATATTTAGAAGACTGATTTACGTTTTAATATTAGTGCACTTTTTATGAAAATTAATGTTATGAATTGATATCATTTGCAGTTCTCATTATGCACATATAAGGTGATAGACGCAGCAACATTTATTTATTTGTTTTTTGGTTTTTAAAGTTGCTGTTTTGCTGAAAAGAGCAATGTATTTCAACATCACATAAATTATAAATATATATATATATATATATATATATATATATATATATATATACATACATACATACATACATACATACATACATACATACATACACAGTGTCACAAAAGTGAGCACACCCCTCACATTTTTGTAAATATTTTATTATATATTTTCATGTGACAACACTGAAGAAATGACAGTTTGCTACAATGTAAAGTAGTGTACAGCTTGTATAACAGTGGAAATTTGTCCCCTCAAAATAACTCAACACACAGCCATTAATGTCTAAACTGCTGGCAACAAAAGTGAGTACACCCCTAAGTGAAAATGTCCAAATTCGACCCAATTGGCCATTTTCCCTCCACGGTGTCATGTGACTCGTTAGTGTTTAGAAGGTCTCAGGTGTGAATGGGGAGCAGGTGTGTTAAATTTTGGTGTTATCGCGCTCTCTCTCTTACTGGTCACTGGAAATACAACATGGTACCTCATGGCAAAGAACTCTCTGAGGATCTGAAAAAAAGAATTGTTGCTCTACATAAAGATAGTCTAGGCCTATAAGAAGATTGCCAAGACCCTGAAACTGAGCTGCAGCAAGTTGACCAAGACCATACAGCGGTTTAATAGGACAGGTTCCACTCAGAACAGGCCTCGCCATGGTCGTCCAAAGAAGTTGAGTGCACATGGTCAACGTCATATCCAGAGGTTGTCTTTGGGAAATAGACATATGAGTGCTGCCAGCATTGCTGCAGAGGTAGAAGGGGTGGGGGGGTCAGCCTATTAGTGCTCAGACCATACGCCGCACACTGCATCAAATTAGTCTGCATAGCTATCATCCCAGAAGGAAGCCTCTCCTAAAGATGATGCACAAGAAAGCCTGCAGTTTGCTGAAGACAAGCAGACTAAGGGCATGTATTACTGGAACCATGTACTGTGGTCTGATGAGACCAAGAAAAACGTATTTGGTTCAAATGGCGTCAAGCGTGTGTGGCGGCAACCAGGTGAGGAGCACGAAGGCAGGTGTGTGTTGCCTACAGTCAAGCATTATGGTGGGAGTGTCATGGTCTAGGGCTGCATAAGTGCTGCCAGCACTGGGGAGCTACAGTTCATTGAGGGAACCATGAATGCCAACATGTACCGTGACATACTGAAACAGAGCATGATCCCCTCCCTTTGCAGATTGGGCCGCAGAGCAGCATTCCAACATGATAATGACCCCAAACACACCTCCAAGACGACTACTGCCTTGCTAAGAAGCTGAAGGTAACGGTGATGGACTGGCCAAGCATGTCTCCAGACCTAAACCCTATTGAGCATCTGTGGGGCATCCTCAAACGGAAGGTGGAGGAGCGCAAGGTCTTTAATATCCATCAGCTCAGTGATGTCATCGTGGAGGAGTGGAAGAGGACTCCAGTGGCAACCTATGAAGCTCTGGTGAACTCAAGTCCAAGAGGGTTAAGGCAGTGCTTGCAAATAATGGTGGCCACACATAATATTGACACTTTGGGCCATATTGGACATACTCACTTTTGTTGCCAGCGATTTAGACATTAATGGCTGTGTGTTGTTATTTTGAGGTGACAGCAAATTTACACTGTTATACAAGCTGTACACTCACTACTTTACATTGTAGCAAAGTGTAATTTCTTCAGTGCTGTCACATGAAAAGTTATAATAAAATATTTACAAAAATGTGAGGGGTGTACTCACTTTTGTGAGATACTGTGTGTGTGTGTGTATATATATATATAATAATCTATTCCGTTCACCAAAACCTATTTGTTTGTTTTTTACAAAAATGTGATGCTGTCTCTTAATCAATAAGGATATAATTCTGTGGTTAAGACAAGCTACCAGTTTCAAAAGACACTTCTAAATTTCCATAATAAACAATAATATGTCTTGCCAAAAGACTTCTGTCTTGTTTTGGTTACAAAAACCACGGCTGTTTGGCATTTTTTCTAGGATTGTCTATTAAGCTGCACTTTTCTGGCACCACCCAGTTTGCCATAATAAGGCTCTTCTGTAATTGTATGTAACTGTTTGGGTTGGGGGGGGGGGGGGGGGAGTCAGAAGTCACAAGATCATATCATATTATCTAAAATGCCATTTCCAGTAGATGTATCTTATGCTGGTAATAAGCTGGTTATTGATACGTAGCCTCAAGTAATATTTTTCTAGCTTACTAATTGCAGACAGCTTTCTTCTGGGGCAAACCAAACTACACTTGGCAAAATTTCATGCTCTTTATCCAAACATTTTCTTGTCACCCCCTTTTCATTGAATTTTTATTTTTCTCTTGTGATATTGTAGTAGCTGTTTTAAAAGTCATGCTTTGGTTCCACCAACACTCCAGAAGTAGCTTTATGCAAGAGTTCTTTTGTTTTTTTTCATCAGTGTGGAAGAATATTAAGGGGTCTCTTGCATTACAAATATTTCATTATTCTCACGTAAGCAAAAGGAATAATACCTGTAATATTTGTAATACATGTTTAATGTCAGCATCCATTTTTTGCCTTTCACAAGGCTAATGTAACATTTCCTTATTGTTGGATCCTAAGAGAAAAGAGAGCCATAAAAACATTTTGATTTTAATTTGTTTATTATTTTTAGGTAAATAGTAGAACAGATACAAAGGAATACGGGCCATACGTTAGTGCACATAGTGAGAAATTAAAAGAAATATACATTGTACATTTGTCTTACATAGATAATTAACAACCATAGTACAACAATGAGGTTTAAGATATGACTCAGTGGACGATAAATCTCTGACACGAGGTAGCAAATTTGAAGCTGAGTGTTGAATAGCACTAGTGATCCCGTCCTCGCCTAGGCGCCCCAGTGGGAGCAAATTTGCACCAGGGCTGTTCAGGAGTGGGCTGGTGCGGTTAGGCAGTCAATGTCTGACAAGAGATTCAGTAAGAGAGTGCATTTAGGGGCACTGGTCATCTTAATCAACCTTGCTCGCCTATTGAGCAATTAGAGACAATATCATAACATCTAGAAAATTTCCGAGAACAACATTATGACCCACAGTATGGTTAAATAGGAAATAAATAATAAGACAAAAATAAAGAAGATAGAGAGGCAAATAGAAGAGGAAAGTTGATAGAAAAGAGAGAGTAAAGTACACTGGGATGTCCCGCAAAGAGCCCCGGATCCCCATATTAGTAAAGTATGCCCTTACAAAGGGAGTAGAACTTTTAGGTCAAACTCTGGTGGGAGACTTTTGGTTATCCAAGGATTCCAAGAAAGTTCAAATTTGTGATCTGTTTCTTTGTCCATGGCATCGATTTTAGCGTGAATCATGAAATTGGTCATTCTATTTTTGGGTTTCTATTACGTTAAGACTAGGAGTTTTCCATGCCTTAGCAATAGTTTGTTTGGCTGCTGTTAGTAAATGGAGAAACAGTTTAAATTGTCTATTGCTAAGGTTGGTAGATTTTCTATTAAGTAGGGCAACAGCTGGTTCTAGCGAAATTTGTACATCAAATAGTCGTGAGGCCAATGTAAATATGTCTTTCCAAAATTTTTGTACTACCGGGCAAGACCACCATCTATGTAAATGTGTACCAGGTTCTGGACAACCTCTAAAACACGCTGCAGGATAGGAAGGTACAAACTTCGCTATACCTGCAGGGACTAAGTACCATCTCAGAAGGACATTTTAGTTTGTTTCAATGCCGAACAAGCTAAAGGAGGATGATTTGGTAGCAGCCCAAATTGCCACCCAATCAGCCGTATCTAGGTTGCAGTTGAGATCAGTCTCCCATACCTGGTATATGGGTGTTCGGGGAAGAAAGGAGTTGTGAGTATATTTGGGAAATTTGGCCCCTCGCGTGCGTATCTTTATTACAGAAGTGTTCAAACCGTGATGTATGGTTTAACAATGTCATGTTTGTACCTGATTGTGAGAAAAAATGTTTAATCTGAAGATACCTAAATAGTTCTTTATTGGGCATCTGGTGTTTTTCTATCAACATTAGGAATGTGGCTATGTCAGTGTTTGCAGCCAAGTGGTGCAATCTAAGTAGTCCTCGGGAAGTCCACTGATCAAAGCTTGTTGGGGATTCCCATGCAGGTGAGAATGCTGGGTTTTTCATGAAAGGCAACATAGGATTATGCTTAGATTGTAATTGATGTTTAGTTCTGACGCTGTCCCAGACATTGAGGCTATGTTTGATAATTGGGTTTTGTTTAGACCTGCGGTCCAGTGTCTTTAACCATAGAAGGTTAGATACTGATAGGGGGTCCACTTCAACCGACTCAATTGCCACCCAAATGGAAACCTCTTGTGTGGCGTGGTATTTAGTAAGGCATGCTATTTGGGCAGCTTTATAATATTTAACAAAATCTGGTACTCCTAGCCCTCCATTAAGCTTGGGGAGGAATAGAGTTCTTTTATTCGTCTGGGGTTTGGCTGAACCCCAAATATATTCCATAGCGCGCTTCTGCAGGATTCTAAGGAAATAAGTGGGAATTGGTATAGGAAGGACTCGGAAGAGATATAAAAATTTAGGAAGCATAACCATTTTGACCACGTTGATTTGAGCTAGCCATGATATGGGTAGATGTGCCCATTGGGCAAGTAGCTCAGATACTTGTTTCAGTAATTTGGGGTAATTATATGAGAACAGTTTTGTGTGGTCTGCAATGAGATAGATGCCTAGATAGTGCATTGAGTTGGGCGCTCACGAGAATGGGAGGGAACTTTGCAGTGCAACAATTTCAGGGTTCGTTAGTCATATTCAAGGCTATTGATTTTTTAGGATTCATTTTTAGGCCTGAAATCTCAGCAAAATTATCTAATATAGGCAACAAATTCGGACCTGAGACCACTGGGGATGAAAGAAATATTAGAATGTCATCGGCAAAGAGGCATAATTTGTGGTGTTGACCTCCTAGTTCAATCCCTGAGATGTTAGGGGAGTTCCTGATCATGTGAGCGAGTTGCTCTATCATTAGCGCGAATAGAAGGGGAGATAGTGGGCATCCCTGTCTGGTTCCTCGTCCGATGTCGAATGAATCCGATTTGAATCCTGCATATTTTACATAGGCACATGGGTTATTATATACAGCCATGACCCATTGTAAAAAATGAGGGCCGAAGCCCCATTTACGTAAGGTATTTTGCAAATATTGCCATGAGATTGAGTCGAAGGCTTTTTAATATCGATTGAGAGGAAACAAACAGGGATTTGCCTAGATTTGGCTATCTGAGCCAGAAGAACTGCGTGTCGGATATTGTCGCTAGCTTGGCAAAAAGGGATGAAACCAGTCTGGTCTTTATGAATGAGTCTACCAATTGCCCTCTGTAACCGCGTGGCAAGGATTTTAATGTCTAAATTCAACAATGATATTGGCCTATAGTTTGAGCTGTTAGTATCATCGCTGTGGGGTTTGGGGAGCATGCAAATGAGCGCTGTAAGGGATTCACGTTTTAAATTGGTTTCCTTTTAGAATACTATTAAGGGCTGTTGCTAGGTATGGGGAGAGGAGGTCGCAAAATGTGCGATAATACAAGGCTGAGAATCCATCAGGGCCCGGGCGCTTGTTAAGCTTTAGCCCTTTAATGGCTAATTTTATTTTGTCTACCGTGATGCTCTCTTCCATACTGGTTCTTTCGGGTTCAGTCAGACTGGGGAGCTGGAGCTGTGAGAATAAGTTATCCGCCATCGGAACATTGAAATTATCCTCAGCCTTGTATAGCTTAGCTAATAGAGATTTGAATTCATTAAGAATCTTGCTTAAGGATTACTGGTCATGTGGTTTTTAGCAAGCTTTAGACGAATAGTTTTATTAGGTTTCGTAACATTTTTCAAGGAGCGGGCTAAGGGTGTGTCAGGCTTGTTAGCCTTCATAAAATGATTGTGTCTGGAGCGTCGCAAAGAATTCTCAGCATTGTCTGTCAGAAATAAATCATAAGACAGTCTTGCATTGTCAAGTGCGGTTTTATTGTATCGTGTTGCATTTTGCATAAATTTGTTGTGGCATGCTTCAAATTCACTAACTAGTTTTTGTTCTAGCTGTTTGCGCTCACGGTTAAAGAGGGCCATTTGACGTTGAAGTGAACCCCTCAAAACAGGTTTGTGTGTCTCCCAACATGTCAGAGGGCTAACATGTCTGGTGTGGCGTTTAGTGCGAAGTAATCTTTCAGGGCTGTTTCAATATCAAATCTATGAGATGGATGTTTCAAGAGGTGTTCAGGTAAGGTCCATGTACGATCCTGGGACCTAGGTATAGGTGAGGCTAGAGTAGTGAGGACTGCACAGTGGTCAGACCAAGGGACCGGGATGATTTGGGATGAAAGAAGTTCAGGAGCCAGACCAACGTTAATAAAGATATGGTCTATATGTGTGAAAACTTTTATGTGGGGGTGAATAGTGCGTGTACCTTCTTTTAGCTGGGTTCACTTCCCGCCATGTATCAACCAGATTATTTTTAAGTAACATGTGAGCAAATGCTGGTTTAGGTTTGTTCACTGGTTGTGAGAATGGGGTTTTGTCTATCAGGGGGTTCAATGTAAGGTTTGAGTCACCACAGATAATGAGGGATCCTCTTTTCATCGAGGAGACCATGTGCATCAGATGAGATGAAAAGGGACTTGGATTGTTATTTGGCGCATAATACGACACAACGGTAATTTCAGTGTCCATAAATAGCCCTGTCAGTATCAAATAGGGACCTTCAGTGTCACTGATGCGTTTGGTGAGAGAGAAGTGTGCGCTTCGGTGAAATGCAATCAGTGTGCCCCTTTGTTTGGATGTAGCAGGGGCGTTAAATACTTGTGGGTAGTGGGGCTGAAATATTTTGACATGTGACATGCGGTAAAATGGTTTTCCTGCAAGCAGACTATATGGGCCTTCTGAGATTGAAAAAATCTAAACGCTTTAGAGCGTATCTGAGGAATATTTAGCCCCTGGACATTTAAGGTGATAACATTTAAGGGGGCCATGAAAAGAGAATTGACTTCTATTTCTTACCTTCAGGGGTACCAAGGCGATCCGCAGGAACATCCCGAGTACACAGGAGAAAGCAGGTTAGGGAGTATAGAGAGACTGAGAAAAAGGTATAAAAAAAGGTAAGAGGGTTAACACAGTTAAGTAAGAATAAAACTACAAGGTATGACATAACGTGAGTTTGTGTCGTGGATAAAATCCAAATGACCGAACTGAAAGTGCTGTTCGCACAGGCCCGCGTAAACATCGCAGGCATGTGGGAAGAGCGAAATGAGGCACAAGGAACAAATACATGTAAACGGCGTTCCTGAAAAATGTATAATTTGTATGGATGCAATAGTCACAGCCGCAACTATATTGGGCTTTTTTTGGTTTCATAGAACTCAAAAAAAGGTACAAAACTTGTTATTTGAACATTACCGGGAGAAAACCACATCATAGAGTCCGCTGAGTTCTAAACCTAGTATAAATTAGCCCCATTTAGGGCTGGGTTTAGACATTAAGGGGTGCTAGTAAAAAAAAGAGAAAATAACTGGATGACGACCAGAACCGTGAGTCCGGGGGTTATAAAATAGGGTTAACTAGAACAAAATTGGGGTTCGGGTATAGTACAGGGGACACAGCTTTCCTTTCCAATGAGAAGGCTGCATGGTGAAGTAAGGCTCTTCGCCAAAAGGAAGTTAGTTTGTGGTGTTCCCTACAACAAAGGAGCAAGAGCAAAAGAAAGGGGGTGACCAGGGGAATAGTACTGTTGGTACTAGAGGGTCCATCTAACCATAGAGTAACAGTCACCCTTTTCAGGCACTGAGTGCCAGGGTAGAGGCATAAGACCTTGGTGGTTTAAGTAGTGGTCAATCCATGGAGTTTTCCTGGTCAGTTTGGATTGGAGTCAGGTGACTTCTCTTGTGTGCATGAGTGTTGCCATTTTTGCCTGGTGAATAAATCGCTTTGAGCGGTGAGGATGCAGCCGCTTTATGGCGGGAGGCACCTGAGGTGGATGTCTGATCCAAAATGCAAAGTTCTTGTAGGGTATGACGGAGTTCCTCCAGGGATTTGCACCTGTATTTAGTGCCCTGATATGTAAAACGCACAGCAAAGGGGAAACCCCATTGATATGTTATTTGCCATTGTTGCAATTCGGATAAAAGGTTTTTCAACGCTCTGCGCTTTGAGATTGTGAGTTGAGAGAGGTCTGAAAAGATTTGGTATTTGTTACCTTGAAAGATCAGGTCACCTTTTTCCCTTGCGGCATTAAGGAGTTGCTCCTTCGTACGGTAATAATGGAACTCGGCGATTATATCGCGAGGTGAGCCTTCTTGTTTTTTAGGTACAAGGGATCTATGTATTCTATCCATTTCCAGTCTTTCAAATGGCAAGGAGGGAAGAAGCTCTTGAAATAATGCAGTTATGGTTGATTGTAGGTCTGACTGTTTTGGGTTTTCCCCTGATTCGGAGATTTGATCTCCTAACTCTATTTTCATAATCCTCCAATCTAGACTGTAATGACAGGTTCTCTTCTTTGAGGTTTTCAATAGCTGCTATGTGATCATGAGCACCCACTTCTAGATCGTCCTCTCTATCCTCCAGGGCCGCGGTTCGGGATCCCAGGTCCCTGATTTCTTTAGTCAAACTACTAGTGATGTGCTCTGATGTTTGTTTCAGGGCCTTATGGAGCATTCTTTCGAACTGTTGTACAGTCCCTGACAAAAGTCTTGTCACTTGTGTACAAATTGACCTGAAGTGCCACTGAAATATATTTATAATCAAGATATTTTTATAAGAAATGGCTCATTTTAATCCCAACAGCTTTTGTAATAATGTTTCAGTGCAAAACGAAACTGTCAAAGTATTCTAATATTCACAGCTTGGTAAAGCCCATTGAGTCCATTTTTGCAAAGACATAAGTGTTGTCGCCTTTTCATATGAGCTTCATCTGTGACTAATAATGGATCAATTGGGTCTCAGGTGTGTATAAAAAGAACCCCAGTACACCAGACCTTCACATCAACTGTAACTAGACCTCTGCAAACATGCCTAAGATTCACCCTGAGACTAAAGTTTTGATTATCAAGAGGCTGAAGACCAGATCCACTGCTGATGTGGCAGACACCTTCAATGTGTCTCAGTGTCAAGTACAGAGGATAAAAAAAGATTTGAAGAGACTGGAGACGTTTTTGACAAGCCCAGGTCAGGTAGACTCTGCAAGACAACTGCTCGAGAGGACCGTTTGTTGGCTTGAAAATCCAAGGCCAGCCCATTTTCCACTGCAGCAGAGCTCCACGAGACCTGGTCACCTGAAGTCCCTGTGTCAACCAAAACAGTTTGTCGGATTCTGTCTCTAAATGGCCTCCATGGTCGAATCAGTGCCCAGAAGCCAGCACTAAACAAAAGACAATTGAAAAACCGTGTGGCATTTGCCAAGGCCCACAGCCTGCTAAAAGGATGGAAGCTGGAAAAGTGTCAGAAGATGGATTTTTCAGATGAATCTTCTGTTGAATTACACCACAGTCGCTGCAAATATTGCAGGAGACCTACTGGTGCCTGCATGGATCTGAGATTCACCCAGAAAACAGTGAAGTTTGGTGGCGGAAAAATCATGGTCTGGGGTTACATCCAGTATGGGGGTGTGTGAGAGATCTGCAGGGTGGAAGGCAACATCAATAGTCTAAAATACCAAGAAATCTTAGCTACCTCTTATATTCCCAACCATAAAAGAGGCCAAATTCTGTAGCAGGGTGGTGCTCCATCGCATACTTCCATCTGAACATCAAAGTTCCTCTAGGCGAAGAAGATCAAGATGCTCCAGGATTGGCCAGCCCAGTCACCAGACATGAACATCATTGAGCATGTGTGGGGTAGGATGAAAGAGGAAGCATGGAAGACAAAACCAAAGAATATTGATGAACTCTGGGAGGCATGCAAGACTGCTTTCTTTGCTATTCCTGATGACTTCATCAGTAAATTGTATGAATCCTTGCCAGACCGCATGGATGCAGTCCTTCAAGCTCATGGAAGTCATACAAGATATTAAATTTGGATCTCACAGCACCACTACTTAATTTGCTGACATATTTTTGTATTTGCAGTAAATTTGTTCAATTTCTGTATAGGCGACAAAACTTTTGTCTTGCCAAAATTTGACCTTTCTGTCTTGATTAAATGATAAACCTTTTTTCAGTGAAATTAATTTATTTCAGTGCATTAAACATCATTTGGGAGGGTTTTAGCTTTTCATATGAGCTATTTCTAACACCAATTGATACATTTAAAGTCAGGTTAATAGCAGGTGTTTCTACAAAATAGATAAGCGACAAGACTTTTGTCAGGGACTGTATAATTTCAGGAGACATACCTTGCTCAGAGTCAGTTAAATATTCAGCATCTGAGTCCTCTGGGAGCTCCGGCAGCGTATTGAGCTGTTTGCGTGCTGTATTGTTGTTGCCGTTCGTTACAGCATGTGAGGAGTGTGCAGCCGCCATCTTGGGAGCGCCGCGGCTTAGGGCCTCCATAATGGGGGAAGCATTACCGGCTGTTTTACCACCTCCGTGGGCCATGATCGGGCTCTCCGCCGGTCCTCCTGCTTCCCGGGGTGTTCAGCAACCAGGCTCCGGTGTTAGGTGCGTTCGGGCGGCTGTATTGTGTGCTCCGGCCGTCTACAAGTATCGGAGCTTCAGCGTCGCATGACCGCTCCGCTGGGCTCCGCACATGCGCCTCACCATAAAAACATTTTAAATAAGAAAATAGTTTAACAATATTGGTCAATAACATTAAACCAGAACAGGAAATAGGGAGTCTTCTGTGTACACAGTATGTGGAGATTCTTGTGAGAACGACGGTGGTGTTCGGCTCACTCAGCCATCCTCTACCTGCAGTGTAAAGTGAAACATTTAGCAGTGGCAATTCTATCGCTGCTAAATGTGACAGCTTCCTGCACAGGGCTCCTAATTGTTAGGGAGCTGGCACTAGCCAGAGTCCTAATGAACAGTGACTCCTGCCCTCCCGGCATGTTCAGCTGTCAGCCACGAATTCCAAGTGAATGTAAACAAACAAAGCAGAAATAGTGTAAAACAAATAAAAAATGGGGTATCCCCCTAAAATTCATACCAGGCCCTTTTAGGTCTGGAATGTTTTTCAGGAAAGAATCATATGCAAAAAGAGTGAACAAAAAGCATGGGGTCCTTCTAAAATCCACATCAGACCCTTATCCAAGCATACAGCATATCTAGCCAGGAAATACCCCCACCTGCATGCGGTGCCCTCCTGAACCATACAAGGCCACAATCCCTCAAAATAGGAGGGGTATCTTGCCAGGCGGGGAGGCACACCTGATAAAGAACCTTGTCCCCATGTTGATGAAGACACAAGGGACTTTTTAACACAGCCCTAGCTCAGTGATTGCAGAGGTCCATGGGCAGGGGCTTATCAGGATCTGGAAGCTCCCTTTAAAAAAGGGGGGCCTCTAGATAACAGCCTATCCCACATGAATAATTAAGGGGGGAAAATGACAATAACAAAAAATAGCAGTTTATTAAAAGAAAAAAAGCCAGCCAACATGTCTATACCACTGCACTCCCGCCAAATGATCTCTCCCAAGTCCCAGCCACTGCAGCGTAAATGGACATGGCTATATTTGGTCAGTGAAAATTTATCATTCTACAGGATTTATGTAGTGCCAATAGTTTGTGCAGCACTTTACAATATATATGGAGAGAGTACAGATACAATACAAGAAGGTTAAGAGGGCTCTGCTCATAAGAGCTTACAATCTAATAGGGTGGGGAAAGTGGTACAAAAGGTATTAACTGTGAGGGATGGGCTGATAGAAGAATTAAAAGTTCAGTTGTTAGGTGGAGGTGGGATAGGCTGAAATGAGTAATCGTCTAAAGGTGGACAGAGTAAGAAAGAGCCAGACAAACTGAGGTAGAGTATGTCCAGAGGATGGGAGAGGGTCTGTAGATGAGCATGGGAGGAGGAGATGAGAGCTAGAGAGCAGGAGGTCTTGAGAGGAGCATAGAGGACGGTTTGGGTGATCTTTTGAGACCGGTATGGAAATGTAGCACAAGGCAGAGTTGTGAATGGGTTTGTATGTTAGTATATTGAATTTAATTCGCTGGGCAATTGTAAGCCAGTGGAGGGATTGGCAGAGAGGCATGGAAGACATTGAGCGGTTGGTAAGATATAGGAGTCTGGTGGCAGCATTCATGATGGACTGAAGGGGGGATAGCTTGTGTAGAGTGTGAAGATATGCGAGGCACCATAATGGAAGGACAGGTGATACTTGTCGCCTTGCATGCGACTACTTTGAGGCGACTAGTGAGACTCCGACACGGGTTTTGCCAGCTACCATGGCAGAGCTGGTTCCGGCCCGGACTTTCTGGTCCACTCAAACCCCTCTCCACCTGCATTTAATGAACAGGAAGAGAGCAGAGGAGAGCTCTATCCTAGATCTCAGAGGGAAAAAGCTGAGTGAGCTTTGGTTTGCACTGTGTCTGTGTTTTGTGGGTGTCGTGGACAGCCCCACGCTGTGTGGAGGGGAACCTGATTGTTTGATTTGGCACTGGACGGCGAGGTTTTGTTTTCTCTTTTTGTGTGTTTTGATCTTCCAACCTGTGATTAATAGACCTATAGTCAAATGACAGCTATAGGGCGGTTGCGTAACTCTGGGAGGGCGTACTATGACGTCCTCCCATGAACACGCTTCCCTGGGGCGCGTACCTGGGCGAATCCGTGACCACCGGGTCCCCTGGATCGCGCTGAATGGCCGCTTTTCTCTCCCCTCTTCGCACCGATGCAGTGTGAGAGGAGAGGGGAAGAGAGGAGATGCTGCAGGCAGGATGTATAGTGCCCAAGGTGCTACTATGTGACAGGCTGCACCCCCCCCCACCATCCATCCATCCTCACCCAACCACCCATTCTCACCCAGGCGGCCATCCATGCTCACCCACCCATCCATGCTCACCCAGCCATCCTCACCCATCCAGCCATGCATGCTTATCCACCCATCCATGCTCACCCAGCCATCCATCCATGCTCGCCCACCCAGCCGTGCTCGCCCACCCATCCGTACTCAGTCATCCCCATCCGTGCTCAGTCATCCCCATCCGTGCTCAGTCATCCCCATCCGTGCTCAGTCATCCCCATCCGTGCTCATCCATCCCCATTCATGGCTCATTTGTGCCTCATTCATGTTCATCCATACCACATCAGTTTTCATCCGTGACTCATCCATGCCCCAGCCATGCTCACCCACCCATCCGTGCTCATCCATCCCCATGCATGCTCAGTCATCCCCATGCATGCTCAGTCATCCCCATGCATGCTCAGTCATCCCCATGCATGCTCAGTCATCCCCATCCATGCTCAGTCATCCCCATCCATGCTCAGTCATCCCCATCCATGCTCAGTCATCCCCATCCATGTTCACTCATCCCCATCTGTACTCATCCAACCTCATTCGTGCTCCGTCATCCCCATTCATGGCTCATTTGTGCCTCATTCATGCTCATCCATACCACATCCGTTCTCATCCGTGACACATCCATGCCACTACAGTGCCCATCTGTGCCACTACAGTGCCCATCTGTGCCACCACATTGTCTCACAATAGTGTAAAAGGTAGTCAAATTAGATTTGAAATGTATGCCCTTAGAACATCTGATGGTGCTCCCTGCATGTTGGGCCTCTGTATGTGGCCAGGCTGTGTAAAAGAGCAGCAGAATATATTTTGGGGTGTAATTTTTGCTAGGTACATGATGGGTGTTAGAAATATTGGATAAATGGACAATTTTGTATAAAAAAAAATGCATTTTCATTTTCTTTCCACATTTTCCAAAAACTTGTGGAAAAAATGACATGTTCAAAAGATTCATTATGCCTCCTAGAATATACGTTGGGGTGTTTGCTTTCCAAAATGGGGTAATTTTTTTGGGCATTTCAATTGTCCTGGTGCTCCAGGACCTTCAAAAGTGCAAGAAATGATATGTGTAATTTAAGCTCCTAGAACGCATGATGGTGCACCCTGCATGTTGGGCCTCTGCATGTGGCCAGGCTGTGTAAAAGTCTCTCACAAGTGGTATCGACATACTCAAGAGGAGCAGTAGAATGGGTTTTGGGGTGTAATTTGTGGTATGCATATGCTGGGTGTGGGAAATAACCTGTTAATATATGACAATTTTGTGAAAAAAAATAAAAAAAAATCTTCATTTTGCAAAGAATTGTGGGAAAAAATAACTTCAAAAAATTCACCATGCCTCTTTCAAAATACATTGGAATGTCTACTTTCCAAAAAGGGGTCATTTGGGGGGTATTTGTACTTTCCTGGCTTGTTAGGGTGTCAAGAAATGAGATAGGCCGTCAGTACATCAGGTGTGATCAATATTCAATGATTGGCACCATAGCTTGTAGACTCTATAACTTTCACAAAGATCAAATAATATACACTAATTTGTTTTTTTCCAAAGATATGTAGCAGTATACATTTTGGCCAAAATTTATGAAGAAACATTGCTACTTTGCAACATTTTATAACAGAAACAAAGAAAATGCATTTTTTTACAAAAACATTTTGGTCTTTTTTTAATTATAGCGCAAAAAAAAAAAACCCCAGCGATGATTAAATACCACCAAAAGAAAGCTCTATTTGTGTGAAAAAAGGCCAAAAATTTCATATGGGTACAGTGTTGCATGATTGAGTAATTGTCATTCAAAATGTGAGAGCACTGAAAGCTGAAAATTGGTCTGGTTGTTAAGGGGGCTTAAAGCGGAGTTCCATGCTTTTTTTTGTTTATTAAAAGTCAGCAGCTACAAAAAGTGTAGCTGCTGACTTTTAATAAACAGTAGCTTACCTGTCTCCCGGTCCAGCGACGGCTGCTCCCGAAGCCTCGCTCGTCTCCCCCCTCCTCCCTGCGGCGCTGGCATTGCAGGTGTGGGCACCGGCCGTGGCTTCACGGCCGGGCACGCACTGCGCATGCGCGAGTCGCGCTGCGCGTTGCCAGTGGCCAGGCAATCTTCTGGGACCTGTGACGTGTCCCAGAAGATTGCCAGGAGGGAGGGGCTGCCTAGGAGGAGAGGAGGAGTCGCCTAGGCGGCCCCGAGGCGGAAGGTGGAAGAGGGACAGGAAGTCCCTCTGAAACCTGGGTGTAAAACTTACTGTTAATG
>BLSH010367861.1:2109640-2122162 GCA_018402905.1 Glandirana rugosa | reverse complement strand
GTACCCTAGAGACTTGTAAGGCCGCATGTCCCTTCTCTATTGTACTGAGACCCCACATGATGAACACGTTTCACAAAGTTTCCAGCAGTCAACGGAACATTCTAGAGGAAACGCCCGCTCGAGACATTGTTTCACAGACTAAACCCGCATACCGGTTTTACCCTTAAAAGGACACAGTCTGGAACGGCGATTGAGGCTGACAAAGTACTCAACTGGAAACAATTGTTAGACGAATTGGCCCTAAAGGGGGACACCGGTAAGACGGACCTCTTTAAACCCCCTATCTGGGCCTCATTTCAGGCCCAAAGGGGACTATCCTCACCTTACAAGGCAACTGACGACCTTTGAAACACTTTGCACAAGTAGTACACCCCAGAGTCATGTTATCTCTTCCCTGTACGCCGGAATGTTCAGAGATCCCATGGCAATAACAGAATGATCCTACTGGGAATCTGCTCTGGAAACAGAGATCGACTAAGTTAGCTGGGACCGGATAAACCTTTATATCCATAAGGGGTCTCGGAACATTTCCGTACAGGAGAACGGATATAAACTAAAAACACGCTGGTACAGAACCCCTGACATAGTGCATAAATTCTCACCTGCAATCTCTGAAAAATGCTGGAGATGCAGGGAGGAAAAGGGCACCTTCCTCCATGTGTGGTGGGACTGCAGGGCCCTACAGCCATACTGGAAGAAGGTACACGAGACAATATCACAGGTGACCTCCACCCAGATAGAATTCTCACCAGGACAATACCTGCTCCACCTGACAAAAGTTCCAATTAGACACTACCACAAATCATTGACTATGCACCTCATCAATGCCACACGGATGTGTATCCCGGTTCATTGGAGGTCCGCAGTCACTCCAGCGTTAGCGGAGTGGTTCCGGAGAGTCAATAAAATAGCAGAGATGGAGGAGCTGATCTTCATCACTCTTGACAAGTCCACTCAATACACCGCGATCTGGGAACCTTGGACCTCATTTAAAAATACTCAAAATTACCAAGATCTACTCTCACTGAAACTATAATAAGCTGAAATACGTAGACAGTGGGTACACCCTGCCCCTTTAAGGGGGACTATGCTGGGGAGGGTTGTTGGTGAGACCATCACCCCCTCCCCTGGATTTACTCCAGATCTGGCCTTCACAGTGCCCCTCTCCCACCCGTATCTTAGCTTCTCTACCGACCCTCACTCCACTCCCCTTCCCCACATTTAGCTAATGAGCTGCCGGAGTCAACTTAGTATTAACTGACTTCGAGCCATGAGCAGACAGTGGTACACTGCGCCAGGCGCCCCTCGTAGCTCAAAGCGTACGGATCCAATTGGGATTAATGCCCTTGCCTTGGAAGGTCACTGGGGGCAATTGCGACTTAAGAATAGCAGTCTTTCACTGGACTGAAGCTCACATGTACTTCTTGACAACGGGAGCCTCCAGCTGTAAGGAATCAGATGTAAAGATTGTAATACTGCTTATAATATGTATGTAACAAGATCTAGTGTTGTTCTAGACTTTATGCTCGTAACTGTCAAAATTGAACAATGTTCAAGATAATTGTATGATCGATAAAAACCTAATAAATCGTTTATGGAAAAAAAAAAAAACAAGCACTTCAATGCGGAAAGTCTAGGCCCAGAACAGTGTCCTCGGCTGTGGTGTAGCAGGAGGTTGTATTCACGTGGAGCAGATATGAAGAGGGACCGACCGGCTGGCCGTCCGCGGTGCTGGCGTCAAGACAGTCGTGGAACGTGCGAAGCGTCGGAACCCGGAAGTCCTATGCAGGTTGCAGTTGATGCATATTCCAGGTGCATTTTATGTTTTTTCAGTACACATTTTTGATCCATTGAAGTCTATGGAACCAAAAACACAACCTGCTGGTCCCTGGCCCTTTCCACAAAATGCACAGATGTGAATGTGACCCATAAGAAACCATGTTAAATAGACTGTAGTGTTTCTGCAAAAGTGAAAACGCACTAAAAAATGCATAGGTGTGAACCAGACCTAAAAGTTAACAAGCAGTATTAGACCTTTTGTAACTAGAAGGTCTGTATTCTAAAGTGAGAGTCCATCTATAAGCCATTCTCTGGTGGTGGAGATTCTCTTACACACACACATAGGGATTTGTTGTGGTTTTTGGCAGAAGGATTTTCATGTTTCATCTCATGGATTGTCATTTATATTTTTTTTATTTTTTACTAATACTGGGCACAGTATATATAAATATTGTTGTACATTTTCACATTATTTTGGAATGTGTATATACATGAATTTTATGTATTTGATCTAGCTTGGCACACTGGGTGTTTTATTGGAAAAAAAAAAAAAGTTTTATTAGAAATAACGGGTTACAAAGGTGGTACAGAGTAATGAAATTTTGCCAGTAGGTAGCGTCTTACATCGGGACCTTATACCTTAGGATCCAACAATAACTGAAGATAATGATATAGTAGGCAAATAGGATCAAACAAGATTTTAGGAGAGATAAATGGTATACTTATGGTCGACTAACAAGATAACAAATATATCACTTATTACCTGAATGTCTTGCAGTCACCTGAACTCCCATCCTCAGAACGCGAGTCGTACGAGTAGATCAAATTTAAATTCATGTACATTAAAGGAGTTAGAGTTAGTCTCTTGCTAGATGTTTAATTGGGGTGTTAAGATGTAGGAGTGAACTGAACCTGTAATGTCTTCTATTTCTTTTCCCTTAGCGGGAAGAGCTTATTTTAGGGTGATTTTATGTTTAGTGTCCTAGATCGAAAGTAAATCGGCATATCTCATTGTGTAAGGGAAGGTGGGGTGAGAGGGGGAGGTTGGGGGGATAACCCGAAAAGAAGGGATGGGAGGAGGGAGATCGGGGGGGAATGCGGAGGTAGGAGAGAGAAGAAAAAAAATTAAATAATAATAAATAAATAAATAAATAAAATACAATTAAAAAAAAAAAAAAATCGAAAAACAAAAACGGAGGGGTTATTCGCCTTGCCTGTCCCCACGGCAGCCTAGAAAGGGCTGTAAGGGTTAGAGTCTTGATAAACAGAACGGTGGAATCGTTTTGTGTCAATGGTGGCTATACCATATCGGATCGTCACACTTGAATGTTGAGGAGGAGTCCCCGACTTCTATCCCTGTTTGAAGTCGGGGTTTTCTCCCTTCATAGAGTTGGCGAGGCAAAAGGGAGTATAGGTGCATGTGTGTTCCAGAATTACTGAGGGGTATAACCTCAGATTAGCGTGTTCAAAGAAGTGGGTCTTGTTAGTTCCTTATATCTGTCTGTGGATAGGAAATGTAGCCAGCATGCCCATGTGCAGGTATATTTGGTAGGTGTGTCTTTAGCTGTGTGGATTAGTTCTTCCATTTCGGCTGTTTTATTAATGCATTGGAACCATTCCAAAACTGTTGGCACATGCTGAGACTTCCAGTGTCTTGGTATGCACAGTTTCACAGAGTTAACCATGTGCATGGCAAGAGATTTGCAGTACGAGTGCGCAGGGGTTGGGAAATGGTGAAGTATTAAGTGAGCACACTGGGTGGTTTTATATTTTTTTTCATTCTCCCATTCGTATCAAACTAATTATTCAGAGTGGTTATGTTCTGTTATACAAATAATGTAAAAAAAAACACTTTTCTCCTTGTTAAATCTGTTCTTTATGGTGATCCTTATGCTAGTGGTAATTGGTCATATTAATAAAATATGAACTGTTCCTGTAGGAACTAAAAATTTAATTTAAGGTTCACTTCAGGCATTAGACCAGATGCCAAAGGAATGATCAAAAAAGTATTAGAGCAATTTCCTCTCTAGTTTTATCTTACCCTGGAGGTATTACTACCTCAGCCCTTGATCTGTAATATCGTTCTGAAATATTATGTTTAATCTACAGACATCCTACTTACACATCTAAAATATGTGTCATTACAAAGTCTACATTGTAAGCAGAAAGATCTCCAAATTGTACATTTCCACACAAGCGTACTTAGAAGCTGGCTTCATTAGTCAGCAGTTCAGTGTGGCAACCACTGGCGACAAGCTCAACTCTTCTGGCTGACACACCTTTCATCGGGATTAACACCAAATTGTGTCCCAGCAAAGCTTTTGAAAGCACAATAGCCGTTGGCATTTCACAGTACAGGTGTCCATACGATGAACAAACTCTGCTGAATGCTGCATTTACCTGTACCAGAATCCTAAACAAAATAGCAACCTCACTTCCTCTGAACCATTAAGATCAAAGATCTGAAAAGTGCATGTTTAAATGTTCAATATCATTCCCTCTAGCACTCTTGGTAAAAGCTTTAATTATGGATGCAAATGGGATAAAAGCAAAGGAAGTAACGTGACAAAGTACACACATATAGGATCCAAAAACACTTAATGTTTGTGGGAGATCAGATTTAATTTAAATAAAGAACACGGGATCTGTAGCCTTTAGCACTGAAGAAGCAATGTTGTTAGTTTTCAGCACAGGTCTGATATCTGTTGATGCCCTGCTTATTGCTTCAGATCAGAATAAGGTAAGTATATGGCAGAAGGGCAAGCTTCAGTGTTGATTAGTTTAGCGGTTAGTGTTAATATGATTTTTAAGTTTTATAGGTTCTTGATTGTAATTGATCTGTACTCTGTTGCTTGTAATAACTGTAGAAAATGATTTCTTCCATTTCTATTCATCATGACTTATTGTTTTTGTTAAATTAAATTTTAGTTAAATTGCGCAAAAAAAGTGAACTCTTGCCAAAACGTTCTTTTTCTAGCTTTGGACATAATCTGAAAGGGTTAAAAACCTCTATCGGGTACTTTTTTTCCTTGTTGGGGAGACTTACCCTCACCCCTTAAGAATAATAAAAAGTATTCTTAATGGGGACACAGATGGCAACAGAAAACCTTTCAGAGGTTCTACCCTTTTCATATTCAACAAAAAATGGCATTTTCTAAATGATCGTAAATCTTCTGACTAGAGCACAAAACACGTTAAAAATATCCCAGTGGATCTAATCCTTCCCCCTTCTATCAAAAATGGGACAAAAAACAGGGTTTGTGTGGCGAACTTGCGCCTTAACTTCTTTACTGTCTGGTTGTAACTTGGTGTATGGTCAGCTTTTGTGGGGACAGCATTACTGCTACAGAGGAGATTAAGGAGTTTTTGCAACTACTGTAAAAGGAAGAAAACAATTTCCATAAAACCACATCTTGTTGCTGAATTTCGAAGTACTGCTATCTTTGGTGCCATAAGTCAGAAACTGCCACACCCCTCTTTGCTCACTCTTGCCTATGTCCTGGAAAGGAATGGGTGCCAGCTAGTTAGAGGATATCACACTGTCCTATGGAGCACTCTTGGCTGTGGTCATTGATTTTTCGGGGCTTATTTTGGAGTTAGTAGCAGAGGGGTCTGTAATCAGAAAATAAGCTGAATCAGGGGAATTGTCCAAGCCTGATTACGTTCAAAAATATTACATTTTTTATTTTTTTAGGAAAAAATTTTACTGACATGGTTGATATTTTGCTCAGACGTACAGGAGTTTTTATCAATCTTTATCATGCTGTGGGTTTGTTTACCAATTTGGAAAAAAATACACACATACCTGGTACCTTTTGGCCCCATGCACATAGGCAGAAAAAAGGCATCTAGCATTTTTTTTTTTAGAGCAGCAGTTGAATGAAGCTGTATATTATTTAATGTGGCCATGCACACTCATATGCCTATAAACACCATACTCGTGTAAACGTGCATAAATGTGTGCAAATACACAAGATTAGAGGCATTTTTTCTGCCAACCTCTGTCAGCATCTTTGAAGCATATTCATGTGCATGAGGCCTTTATTTGCAGGACATACCATGAAGTTGGAATACAGGCGGTCCCCAGGTTACAAACAAGATAGGGACTGTAGGTTTGTTCATAAGTCGGATTTGTTTGTAAGTGGGAACAGGTACATTTTTTAAGTGTAGCTTCAGCCAAAACAAATATTTTTAAGCTTTTTGAATAGCATAGGGAAGGGGTAACACCCCTGTAATGTTTGTTTTGCTGTCTGTTTCTGTTCAGAAGATTTCACCTCACTTCCTGTCCCAATGATAATTGGATTTTGAAAATTTTGGGTTGTTGTGGAAACAAGGATTGGTGATAAAGCTTCAGTGGAGACACCTTTTTCCCATAATAACTCTTACAGGAGTGAATTTCCCTTACTAGGGGGAGATTTCCTCTCACTTCCTGTTGTCTCCCTGCGTTTGTAAGTAGGAGTCGTTCATAAGTCGGATGTTCATAACTAGGGGACTGCCTGTATGTAGATCTTTGTCTCTTTGCAGGAAATAGGTTTAGAGCACAAATGTATTTGTTGCTGGCTTCCACCATGCTGGTAATTTAAAATGAAAGTTTAGATTATTTTTTTCCTGCCTTTTCTGACATTCTGTGAACACAGTGTAAACCACTGTGATAGGACTGTTTTTCCTAAACACTCCACAGATTCAGGCATTATATCAATATGGTGTGTGGCCTCAGGGCACAATAGTGAACATAGGAGATTTTGGGATAGCCAAAGCAAAATGCAGCATAAAGGGCTTTTATGTGAAAGGGGGGTGGGGGTTTACCTGGAATTACAAGAGTAATTTATGAAATGTTTAGAAAGAAAACACACATCAAGCTGTCATTTTAAAATATCATTACCTGTGGTATACATAGCATTGCCCATCATGTTTATACTAAAATGTAGCAATTTACAAAGCAGAAGAACAGGTTTTTATTATTAAGGGCTCATTCACACTATGTGCAGAGACCTGCTAGCAAAACTCAGGTCTCTGCAAGTGCACATGGAAAACAATTCTTTCATTTTCAGTTTAATATCGGTTTATGATTATTGGTTGTTATACACAGAGTGTGGCCTACGGCTTCATATCATTGTAAATTATATTAGGCTTATGCCAAAGCAATTAGCTTTCCAGCTGTCTTCAGGGGATATGGGATATTTTTTCTTGTATCTGCCCTACCTATGATGATTTGTTTGCTCATTTGAAAGATTGTCTAAGCTTTCATATTTCTAACAGAGAAATTTAGCAGGCCACCATATGCACTGTTGCTCTTTTTTAATGTTAAATTGTTATTTGAAATCATCCTTCAGACATGATGGCATCTGAAAGTAGACCTCATTCATACCTGGATGAAAACTGATAGAAAAAAAATGTAGATTTAAATATTTTGGGCTAACACAGGGTTCACAGCATGTGCAGTGACCTGCATTTAAGCAATGGGTTCCTATGTGCTATTTTCACACCACAACACTAATGCCATTGGCATTTTATCCTGTGCAGAAATATGCAATATAAAGGTCTCTGCAAGGGCATAAATAAAACAATTATTCTATGTGTGCACTGTTCACAGCACACTTTTGGTATCCATACATCTCAACTTTTTGAAATGGGAATGAGGGACACCTATTAGCAAAAGTATGTAGGCATAGGACACACACCCTGCTACGCCCTCTTAAAGGAGAATTCTACAAAACAATTATTAGTTAAACCTACATGTGCTTATTTTACCATTACTATTCCTTTATATTGGCCTAAGATTTACAAATGCAGCAATTCAGAATTTTGATGAAAGGTTTAGCCTTGGGAAATGTTATTTTAAAGATAAATAGTGCATTTTATATACAACTATATACACTCTATTATCAAAAGCTTTGGGATGCATGCCTTTACAAGCACATGAACTTTGATGGCGTCCAAGTGTTAGTCTGAAGTGTTCAATATTGAGTTGGGCCACCCTTTGCAGCTATAACAGCTTCAACTCTTCTGGGAAGGCTGTCCACAAGGTTTAGGAATGTGTCTATGGGAATGTGTGACCATATGCTGTATATTCAAACACACTATCCAGATGTTTGAAGAGCATGTGTATGGTTTCTCCCCGGTTTTAGGTAAAGTGTTCTAAACTATTTTCAGATGTGTGCAGAACAGATGTAATGTGTGAATAACATCTGTTCTGGTGCAGAACTCATGTGTGTGAATAGCAGATGTGCAATGATTGACGGTTTCATTTAAAGTGACACAGACTTTAAAAAGAAGTGTGAATACAAGATGTGCAATGATTGACGGTTTGATTTAAAGTGACACACAGACTTGAAATAATTGTGCAGAAGAGATGTGCACTGATTCCCGGTTTCATTTAAAGTGATACACACATTTTGCAGAACAGTGATATGGGTACTCCCGGCTTATTTATACTTTTTTGACACAGTTTGAAGATGATTTTAGAACAGTTCTATGGCCTCTAATGTTAATTAATACTTTTCAGACCCATTTTGAAGATGATCTCCATTTTTGCATTTTTTATGTTTTTATTTTTTTAAAAATATTTAAAGTTATTTCCCTGTCCCCATTTCTTTGTAGGTCACTTGTCCCACCCTTACCCACATGTCCCGCCTTTTGCAGACCTCTAGGACCTTCCAGGACTATTTTACAACATTTTTTGTACCTAAAAGTCCGGGTCTCCATTGATTTCAATGGGGTTCGGGGTCCGGGACAAAGTTCGGGTTCTGTCCGGACCCGAACCCGGACTTTGTCCTGAAGTTCGGCCGAACCAGCAGAACCCGGACTTCTAGAAGTTCGCTCAACTCTAAACATGAGTAGTTCCTTACCTGATGTCTGCCCATATCTGTTTTGTTCAGAAATTTAAAGTGGTTGGAAACTCCCATCGATTAATTGTGCCTTTAGGTAAGCCTATAATAAAGCTTACCTATAGGCACTGTAAATATCTCCTAAACTTGCACGGTTTAGGAGATATTTACTGTCTATGCAGGCGATGACATTATCAGTGCATGCGCTCTGAAGGAATGGCCACCCCTGCCAGTCACGCAGCCTGAGTCCAAGACCCGAAAGGAAGACTGGCAACGATGAATGTGGCCTCCATCGGTGACAACACATCAGTGGAGGGCTTCATTTCCAGTTAAGTTTCACATAATGTGCTAGTATGTGATGCATACTAGCACATTATGCCTTTACTTTGAAGGTCCGACAAAAAAAATAAATAATGGCAGCGGTTCACTTCCTTTATAAGGAAGCCTTACTTTTTATCTGCTAAAACAGCTAACATACCGAAACAGATCTCTCATTTTCATTGTTAAAAATCATGTAGAACGGCTCATTTCAATTATATTGAATTTCATACATTTAGTACACAAATGATTCTTGCATCCAACATCGCTATCCAACCCTCAGATACAGAAAAACTACTCATGTGTTACCTTAGAGGACTAAATTACTGGAGCTCATAGAGTGCAATTGTTCTTGAATCCCTGAGCTCCAGCAACACTTTTTTTATAATAGATTTTCAGTCATTTCATATTCTGTAATCATTTTCTTTTTATACTAAGAAATGTTACATGGAAGGGTTATGCCAAGCAGTTAGCGATTTTAAACAAAAGAAATAAAAATCATTTTTAGTACTTTTGATTTCCTTGTTGGGCATAATGTCAATAACATTATATATGCACTCTCACATCTCACAAAACTGAGTACACCCCTCACATTTTTGTGAATATTTTATTATATCTTTTCATGTGACAACACTGAAGAAATTACACTTTGCTACAATGTAAAGTAGTGAGTGTACAGCTTGTATAACAGTGTAAATTTGCTGTCCCCTCAAAATAACTCAAAACAAATCCATTAAGGTCTAAACCGCTGGCAACAAAAGTAAGTACACCCCTAAGTGAAAATGTCCACATTGGGCCCAAAGTGTCAATATTTTTTGTGGCCACCATTATTTTCCAGCACTGCCTTAACCCTCTTGGGCATGGAGTTCACAAAGAGCTTCATAGGTTGCCACTGGAGTCCTCTTCCACTCCTCCATGATGACATCACGGAGCTGGTGGATGTTAGAGATCTTGACCTCCTCCCCCTTCCCTTTGAGGATGCCCCACAGATGCTTAATAGGGTTTAGGTCTGGAGACATGCTTGGCCAGTCCATCAATTTAACCCTCAAATTCTGATCGCTGTATAAATGTCATCGGTACCAAAAAAGTTTTAAAAGAACAATCCTGCGCTAGAGAAAATGTAACACTTAACTCACACCGTCAAATGTAAATCATAACACATGAAATAAATTAAAATCGTGCAGCCAGCAGAATAATCCAGGCAAGACCAAAGAAATAATGTAAGATTTAAACTGCAGCGCATATAGGAAATGTATATGACAAAAATGTCCATAAAATGTCCATGGGTAACATTGAACGTGAGTCCTAAATTAATGGTGCTGCCACCGAACAACCACCGAGAGACCCGTCACCAGAGACACCAATGAGTCAAGTCCCTTACCGGAAAACACAGACCCCCTATTACGGAGGGTCAGTGACCGCTTTAAACTGGTAACACCGCTGTGGGAACGCCGTAGAATCCTCCACACAGCTCCTCTATCCCTGGGTCAAACGTATTCAACACTCCCGGCGTGAGATGACAGTCAAACTTCGTTTGTATGGGTAACACTCGTTGGTCATGAAAAAATAGTAAAAAATCCGATAGTGCAGATAACCCAACACACTTTTATTGTTAAAAAAAGGGAAAAACACACTCACATTGTCTCAAGATAAACAGCGCGTTCTGTGTAGATGTACTTCCAATCACTAAAATGGCGGTCGCGGCTTCCTGGTCACATGTAGCGAGCGTCGCGTAAGCTCCACCCAACGCGTTTCGTCATAGGCTGACGTCGTCAGGGGCGTGGTCAGCCAGCGGCAACTCACACTATATATGACCAGGATGCGGAAATGAGATGCGTTCCACACGCAATCTCTCGAAACCAACCTACCCGGAAGTGAGCAGATGGTCACCACCAAGCAGGCAGCAAGCAGTAGTCCCAGCCATATGCACACTTCCCAGGGTAATTAAGAATAAAATAGATCAGTGTGGATATATAGAGATCAATGAATATAAAATCAATATATATAAAATACAGGTTAATGTATAACCATATGCATATACATATACCAAAAAAGTGTCAAAAATATCTGACATGTCCGCCGCAATATCGCAGTCCCGATAAAAATCACAGATTGCCACAATTACTAATAAAAAAACAAGTGTAAAAATGCCAGAAATGAATTCTCGTAGTTTGTAAACGTGGCAACTTTTGCGCAGACCAATCAATAAACGCTGATTTGTGATTTTTTTTTTTTTTTTTTTACCACAAATATGAGTAAGAATATAACTTGGCCAAAACCGATGAATACATTTTTTTTTTTTTTTGATTTGTATTCTAGCAAAAAGTAAGAAATTGGGTTTTTTTTGCAAAATTGTCACTCTTTTATGTTTATAGCGGTGATCAGAAATGATGCAGAGGTGATCAAATACTACCAAAAGAAAGCTCTATTTGTAGGAAAAAAAAGGACGTAAATTTTGTTTGGGTATAATGTTGCACGACCGCGCAATTGTCAGTTAAAGCGATGCAGTGCCAGGTCGCAGTGCTCTGGTCCTAAGGTGGGAAATCCTTCAGGAGCTGAAGTGGTTAATAAATCAACCCCTTAGTGTCTGATTTGTCCACTGCAATGTCGCAGTCCTGCTATAAGTCGCTGATCACCGCCTAGTGAAAAAATTAAATAAAAATTCCATAAGTATATCTCAAACTTGTAGATGCTATAACTTTTGCGCAAATCAATAAACGCCTATTGGGATTTTTTTTTACCAAAAATACGTAGCAGAATACATATTGGCCTTATGAAGAAATTTGATTTTTTTTTTTTTTTTTTATTGGGTATGTTTTATAGCAGAAAGTAAAAAAAATTTTTTTTTTTTTTTTCAAAATTGTCGGTCTATAGCGCAAAAAATAAAACCTTAGAGATGATCAAATGCCACCAAAAAAGGCTCATATTTGTGGGAAAAAAAGGATACAAATTTTATTCTGGTAAGTCATTGCGCGACTGCACAATTGTCAGTTAAAGTAACACAGAGCCGTATTGCAAAAAATGGCCTGGTCATGAAACCCCCTTTCATGACCAGGCCATTTTTTGCATAAGTGGTTAAATCGCTAACTGTATGCTAGTATTTTCTGGTGTAGCAGCTGTCTATGTGGTGCTGGTATTCTCAAATACAGTTTTATATGAGGACCGCACTATCACCACATTCGTTAATACAATGGGCACAATTCACTAAGCAATATTTTACCGCATCCGAGTATGCGGTAAAATAACACACAACGTTTAAAATAAAAATAAACCCGTTATAAAATTCCTCTCAAAGAAAAACTTACTGTGTCAAAAAGAGATTTGCAACACACAATAAAATGGCGTATGAGCCTACGCCATTTTATAACGAATCACTTAACACGGGTAACATAATTGCTTACACCACTATCACGCCAGGAGTATATTTTGACATAAACTCTTATGGTCGTGGTGTATCTGTCGACGATGTGGTCTTTTATGATCGTATGTCAATCGCTAAATTGGTGAATACGTTTTTTACCGGACCAGTACTTTCCCCCAAAGTACTGGTCCGGTAAAAAACGTTATGCCGAGACACAATGAAATTGACTGTTAACAC
>BLSH010367861.1:2083800-2103535 GCA_018402905.1 Glandirana rugosa | reverse complement strand
TACTCTTGCCACTCCTTAGTCGGGCCTTGATGTGCCCTCTTAGAACAGTTACTAGAGTTCCGTCGACCCTAGTATCAGTGGTTATTTTGTTAACCAATGTGTAATGTGGTACTTCCTGACTTTTTCCAACCTCAATGGTTAGTCGGAGCTTTGGAATTCGTGAACCTCTCCTAGACGTTTCTCCTCACCCTGTTTTAGGGAAGACTCTACACACGTTTGGACCACCGGTTGATGTTTTTTGCAGACTGGAGACTAACGGTTGTTCCGAAAATGGTGGTTCATGATTCAGTACAAAACGTTTCCCCGGTGTATGAATAAAGTGAGTAATTGGAGGGACCGCCATACTAAGACAAGAATTACAGGCCTACAATATAAAACGCCAAATTTTCATGCAAAATAATTGTACCACTTTTGGAACAAAATTCCAGACAGAATCATACCGCCAGGGAGGTTAATGAGTGAAATAAGTATGTGGCCCCTTTGCAAAACATGACTTAGTACTTGGTGGTAAAAGCCTTGTTGGCAATCAGAGGTCAGACGTTTTTTGTAGTTGGCCACCAGGTTTGCACACATCTCAGAAGGGATTTTGTCCCACTCCTCTTTGCAGATCCTCTCCAAGTGCTTAAGGTTTCGAGGCTGATTGGTAACTCCAACCTTTTTCAGTCCTTCATGGTGTAATGTGTAACCAATTGTTTTATTGGTGACTATGATCCCAGCTGCCTTGAGATCATTGACAAGATTCTCCCGTGTAGTTCCGGGCTGATTCCTCACCGTTCTCATGAGTGGAACTCCACGAGGTGAGATATGTGTTTCTTCCATTTGCGAATAATCACACCAACTGTTGTCACCCCCTCACCAAGCTGCTTGGTGATGGTCTTGTAGTCCATTCCAGCCTTGTGTAGGTCTACACATTTGTCCCTGACATCCTTGGCCAGCTCTTTGGTCTTGGTCTTGGGTGGAAAGATTGTAATCTGATTGATTGCTTCTGTGGACAGGTGTCTTATACTGGTAACAAGCTGAGATTAGGAGCACCCCCTTTAAGAGAGTGCTCCTAATCGCAGCTTGTTACCTGTATATAAGACACCTGGGAGTCAGAAATCTTGCTGATTGATAGGGGATCAAATATTTATTTCACTCATTAAAATTTAAATCAATTTATAATTTTTTGAAATGCCTTTTTCTGGATATTTTGTTGTTCTGTCTCTTACTGTTAAAATGAACCTACCATTAAAATTATAGACTGATCATTTCTTTGCCAGTGGACAAGCATACAATATCAGCAGGGGATCAAATATTTTTTCCCCACACTGTACAAATACAGTCCCTTTTCACTTTTACACTAACTTAGTGTGTAAACGTGAGCCAGATCCATAAAACAATAGGATTTTTACTTGACATGCCTTTTTAATGAAGTAAAATGCATTGGTTTTGCTGCATGTGTAGTCTTGCTGATAGTCCCTTTGATCCATTCAACAAAACATTCCTCCCTTGTCACAACTCATTGCCCTCTCCCTGCCATTGGCTACAGCACCAGATGGGAAAGTTTCCAGAGTGGTCACCATTTTGGGGGAGACCAGTGTTGGAAAAGAACTACCATTGGCTGCATTGGCAGCTGTGAGCCCACCCTTTTTAACAGGGAGGGCAAGACCCTGAGTCCTGCTACTTAGATGTTGGGGGTGCTGTTCAGGTGCTGAAGGAAGCCAATAGCATCACAGTGGCTAAGCGGTTAGCCCTTCTGCCTAGCAGCAGGGCCAGTGCAAGGATTTTTGTCTACTTGGGCAAAGGTGCATTTAACACCACCCTTCCATCCTAAGACGGGTGCCTACGCAGCCTTAAGCCTCCTGGATGTGTCCCCAACTGCCTCAAACTGTCCCCACTTATAATAAAACTGTGTGGTCAGGTGTCAGTGCAAAGTACTTAGGCTGATCCGTGTGGCCAGATCCCTTTTGCAAAAAAAAAAAAAAAACTCTTCCCCCTTTCTTCTGATTTATTATGTTAACGTTCATATGGTGGTGGTTCCTGTGGTATTTTAACTTCTTTGGGGGCAGAGGGGGGTTGGAAGAGGAGGGAGGAGCAGTGGTGAGCCCCCCTCTGCTGAAATCCAGCAAAGTAATCTGTAATGATCATATAGTGGGGGTCAGCAGCTGTACTGTACTGTGGTATATAGATATATAGTGTGGGATCAACCTTCCTAGTCAGGATGTGTGGATCTCAGTGCCTCTTCTACCAGGGATAGGTGTATGTTGTCCCCGCTGTTCACTGATGTGTCTCTGTTTAATCCTCTCCCCCTCCTGCTCTCCTCCTATGATGTGGGTGCTTGGGGTGCGGTGCCCTGTCTGCCTGGTGTAGAGCTCTGGAGGAACATTCACTGTCCAGTGTCCTGTTCTATGTTGTCACTAGCTGCCCCATGTGCCGCAGTAAGCCTGCCACAGTTGCCCTGGTTTTCGATCTAATACCACACATCCCGGCGCTCTCACTGCTGCTGCTAAGGCTGCACTGCAGACAAACATAATAAAGCCAGGGTGGGCTCAGCTGAGGATGGAGCAGAGTCCCAGCAAGGGGATGTGAGGGGTAGAGTCCCCTCAGGGGAGCACTCTGATCCCATAAGGAGCCCCCGCACAGCTGACTTTCAGACAAGGGCTGGGACAATGGTCATCCAGCACAGAGGGTAAAGATGCCAAACAATCAGGAGTCCTCCTTTTAACATCAGAGTCCCCATTTACAGCAGAGTTCCCCTTCACAACAGCAATGTCCCTTTATATCAGCAGCCCCCTGGCTGTCACCATCAGTAATCCCCCCTTACATTAGAATCCGCTGTTACATTAGGAGTCCCCCTTTACCATCAGAGCCCCCCTGTAACAGGAGAGTCCCACTTACATAAATAGGCAACCAGGCTGCTGGAAGTGTGCATGGTGGGGGAAGGAGAGGAGGAATGCAGAGAACAGGTGAGGCTGGACCAGGATGGCAAGGAGCAGTGAAAGAGGAAACCGAAGTACAATAGAAGATCTGGACCGGAGAAGAGGGGAGAGATTGTTGGGGAAGAAATTGTAGCTGCACAGAGATCACATACCTGTCAGATGAGGACCAGCATGACCGAAAGTGGAGGTTGGCATGGCAGCGCCCTGTGCACAGTGCCGGCCCACACATGTCCCCCCATTCGTTTTGGCCCCTGCTCAGCAAGACATCTGAACAGCTCTGGAAACTCCTCTTCAGTGAAGCCTATTCTGCCCACACCTAACAACTGTACTTTTATTTTCTCCATCAAACCCCCCCCCCCCCCACACACACACACACACACACAGTTATTACCTTTTGTATCACTTGACCCTCCCACCTAGATTGTAAGCTCTAACGAGCAGGACCCTTTGGTTCCTCCTGTATTGAATTGTATTGTCACTGTACTGTCGGCCCTCATATTGTAAAGTGCTGTGCAAAATATTGGCGCTATATAAATCCTGTTTAAAGATAATAATAACTGAGGCTGAAGGAGAAGAGAAAAAGCACTACAGGTGAGCAGAGTGAGGAATGGGTGGAAGGAGGGGGCGAATGGTCCACAGGTCCAGAACGTGGAACATCAAGGTCTGTCTACCCAGGTGCATTTTGCTGGCTATGCCTAGCAGCACTAGGCTCGTCAGTTCAAATCCCAACCACAGCACTACCTGCCTGGAGTTTGCATGTTCTCCCTGTGTCTGCATGGGTTTCCTCCGGGTGCTTTGTTTTTTTCACACTCTCCAAAGACATGCTGGTAGATTAATTGGCTCCTATCTAAATTGGCCCTAGTATATGTATGAATGTGAGTTTGGGATCTTATATTGGAATGCCCCTTGAGGGCAGGGACTGATATGAATGTACAATATATGTGTAAAGCGCTGCGTAATAATTGACAGCGCTATAAAAGGACCTGTAATAAACTATAAAGAGTGAGGACCAGTGGCCACAGCTGCTGTATTGGACCCATCAGAGACTGTGCTGCTGTTATCTGTGAGAAGTGATGCTGTTCCTGACCCATTAGAGACTGTGCTGCTGTTATCTGTGAGAAGTGATGCTGTTCCTGACCCATCAGAGACTGTGCTGCTGTTATCTGTGAGAAGTGATGCTGTTCCTGACCCATCAGAGACTGTGCTGCTGTTATCTGTGAGAAGTTATGCTGTTCCTGACCCATCAGAGACTGTGCTGCTGTTATCTGTGAGAAGTGATGCTGTTCCTGACCCAACAAAGACCAATGCTCTTCTTGTGCTGCTGATAAAGAACCACCACCCAGAGACTGAGCTGCTGCAGGTACTGTGTAGCGTGACTGCTGAAGACTCAAAGACTGCTGCTATAGAAGTACCTGGACCATCTAGAGAGAAGCCTTCTGGCCACTTGTTGCTGTTACTGCTGTTTAACAATGCTGCCTTTTGAGAAATCGGCATACATATTTCCCTTGGGATAACAAATACTCCCAGTTTGGAGTAAGCACCCAAATGGGAGATTCATGGCTCGCAATGCCGGCTAGCTATGCACACTGGTCAGTAGTTTAGATCCACAAAAATGATTTGCTTTAGAAAACTGTGAACAATGAATCTTGTTGCTAAACATGCTAGGAAATAACTGTTTGGTTTACATAGACTTTAAATGATTGGGTTATGGGCCAGAAAAGTGATGCTGGGTTCTTGTCTGGCATGTCCATGGTAATAAATTAATCAAGGTGCTCATAGAACATTTTTGAGGATCTAGAAGCCATTCTTGAGCCCAGCCAGGTAGACATCAGTATTTACAATAGATTTATTCAGTTAGGTATTCATCTTTGATATGGTCGTCTGTGTAACATGGTCGGGTGTCAAGCGGACAGCTGGTCTTCATCCATACATTCTCCTACTGGTCTTTTTGCTAAGACTCTATCAACATTCCCTGCTTTCTCCGTGTCCCTCTATCTGCTTTATAATGTCCCCATTGCTCATGCAGCCTCCTCAGAGTTCCCTGCCCTCTACTGCAGCTGTCCTTGACTCCTCCTGTAGCTTTTCCCAAGACCCCCACTTTCAAGAATTCCTTATTTGTTCTGATGCATACATACTCACGTTATATATTTTGTTTTATATATTCAGTCAGGCAAGCTGTGCATGTGAGTGTCAGGCTTCTTTGTGTGTTTTTGTTGGTCCAAGTTCCCATCCACTTCAGCCCCGGACGGTTTTGCCTCCTTCCTGACCAGGCCATATTTTGCGATACGGCACTGCGTTACTTTAACTGACAATTGCGCAGTCATGTGACATTGTGCCCAAATAATGTCCTTTTTTCCCCACAAATAGAGCTTTCTTTGGTGGTATTTGATTACCTCTGCGGTTTTTATTTTTTGCACTATAAACCAACAATTTTGAAAAAAAAAAACTATTGTTCACTTTCTTCTAGAATATATATCCAACAGAAAAAATGTTAAAAAAACGAATGTATTCATCAATTTAGGCCAATAAGAGTATATTGATTGGTTTGCACAAGTTATAGCGTCTACAAACTATGGCATAGATTTAGGAACCTTTGTTTTTTTTATTTTATTTTTTTTACTAGTAATAGCAGCGATCTGCGATCAGCACTTGTGCGGAAGGCGGTCTGGAACCAGTTAAGGAGACCTTGTTGCCAGACCATTTCATCAAAACTCCTTCTATAGGATTATATGTTAATTTAAAGTGGTAGTAAAGCCAAAACAAAAATGTAATATATTGCAGCGTCATCAATCATTAGATGTGGTGGCTGCATTCGTTTTCTTTTTTGGGCTTTTTTTTCCCTCTGATGTCACCTGGTGATTTGACCAGTAACACACCTCCTGTATTAGAGTGCCTCCACTCTGGATGAAGGAGTACAGGGGAGCTGCTTTGGACAGCAGCATTGTCAGGGTGGTGTTGGATATATTAGCAGATTTAGATGTACTTAGCAGTACTAGCAGCCAAACTCCAGCTATCACTTTCTAAGCAGTTACAGCAACCGTTTTTTTTTTTTTTTTTTTCCTTTTGGGATAAAGGTTTTACATAAATAAAAGCTGATCATTGTAAACACCCCTGTCAGGCTGCATTCACACAGGGGCGTTCCGACTTTAGGCGCGACTTTGCCAGGCAACTTGCAGACAACTTCAAGCTTAACTATGCCAGGCGACTTTGCCCTGGGGCCAATCAGAGAAGGGAGGGAGGGGGTTTCCCTTGATAAATTATTTTCTTTTAACTGTAAAGTCTCTTCCATTTAGATGGGGGATCCGACTTGTAGGCGACTTCTATTGAATTCTATGGGCACAAGTCGGATAGAAGTTGCCTAGAAGTAGTGCAGGAACCTTTTCTGAAGTCGGAGCGACTTCATCAATGTACATTAAGATGGCTCCCATTCACTTCAATGGGATTTCAAATGTCAAGAGACTTGGGGCGACTTAAGTCGGAGCGCAAGACGCCCCTGTGAGAATGGGCACTCAGTGGTAAATGATTTATTTCAATTCTCTAACTGCTACATCTGCGGGAGAGTTTGTTCTATTGAAAAACAGACTTACTGGCCAGATCAACAGGTGAAAATAAAAGAAAGCCTAAAAAAAGAACACAAATGCAGCGATCACATCTCAGAATTGTTAAGCTGCAATATAAGGTTTGCTTTTGGGTTTAATACTGCTTTAACATATTTTATGCATGTTCTTTACCTGTAAAAGCCTTCATAGTGCAGACATCCAGATGCCCTGAGACTGCTGCTGGGCGCCACCCTTTTGGATGTCCAGCAGCCCCAGCAAACTCAGAACTGTCGCCCGTGTGACACTCTATATTATGCTCCAGTCCCCTCTACTAGCAGCTACTTTAAAAGGTTATATGGAAAGGTGACAGAAGGGACAGAGAACCAAAGCCAGCACAGAGAGTAATTCTGCTCTCCCAAAAGAGGAAAAGGCAAGGATGTGCAAAGAAGGGGAGGTTATGTCTAGGGATTTAATTCATTCGTTTTTTTATGTCAATGGCACATTGCAATATTACAGAGTTTTCATTAAAAGAACATTAAAGCCCATGCTCCTAAATTGATGTGTTTAAAGATAAGAAACCTGTTAGCGTGGCTTATATCGATAGCAGCAGTATAAAAATCCAATAATCAATAGTAAAACACAGAAGCTTCAATCTCCCTTTCTTGAAAGGAAAGTGGTGCAGACTAGAGTACAAAAAGTGGGCATTTGCAGTCAGATTATATCAACCTACATTAAGAAGCCTAGCATTCCAATAGTGTACAATATTACTTTTCTAGCATGTTATCAGGTCTTCAGGTCAGCTATGCCAAGGTGGGCTTTTAAAGTGATTGATTGTAAACGATCACCTTGTAAAACAACCCATTCAGTTTCAAATAGAAATGAAAGGCAAAAGATTTTTATATAGATATAAAATAAAACATAGACACCTTTTTTGTATTTTATTATGAATTCTCACATTCCTTCTGTTCTCAGCTGCATAAGAGCTGGGGGGAGGAGAAGCAGCGGCACACTGAGCTTCCCAGTGAATGGCTGTGCAGCAGGGGTGTGTCAGGACAAGTCTGATCATTGGAGGAGAGCAGGCTGGGTTCCCAGCATAGCTAGAGAACTGACCATGGTGTGCTCTCCTGCTTAGTGTGGTCAATTTTAATAGGAAAGCAGAAGGCATGGCAGGAACACCAGGGATTTTACATACAGGAAGCAATACAGAGAGAATAGGATACTTCCTCATAAAAGTACATGGTACAGCAGGCACAGATCAAGTGTCAAAAGGTCACCTGATATCTGACGTGGAAAAGTCAGGCAGGTCAGTGTATGTATCGGGCAGGTCAGTGTATGTGTCGGGCAGGTCAGTGTATGTGTCGGGCAGGTCAGTGTATGTGTCGGGCAGGTCACTGTACGTGTCGGGTAGGTCAGTGTACGTGTCGGGTAGGTCAGTGTACGTGTCGGGTAGGTCAGTGTACGTGTCAGGTAGGTCAGTGTATGTGTCAGGTAGGTCAGTGTATGTGTCAGGTAGGTCAGTGTATGTGTCAGGTAGGTCAGTGTACGTGTCAGGTAGGTCAGTGTAGGGGACAGGTAGGTCAGTTTAGTGGTCAGCATAGATGGGCATGGGCACCAAGTGAGCCAACCCCCCCCCCCCTTAATGCCGGGCTTGGACTTGGGGAGGGGTAATGAAATTTACCTTCTTTTTCCCACCTAGAAATGCCCTTGCTGATTGGTACATCTATCTATCTATCAAAATGAACCACTATTTCATGGAAAAAACTATATAAACATCACTGATCCACTGACTAATCCGCACGTAAGTGCAGATGAAAAGTCACAGTAAATACTAAATTCCGAATGCATTTCCATTACATGTAATCTTCCTCAGGGAGAGATGAGTGGAAATTAATCGACAACGAAAACAAACTGAATTCTATGAATCGCCATATGATGGTGAAATGAAGAGAACCACATACATGTACTACTGTGTCCATCAGTTCATTGCAATACATATTCAATACAAAATTAAAAATGGCAGAGGTTCAGGAGTCAGCGACAGCCCCACACAGGTCACCCACCATAGATAGACCTCACAAGGATTGCCATAAAATATCTCCGCTCCACCTAGAATAAACAGGGCTAGCATGAAAAAACGTGTGTTTTCATAGTAGATGAATTTACACTTCTCTCCCCCTGAGGAAGATTACATGTAATTGAAAGACATTGGAACTTAGTATTTACTGTGATCCTCTGTTGGACATCTATTATGTAACATTCATCTCATATGACATCATCCACTTTGTATCTGCACTTACGTGCGGATTAGTTAGTGGATCAGTGATGTTTATATATGTAATAGTGGTTTATTTTGATGAACCCATCATTGATATACAGGGTAACCGTGTGAAATTCAGTATATTCTGTTTATGTATTGTGAGATCCCTAAAGGTCCATCTTGGACCCAAAACTTCTCGATCATCCATTGCGCTCATTTTTATAGTCTTTTGCAATAAAGTTTGCAAAAAAAAAAAATGTTAATTTTTCTTCCAGTCTTTCTTGGGTGCCTGAAAGAAAACTACAATATTTACTACATAAAACCAAAAAAAGGTTGGATGTGCACCCAGGAAATCTTTTTGTGGGCAAGAGTGGACCCGCCTGGAGCAATAACACCTGATTGTTATCACACAATGCATTTCATTACACTTGAACCACTGTAAACATACACATTAAATTCACTATACACATAGCACCATTCACCTCGGTACTATCAACACCCCCACCCGGTACCTTGTTACACTCAGTACATCACATTATGCACAACACTGCTCTCAGCACTCTGCAATATGCAAATGCTGATTCAAACCAGCCTTGGGAAATAACATTTAGTATGCACATATATAACAAAAAATGGCAAAGTGGTATGAGCATGCTGATATACTATTCTCATCCCCGAATATTTGATCAGTTCCTACTACCCTATATTTACAATTTCATAATACCCTATATTGACCATTTCATAATGCCCTTTATTGACCATTTCATAATACCCTATATTGACCATTTCATTATACCCTATATTGACCATTTCATAAAGCCCTATATTGACCATTTCATAATGCCCTATATTGACCATTTCATTATACCCTATATTGACCATTTCATTATACCCTATATTCACCATTTCATTATACCCTATATTCACCATTTCATAAAGTTGATCCTCTATATTATGTTACCAATGTAAATCGATTATCTAAATAACTAATGTATTTCTGACTTCTATTTACTCACATTGTCATATGTTATAAAGTAAACTAAGCTGTAACTATGCCAAACTATAACCATTGTTGCACCATTTACACCCTTTAATAAAGGTTTGTAAACAAAAAAAGGAAATAACATTTAGTTGGTGAATCATCCAGAAAAGGGAGAGAGAGTTACAAAGCACAGAAACGCAGCATTTAGAAAGCAGATGACCCACCTTATATACGAGGAATGATCTAGAATCTGGCTGCAGTGTGTTGGATATTCAGAAGAAGATAAACTGATCAGCCCTCCTAATTTTCACACACTGGCACTGCGTGTTTAATGGCATTGGCTATTTGATTGGTTTATTTTTTGTCTGGAATTGTTCTTTGAAACCCTTATACACAAATGTGTATAAATACTGTATATTCAATCCCATGCAAGGTTAGACAACTATGTGATGTTCACCTAATGTATGAATGCTGACCTTGCATAGAGAGTTGATTTTATGTAACAAGATGCTTACTGTGTCTCAGCCAGTTACATGAATTGCCTTACTACTCAGAGCTGCATACAAATGCTGTCCTTTTAAAGTGTATGTGTGGGCAATACATGCATATTTTCTGATGTTTTATCCTTTTAAAGACACTGCAAGTATAGAAAAGAACCTGCCACAAATCCAGTGAGCTCTGAAATTCCTGTAGTGAGTTGACGACACTGCCTCTGTAATCCCCAAGCACTGTTGCCATCAGGGAAGGGCTGGGCTGGGGGGCAGGGGGGCAATTGCCCCCCAGGCCACCCTAACTTACATTCAAAATGGCCAACGGCCGCTGCCCACTCTCACTTTTTTCTTCTTGCGGAGGAAGGAAGTAGGTGCCAGGGGTGCAGCCACCAACTAACTGCAGGCAAAGTGGGGGCACCCCTCCTGGACCAGCTTCTATAATAGACAGCACACTGGTGATGTCTATCATAGGAATCCGGTCCAGGAGGTGGGACTTCATATGACAGTGGCTGCGCCAGGCAAGTGGGAGATCCCTGCTCTGTGTAACCCGGCAGCACTCCTCTCTCTGCATTGCAGGCTGCATTGATGAGCACTTATCAGGCTGTGCTGATGGGCACTGGCGAGGCAGCATTGATGGGCACTGATCAGGTGGCATTTGATGGGCACTGGTGCGGCTGCATCGACGGGCACTGGTGATCTGAATTGATGAATTATTTTTGTTAATCCTCCTTTGTTGCTATTAACATTCAATTATGTTACCACAATGTATCATATTTTTCTTGCTTCATAACATCAATATCCGTCCTAAAACCAGGTGGGCATGGACGGTGAGCTGATTCGATGGTTCAATGGGCCACTTGACTGGACTTGCCCCCCAGGCCTAAAGCTGCCAGCCCTCCCCTGGTTGCCATTGTTTGCCTTGTCTAAGTTCTTCACTGCTAGACTACAGAACTATGCCTACCCCTCCGCCCTTCCCCCTCTGCCCCTCTCCACATACATAGATTTGTTTCCAAAAAATATGGTGATGCTACCCATATGTGCAATGGGCCTTAAGAGTGTTTCTATACACTTCAGAAAGGGCTCTTGGGAGATATAGTTCTGGGGGAGTATGTCAATAGCAATTGTTGTAGGTAATGCTGTTGTCACCTCCTCCCAGCAGCTACAAGCATAGTGATGATGTCACAGGTAGTTATAGAGGTTGTTTCATACTATAGGAACAAAGTAAATATTAGAGTACAATAATGCAGAAACTTGCTGGGGTTGGGGAGAGAGGTTTGGGGCAAAAGTTTTGGTGAAGCTTAAAGATCACCTTTAATATTTGCCTAACAATATTGTAGATATTTTCCTCTATGTATGCCCTAGAGAGTTAAGCCATCCAGACATGGACTGAAATTCGGCCGGTTCAGCAGGAATCGGCCAAATGTCGATCCATGTATGGGCACCCTGATTGTACACAAGTATTTTTCAAATGATCTAATAGCAATCCTTGCATTGTTGGCTGCAAAAATGTTTGAACTTTTTAACTGACATTTTGACCTGTGGTAGGAACTTTTTACCTAAGTGTGAATATACCATGCTGTGAAACAATTTAATGACATCAAAGCCCACCAAGCCTAGAGTCCAGTTTGGACAAAGAAAGTAGAGGTAAATAAGGGGGGAAATATAAATATTTCATTAAAAAGGAACTTGACTGCCCCCTACATCCTCCACCATCCCCCCTTACTTGTTATGCTGGGTTAAAATCAAAACACACTCGCTCACCTTTCCAGCAGATCCAGTGTTGCCCTGCAGTGGTCAGCTGTTTGTGTCCCACACTGCCATATTGGTCCTTCTACAGCCTCTCAAGATATGTGATTGGGCTTTTCTAGGAGGCTCTGGGAGGTCAGAATGGCAGTAAAGAGTGGGACCTCCAGATATCAGCCTCAGTATGTCAGAACTTAATAGGTCTTTACCAGGGGCAACAATACTCATCATAATACACCATATTACCAAAAGTATTGGGACGCCTGTCTTTACATGCACATGAACTTTAATGGTATCCCAGTCTTAGTCTGTAGGGTTCAATATTGAGTTGGCCCACCCTTTGCAGCTATAACAGCTTCACCTCTTCTGGGAAGACTGTCTACTAGGTTTAGGAGTGTGTGTATGGGAATGTTCGATCAATTTTTGGAAGAGCATTTGTAAAGTTAGGCACTGATGTGGATGAGAAGGCCTGTCTCACAGTTTCCCCTCTAATTCATCCCAAAGGTGTTCTATCAGGTTGAGGTCAGGACTCTGTGCAGGCCAGTCAAGTTCCTCCACCCAAAACTCACTCATCCATGTCTTTATGGATCTTGCTTTGTGCACTGGTGCGCAGTCATGTTGGAATGGGAAGGGGGAATTCCCAAACTGTTCCCACAAAGTTGAGAGCATGAAATTGTCCAAAATGTCTTGGTATGCTGATGCCTTAAGATTTCCCTTCACTGGAAGTAAGCGGTCAAGCCCACCCCATAATCCCCCCTCCACCAAATTATTTGGACCAGTGCACAAAGCAAGGTCCATAAAGACATGGATGAGTGAGTTTGGGGTGGAGGAACTTGACTGGCCTGCAAAGAGTCCTGACCTCAACCCGATAGAACACCTTTGGGATGAATTTGAGTGGAGACTGTGAGCCAGGCCTCACAAATACACTTCTGGAAGAATGGTCGAACATTCCCATAGACACACTCCTAAACCTTGTGGACAGCCTTCCCAGAAGAGTTGAAGCTGTTATAGCCGCAAAAGGTGGACCAACTCAATATTGAACCCTATGGAGTAAGAGTGGGGTGCCATTAACTTTCATGTGAGCGTAAAGGCAGGAGCCCCAATACTTTTGGCAATATAGTGTATAATGTAATAAGAGCTAGCCCAAATCTCAAGTCAGTTAGGATGATATACAGGAGTGAGCATAGCTATATCTTGGGGGGTGTAGTATTCTGCATTACCATATTTCATTATTCATGAATTTCATTTAAACAGAACAATAAAAATGGCTTGCAGTTTAATTTCAGGTTTTTAGCAGTATGTTAGAAATAATCAAATATGGGCTATGTTTTCTGGGATGCCAAAATTTGGCTTTGTTTAAAAAAAAAAAAGAAAAAAAAGAAATCCCTCCACCTGCTTCAAGCGCTAAAATATCCTGAAGCTACAGAACTTTTAAGGTCTTGCATGTCACACTGACCCCTTGATGCTGACAGATCAAATGACGCTACTCGCTCAGAAACTGCTCCCTGCCTTTCTCTCCATCGGAAATATCTTTGTCAATGTGCAAAAGATGGTTTTCTGTTTCCTCATTGCCTATTGTGTTTTCCAGTGTTTACAGCCTTAGATGATCTGAAGGGCTGAAGCAAGTGAGAGCAGCTTCCTGAAGATGACAAAAGCTCACGAGGGACACAGACAGAAGGGGAGGGTGTTATGTGCAATATCTGTATGATCGGCCATTGACAAAAGATAGTGGCATATCACATCCTGTCCTTTGAAAACTCCTCTTTGAATTGTGGACACTCTTCTGCTTTGTGCCTTCAGGAGAACTTTTTGGAGGCTCTTGCACAGACACAATAAACCTGGGGCTCAAGCTGTAGGACTATAGGTTGAAGCATACAATCCATGGCAGAAAATCTATGAGCGGACAGGACTGCTTCCAAATTTGAAGCTGCTTTCTAAGAATGTTTGCACAGATGCTGGATGCAAAGATTGAACGCCTGTGTTTTTTCAGGAAGCGTCCAATCTGCACTGCTAACACTTCTCTGGTCAGTCCATTGATGTGTTTTGCTGGCCGAATGCTGCTTGTAATCTTAAGATTAGCACATAGTACAAACCCCAATGAGCACAGATGTGTGTACTGAGTCATTTGGTTGGTACATGGTTTTAATAATTGGTGTTTGGTGGGGGTACTTAACGTACCACGTGAAGATATTCCTAGGGCCTAATGCATCAGGACTAGAAATGTAATGGTTTCTAAACAGTCACAGAATAAATATGGTAAAAGTTTGATTGCTGGTCATGAGTAATTAATTCTAGTTTTTAATATTTACACATTAGACCCCTTTTTTATGTGATAAAGTACAAGACCATCTTTATTTTTTTTTCAATAGATCAGGTCAGAGTTACAAGGGTACCATAGTTAAGAGGAAGCAAGGATGTCTCTAAAAGGCCTTGTTCACTAAAGGCAAATACACTGTGCACTCTGCATAGGAATTTGCTCCAGAGCTTAGTAAATAAGGTGAATCTCTGCTGACTTCCATCATCCAATATTGTGCAAACAAAAATACTGGTTTTTATTTCCCTTGCATGTGATTGGGTATTTTTTGCAAAGTGAAGCTTCAACTCATTTACTAACCCGTGGCACAAATTCCCTTCCAGTCTATTTGCCTTTAGTAAATGAACCTCCATGCCCAATAAGCTGTGCATTTCTGCACACCATCACACATGAATGGCGCGAATAGAGGACATATAAATCAATTGTTTCCTATGTGCCTTGCTCACACCATACATGTGTGGTGGTGATGTGTGTACAGAAATATGGAGTTTAACTGAAATAGCATGAATACCTCCTAGTAGTAGAAGTGACACAAGGTGGATACAGCTTAGTTCCTTGGGTTTTTTTTTTGTATTTTCCAAGCAGAGTTAGAAAATGTCATCTGGAATTGGGGCCCTGATTTAGTTTGTACAAATGCATGTACTGAGTACAGCAGTAACTGCACCTATGAAAGTGATGAAGAGGAGTAGAGTCTAAAATATATACCTGTTATGAGGAAAAATATGGAGGCTGCTACTGCTGACCATTATATATAAATTTACAAGTGTGTGTTCCTGGTCTGACTCGCAGGTAGGGAAAACCCAGAGACAGCCTGGCAACTGACCATATTAAAGGATAAGCAAGTAATGGCAGTCCATATTACTCTCGCAACAGGTGCTGAATTTCTGAAAATACTAGTTGCGTGGATGTTGTGTTTTATTACCGGGCAAAATTTGGAAAGTCAAAAATCCCCATTTTTAGATTTGTTCCAGATCAAAGGACTCATGCACATAGCAGCAAAGAAGGGGGTTGCACAGCTTCCATAAAAAAAAAATATATATATATATGTATCACAAGCCCCCAGCACATTACTATGTATGCAGCAGCTGTGGGTCCCCAGACCTTTTTATGGCAGCTCTGCATGCTGCACAGCCCCCTTACAACCATATGCATGAATGCAAAGTGTTGCAGATAGTTATTAAGTATTACAGACTTTTGGTATTAATAGGAATAGGTTTCCAATGACTGGTACTCTTTATCAATAAAAGTGGCAGTTTTGTATGTACTTGCAAAGATATTGTTTCAATAACCACCACTTGCAATAATCGCATGTAAAATCTGGCAGGCTGGTTGTACTCAAGTTGATTGATTTGGGTACAATCAGCATGCACACATGGTTTGAATCTTGGCAGCTTCCTGCTGAACCTACTGAGATTCAAACTATCGCTGGCCGGCTTAACACACATGATGGACCAGCAAGATTAATTACTATTACCAAACCCTCATATAAACAGTAAAAAATATCACATAGGTGGTAGAGAATACCTGTAACAACCATCACTACAGTAGGAATCATAACAAAAAGAAGTCTTCGTTTTCAGCATATTTTATTTAAAATAAAGATGCAGACATTCTATAACATAAATCATATGTACCATATAAAAAGGGATGTGGATGTACATTTAGGAAGAGAAAGGAAAAAATGGGTGAGACGTAGAAACTCTTATTATTTATAAATATATACAACCGAGAGTTGCGTTTGTATTTACAACACAGTAATGTACTGCAAACACTGTAAATAAAGTGCAGTTCCATAAAAAGAAACCATTCATGTGACCCTGGACCAGAGATGATAGCCAGAGTATGCAATGTAAACTGTGTTTTTGAACAGAATTACATCCGAAGAGCAAACCAGCTGTCAAGCAGAGTCCTAGCTTAATACAGAACCAAGTCCAGTGGGGAATTCAATGCCTCTGACAAGTATGAAGTCTGGAGGTTTTAGGCACGGTTGTGAATTCTCCTTTCTGTAATTTGCAGGACAACCCTGCTCCACAGTGACAACGCTGGAAGATCTCCAGCCCATGTGAACCCTTTCTCCTGTGCTTAGTGCACACTTGACCTTCTTCAAGAACAGGCTTGCAGATCTTTGACCAGAAATGACGAGCGCAGCACAGTCCTGGGCCACAGTCGCTGGACCTAAGGCATACATCGCCATCACGACCTGGATGGGAAGAAAAGAGACATTCCACATAAGTGCCCCTGCTGAGTTATTTCCACATCTCATTGCTAGCCCTTGTTAACTTGCGCACATTTCTCAAATAACTGCTGGGAATTGGTACATGCATGCTATAAAGAGCTCCTATCTTTCCTTAAAAGTGATTACAGCTACTTTAGCCAGCCAGTTGGTTGGAGGGGAGTTGTCAGGTAGAATGGCAAACATATTATGCATCATTCATTATTAAAGAACTACTATGCAACACTAACTTACCTTTAAAAGGTTGAACTCCGGCTGGAGAGGTAGTGAACTTGGTGTTTGTATCCATGGTAGCATGTTCACTTTGGTAGGTTTCCATGATGGTGTCCTCTTGATAACCAAGCTGTGTGAAGCGGTCATGTTCTTGTTCTACTGGCACGCAGATACCTGTAATGCAAGCAGGGCATGTCTTAGCACAGTGGTGTAAAAGTGTGAGCCATTAGTAAGGGAACAATACAGTCAGTATGGAGATGATGATTACACTGGACACCTGTAAAACCCATCACAAAGCTATCACCTGCTTAGACTTCATACAAAGCCGGACAATGCGTTTTATGTGTCTACATAATGGGGTACTAAAGAGCACCGACACAATAGGGGGCCCATATGGCCAGCAACACAACTTCAAATGGGGCGGTGGGTAGAACATTAGCAATTGTCATGATAAGTGACCCTTTGGTGGACATGTAAAAAGTAAAAAGCCCAGTTCCAGTTTGCTTTGAGCTTTACCCATAGTTTGTTCAAATCCTCAAAGGGAAAGCATTACACTCTGTTGTTGGGAAGAATGAGCCACTTAGATTTACAGCTACAGACAATGCATTATTCATTGGGCTCAGAAATCCCCTTTACATGTCAAATAGGCTGATTTGAACTTAAATTAGGAAGCTGCTGTTCTACCTTTGAACACTAAAATGAGCAGTTGTGTTTGGTACACAGACCTGTTTATGTTGTTAAACCATGATGTGCTTCCATAATGTTTGCATTTTAAAGTTACCAAAGGAAAGTCTAACGACTTGGTGATGCACGTTCCATAAACACTGATCTTTTGTGAAACATGATTAGTTCTTTTGAGGCTTCACCTAGCCCAGGCTGACATTCTATTCTATAGTGACAGTTTGGATGTTACTTACCATTACTGCAGTAGTTGCCCATACAGCACATGGCATCCCGCAGACAACGCTTCCTACGTTTTCTGCATGCCAGGCACACCATGGAGTTCCCACTTCTGGAGCTGTGACAGAACTCATCCAGAGCGCAGTCATCGTCCTCTGTGCAGGAATACAGCTGGCAGATAAAAGCAGTATATCAGTCAGTATATAGGATATCCACATGTGAGCATCACTTCTTATATGCATTGGGTCACATTGGACAACTAGGGGAAAATAGACTATTCACTTAGCAGGGGGAGTTAAACATTGCAAGGGGGGGGGGGGTTCCTTTAAATATCAGTGGATCTGATGGAATTTCATTTTGAAAAGAATGCACAAAAACACAACATTTTTCCTTGCATCCTACTGGATGTTAGAAGTGCATAGTTTAGCTCAAGCTAAGGGCAAATTCTGTTGCAAAGCAAACCACCCATTTGCCTTTAGTAAATAGCCCCCCTGGAATCAGAAACCATTGCAGGACCTGTCATGTTAGTAGTAAGGACAGTGCTGGTTACAAATGTGACCCATTTGCTACACTGTTGTATGCCAGGCTGATTGGACACATCAATGACTGCACTATAGGGTTTTCTCAATGATAAAGTAATTACCGCATGCAGAATTGTCTACTTACCGGGTAGGCATCAAAAGAGTGGTATTTATTGGCCATGTCATAGAAAGAGTCCGGGCTGACACTGACCGGATAGAAGCCCATAGGCTGCCCAGCCGGAGCTGCAGGGACGTTCTTGATGGAGTTGGAGCCGGAGCTGGACTTCATGACATAGGTGGAGGCTCCATGGAGGAGGGTGGAACACAGCGTGACCAGGGACAGCAGCATCCTCATCAGTGCGCGGTGCATGCCCAGCTACTACACTCCTAAATCCCGGGAGGAGCTGTCAGCGGGAGAAGCTGTCAGCGGGAGAACTTCTCTTCTCTGCTACTTTATGGAAAGGTTCGGGACTCCTCCGCCTCTACTTATACGACTCCGATTGTTTGCACACCGCCCCTCACACGGGACAACAAAGGCGAAGGGATGGGATTTCAAAGCTGCACTTCTGACGCTCCAGCCAAGTCTAAATCACAGGGCAGACTGGCAGCCGGGGATTTCACAATCATTGTAATTAGCAATTAATTTCTGGAAGATCACACAGGTCAGCCTGCAGGGGAGGAATTGCAACAGAATAGGAAATGGCTCCCTCAATTACATCTTCGTATATCGTGTGTGTGTGCAAAATAAATACATTACAAATATAAATATCAGTCCAGGGGTGGAAGCACGATGACCGAAACATTGAAAGATTGCAGTTTACACGAAATTCCACTTTCTGTAAAACAAAATTATCTCTCTTCATTCATGTAATACATGGGGCTGCAACTGCTGGGTTTCTCTATATTGCACTTAGCTGGGCTTCATATTTATAGAAATAAAACACTTTCATCTTCAATCAAAGTGCTTGGCTGCGGCAAACTTTGGAATAAACATGAAAGAGTAATCTCTCCTACATAAAAGTATCGGCGTTTTCAGCCATTAGATGGTAAACTGCATAAAAAACCTCTGAAATCATCTATCTATCTATCTATCTATCTATCTATCTATCTATCTATCTATCTATCTATTTATCTATCCTTTTCTGTATCTATCTATATATCCCCTCTTTCTCCCCCCCTCTATCTATCTATCTATCTATCTATCTATCTATCTATCTATCTATCTATCTATCTATCTATCTATTTATCTATCCTTTTCTGTATCTATCTATATATCCCCTCTTTCTCCCTCTATCTATCTATCTATCTATCTATCTATCTATCTATCTATCTATCTATCTATCTATCTATCTATCTATCTATCTATCTATCCAGCTATCTATCTATCTATCCTTTTCTGTATCTATCTATATATCCCCTCTTATTCCCCCATCTATCTATCTATCTATCTATCTATCTATTTATCTATCCTTTTCTGTATCTATCTATATATCCCCTCTTTCTCCCCCCATCTATCTATCTATCTATCTATCTATCTATCTATCTATCTATCTATCTATCTATCTATCTATCTATCTATCCTTTTCTGTATCTATCTATCATTTTCTGTATATATCTTATCTAT
>BLSH010367861.1:2070220-2082215 GCA_018402905.1 Glandirana rugosa | reverse complement strand
TCTATGTCTTTTACTATCTATGTCTTTTCCTATCTATCTATCTATGTCTTTTACTATCTATGTCTTTTCCTATCTATCTATTCTATCATTTTCTGTATCTATCTATCTATCCTTTTCTGTATCTATCATTTTCTGTATCTATCTATATATCCCCTCTTTCTCCCCCCCTCTATATATCTATCTATCTATCTATCTATCTATCTGAACTCTGTTTACTGATTCCTAGAAACATATTGATCTCTCACTTTTCAGATCTATCAGTTTTCATAATTGTAGATTTTTTAGTTTTATTGGATCTGTATAACTACTTTCTAACTGTAAAATTGCAGTATGCATTATAAGTAGAACATATAAATACAGTACGTGTGATTCTATGAAGTCAATATACACCTTTCTAGTATATAGCTATGTAATCTTCTAGACATGTGTCTCTTGTTATAGACACACCCAATGAGATGGTGCAAATCATAAAACTATATACAAGGATCAGTAAATATTTCTTGCCCTGGTCCATTTTGAGTGTAGGGATCTGGCAGTAACCTGATGATTTTATAGTCATTTTACAATGATATGCAGTGTGTCTTATTGGAAATGAAGAGGAAGTACATTTATTTATTGGGCTTTTAGCTTTAGTGTATACAGGTAGTATGTTTATCTTTATTTCTTCTGTAATATTTGATGTTTAAAGAAGTGACCTGAAAGGGATCTGGAATATCTCAGAAGCCAGTGATTCTTCAATACTGATTGAGTGTACAGAACACAAACACATAGGGATCCTCTCCATCACTTTGCATGACATGCCCTGCTGTAGCAGAATCCCTTTACCTGGATACATAAGGATGTGTTAACTAGTGCTATATCGCCAACTAGCGGTGGCATTGTAGTATTGTGTGTTAGTATGAGTTCCCTTAAAGTGGTTCTAAAGGTAAAATGTTTTCTTACCTTAATGCATTCTCTACATTAAGATGAAAACCTCTCCTGTTTTCAGCTTTCTCTCAGCTCCCACTTATACTTACCTGAGCCCAATTTTGATCCAATGATGTGCCCGAGAGCGGCGACTCTCTCTGCTCTCTCCTAACTGGCCATAGAGGCAGCAGTGGGATCTATTGGCTTCTGCAGCTTTTAATCACAGACTGGGAAGAGAGAGCGGGAGGTGGGGCTCAGCCGTGCTATGTATGCCAATGGGCACACACAGCCCAGCTCAGGATCGAGCCCGCATGAGTGCCACCCCATAGCAAGCAATTTGCTATGGTGGCACTCCGAATGGGAGAGGTGTTTGGGGGAACCCCAGAAGAGGATTGGGGCTGCTCTGTGCAAAACCACTGCATAGAGCAGGTAAGCATGACATGCTTGTTGTTTAACAATTAAAGTGATTGTAAAAGAGATTTTTTTTTTTTAGTTTATATGTCCTCCAATATGTGCAGTATTGAAAAGATGAAGGTGAATATTTATGAATTCACATGGCACAGTTAGCAATTAGATGTTCATTCTCTTTTGTCCTAAAATGCAAGATAATGCATAGCACACTCTGTCTGTCCAGATTCTGAGGAACTACAAGTCCAAGCATGCCCACTGAGAGTTCGAAAAGCAATGCACATTTAGAAAAGAAAGAGCTTTGTTTGTGGATCGCCCTGTGTTTTAATTGGAAGATCATTACAGAGTGATGAAATGTTCTAGATCTGAGGTCTATAATACACAAGAAAGTCATTTAACATCAAGGTGGCTCTAGGACACCGTCAGGTTGTTACTGTGGAATGAAGAGGAGATGGGAATGTCTCAATTTAATGTTAACAACATACAAACACACAATTGGGCCTATTTATCAGATGCTGAGATGTTTTGCAGAGGTTATTACTTTTTTGAACAAGTCAAGGTTTATTTTGACACTTCAAAAAGCCGTCCTGATGAATTTTTGGCATTCTCTGTCTATAACCTCAAATTTTAGTCATTATCCAGGCACCAAGTTTCATGATCTCTGAGGCCAGAAGATCTGTGCAGTCTACATTATTAGTCCCTGTGTTCAGACAAGGGAGCAGAGTGTTACAAAGCTCAGGACGCCATACACTTCAAAAGATTAAATTACAGTAGCTAATGTATTCTTTCATTTGTTAATGTTAACATATGTAACAGCAAGGACTGCTTACTGTAATACACATTTGATTGAAAGCTCTTTTGCTGCAAATCAAAGATTCCAATGTCTCACAATTTTATGGGATTATATTGATTATATCATTAGAATTAAAAACAGTCACTTGACAAGCAAAAGATCTGATCGCTCTGGTGTCACACAATATGTAATGTGGTCACAAAGATCTGATTGCATATGTATAGTTTTCTATGGGTCCATACACACAGCCATTTAAAGATCAGTGAACTTGTGCTGCATTCAGATCTGTAAAAACAAACAAACGAAAACAATAAAAGAGAAAAATTTGCATCTGAAGTGACTGTCTTTTACATTGCATACCTGCAAACCTTAGTGCTAACCTTTACTTGCATACAGTGCAAATATACTCTATTACTATACAAGAGCCATCAGCATCTTAGTAACAGAGGGCACTAGGCAACAATAGCTGTCTGCATCCTAGCAACAGAGGACGCTAGGTGACCATAGCTACCTGGGTCCTAACTATGCAGGACGCTACAAAGCAATAGCCGCCTATGTCTTAGCCACCAATAGGCTGCATTAAAGTGGAATTAAGGCACACACACTTTCCTTAGTTCCAATGGTCCAATACCTGCAGTTCCCTCGCCAGCACCAGCATCTTTTCCCTGGGTACTGGTTTTTGGCTGTTTTCATTGGCCTGTGCATAATAATGTCACTCCTGCGCATGCACAGGAGTGTAGTAATCCTGGCACACTGGCAGTGTGCTGGAATGTAACTGAGCTGTGTATGTGCAGCTCAGTGTACATTCCGCAGAAGATTGTGAATAGACAGGTAAGTGCACTGAAGTATTTAGCTATAGATTTTAATGTTACCCTTTTAGGGCACTTTCACAATGGGGGTGGTGGGGCGGTAGTGGTAAATCACAGCGGGGATTTACCGCTGTTACAGCAGTGAGAGCGGTGTGCATTTAACCCCCCACAAGGGGTTAAAACGGGGTTAAAAGTGCTCGCTCTCCGTGCTTCCGAGGCGGTGTGCAACTGCTTCGGAAGCGCTACCCCATTGTTTTCATGGACAGGGGCGGTAGAGGAGCGGTATATTACCGCTCACCGCACCGCTCCAAAAATGCGGCTTGTAGAACTTTTTGTAACATTCTGCAAGCGCACCACCCCAGTGTTAAAGCATTCCGGCTTTCACATTGGGGTGGATGAGGAGTAACTTTTGAGTCGTTGTACAGGCGCTATTTTAGCTAAATAGTGCCTGTAAAGCGCCTCAGCGTGAAAGGGGTCTTACTCAATATCATACCTTTTTACTGATAGTATATATTTGGTGAAATATTTTCCATAGGTAGGGAAGATCCACTTTAGCATGAATGCAACTGACTTGTTTAGCCCTCTGATTCCTTCGGTATTGAATTGTATTGTAACTGTATTGTCTGCCGTCATGTTGTAAAGTGCTACACAAGCTGTTGGCAATATATAGATCCTGAATAATAATAATTAAAGTGAGTCAGGTTAACCCATGAGAAATTTAGGGTAGATTTAGTGTGAATTGGGCCTTACGCTTTTAAGCAAATCTGTCATTTATAATACAACCTGACAGTGTTTAATAGCACAGTGAAACCATTGGGGAATTGGTTCTACTTCTGAAATCTGTGCTGTAGTTGGCAAGCAATCAGCAGCGGAAAATGAGCAGTACTGGTGTCTTCTGTTTAAACCTTTAATAGTTGTCTGGACACTGAAGTTTATTTAAAATTTCAGCATATTGAAATTTGCATTGTAATATTAATCAGGACAATGGTTAAAGCCGGGTACACACAATCAGATTATTGGACGAATTTTCGTCCATTTTTTGTTGGATGCTAGTCTCATATCGAATCTTAAGAGGTTACTAAACATCCGAAAATTTTCATATGACAAAATGCAAGGTTAGAAGTGATGTAATTTGTTGAATAGTTTTGTATGTGTTTTTTTGTTTCTGAGCATGCGTAGTCTTGCTCTAGTGATTTTTTTCGGACAAAAACTGTACTAATTAAACAAAAATCGGATGTTGTGTTCAAAAACTACAAACATTTTTGAGCCTGCACATCACTTTTTGTCGTCCATAAATTCGGAATCGGCTATTGAAAGCACCATATGAACGATCAGAAAATCGGCAGATCTTTCGTCGGACGAAATTTTTCTTCAGATTTTCTGATCGTGTGTATGGGCCTTTTGTCAGTGCAATTTGATGAACTACCTTTATGACCACACATGCATTTCTTGATGATTTCTTTTTAACAAATGAGTGGGTCTTTATTTATATAATAAATGTATTGTGAAGCTTTTCATATGAAGCGACACTGGGCAAAATTACACTTGTCCCTCTAGGGACTTCAAGGTGCCCTACATAAAGTTAGAGATTTAAAGAGGGTAGCTGATTTGTCTCTTTGGCAAGATATACACTATATTACCATAAGTATTGGGACACCTGCCATTACACACAAATTAAATTTAATGGCATCCCAGACTTAGTTCATAGGGTTCAATAATGAGTTGGCTCACCCTTTGTAGCTATAATAACTTCAAATCTTTTGGGAAGGCTGTCCACAATGCTTAGAAGAGTGTCTATGGGGAATGTTTGACCATTCTTCAAGAAGCAAATTTGTGAGGTCAGGCACTGATGTGGATGAGAAGGCCTGGCTCGCAGACTCCCCTCAAATTACTCCCAAAGGTGTTCTATCAGTTTGAGGTCAAGTGCAGGCCAGTCAAGTTCCTCCACCTCAAACTCACTCATCCATGTCTTTATGAACCTTGGTTTGTGCACTGGTGCGCAATAATGTTGGAACAGGAAGGGGCCATCCCCAAACTGTTCCCATAAAGATGGGAGCATGAAATTGTCCAAAATGTCTTGATATGCTGATGCCTTAAGAGTTCTCTTCAGTTGAACTAAGGGTCCAAGCCCAACCCCTGAAAAACAACCCCACACCATAATCCCCCCTCCACCAAATGATTTGGACCAGTGCACAAAGCAAGGTCCATAAAGACATGGATGAGCGAGCTTGAGGTGGAGGAACTTGACTGTCCTACACAGAGTCCTGACCTCAACCTGATAGAACACCTTTGGGATGAATTAGAGTGGAGACTACGAGCCAGGCATTCTCGTCCAACATCAGTGCCTGAACTCACAAATGCTCTTCTGGAAGAATGGTCAAACATTCCCATAGACACTCCTAAACCTTGTGTACAGCCTTCCCAGAAGAGTTGAAGCTGTTATAGCTGCAAAGGGTAGGCAAACTCAATATTGAACCCTACGGAATGCCATTAAATTTAATTTGCGTGTAAGGGCACGTGTCCCAATACTTTTTTTAATATGGTGTAGCTTTCAGACACTTTCATGAATACGATCATTAGACATGTTCGATTTTTTTAGTCATAAATCAAATTCTGATGAAAATGTGCGTGATTCAGAGAACCATATGTATCTGAATCACAATAGTAATGATTTTCAATGAATCCAAAATAAATTATAACAAGAACAACAAACTCATTTGTATTCATTGATTTGGTTCCATTTGTTGTCATTCCAGCGAGAGTAGATTGAATATTCTAATAAGGTTCTTCTTGTATTGGGGTTGGGTCCATTTGTTTAACTTGTATGTGCGTGGTCCAATAAACAAAGTCAGTTGGGAATGGGGAAATTAATTCAACTGAATAACATAACAAATAAACCAGGTTTAAATAGGGAATGATTCGTTTTATTTAGATGAGAGCAGCATGGTGATCTTTGATTCTTGGATAATCGGCCAATTCTTTAGCATTAACATTTTTCATTATTAAAAAAAATGCACTACATATGAAATGGAAACATTGCAATAAATACAGTAAGGTGTAAAAGTGAAATAAGATTATTAATTTGCTACTTTATTATTATTATTATTATTATTATTATTATTTATTATTATTATTATTATCACATTAAAACAAACCTAGTCAATCTTCTGAAATAACAAAAGAATAACAGAACTCTGAAAATTTGAATAGAATCAGAAACGAATGTATACTCTCCTGAAATAATGAATCGTTCTGAAAACAAATAATTCTAAGATAAGATGAGATTAAATGATTTACTTAAGGAATGAAACCAAAACTAAACAAATGTTTCCATCATGAACATCTCTAATGATTTTTAGTACTTAAATACAAAATAAATTTTTCTGACCTAAGTTCACCTTTCAGTAAAAATAAAACATGCACATATTTTTGCAGGTAAAAAAATGTACATTTATTCTTTTTTTTTTAAACAGGACCCTGCAAAGTAATTTAACCTGTGATCAGTAGCAGGGGGCAGTGGCACAGCCCTGCCAATTTTAAATATGACAGCAGCTACAGTGGAGAAGAACCCCCTGCCCACTCTCACGTGGAAAGGGGCTCAGGGGTGAGGGGGGCAGGTACTGGAACATTTTACACCCTAAATACAGGTTAAATATATTCCTTAAGGTGAATTTATCTTTTCAATGAAGCAGTTTGCTCATAAGGAGTGATAATCTGAGCCTAGGGTTGCCACCTCATCCCTTTTAAACCCGAAAACATATGAATTACACAGGTTCTGAGGCTAATTTAATGCAGATGAGGCACCAAGTGAGTTTAATTACCACCTTAATCAGCCAGAGAACCTGTGTAATTAATATGTGTTCGGTTTTAAAGGGATGAGGTGACAGCCCTATCTGAGCCCGAGGTTGTTTGACTTTATCGGCAGTAAAGCCCCGTACACACGGGTGCAACGGTTGTACAACCGAACGTCCAACTTTGGACCAAGTTGGATGTTGGCTGTTGTGTCTCGCATACTGACATGAACTAAGCGATTTTTCAACCAAGCCTAACGTGGTTATGTGTTACGAGCATATACCGAGGTAGTTCAGGTGAATGTGATTTGTGAATTAGGAACGTAGGTTTCCCAGAACGGACACTTCTGGGCGTTTCTGACTTCTGAGCATGCCTGTTTTGCACGTACAACTTTGTTGGACCAACTTCTCTGTACACACGGTACAACAGTTGTACAACCGCTTGTTGTACAACCAAAGTTTTCTAGTCTGCTCATCCAACTTCAGTTGTACAACCATTGTACGACAGCTGTTGTAATTGCTCATACTAAAGCCTCATACACACGGGACGACGATCGTACATACGATCGTCTCAAATCATATGTTGGCTATTGTATCTAGCATACTGACTGCACTACACGATCGTACGACCAAAGAAAGAACGTTCAGGTGCATGCAATTAGCATCCGGCCGTTCCTGACTTCTGAGCATGTTTTGCACAACGCAACTTGTTGTACCAACTGCTCTGTACACACGATACAACGGTCGTATGACCACTTGTTGGTAAGACCATGTTTTCTAGTTTGCTCATACAACTCCCGTTGTACGACTGTCGTATGTCGTACGAACGATTGATTTCGCATACAACGGTCGTTCGTACAACCTGTTGTATGCGATCGTCGTTCCGTGTGTACGAGGCTTTACGGCCGGATGATCATACAACAAGCTGGTTGTACGACCATTGTTGTGAAACCGTTGTACCGTGTGTACGGGGCTTTACAAATGAAATAGACCAGCACAGTTAAAATAAGTCAAGTGGCATATTGTAAAGCGCTACACAAACTGTTTATGCTCTCTAAATCCTATAAAATAAAACTAAAAAATGCAAATGTTTTAAAATGAAAGTGATGACATTATTCTGTAAATACAAATTACTTTTTTCAAATGCAAAATACAAATGGCGTGAGATTGCTATTTTTGACATGTATTTTAAATTATATTTCACATATATCCTTATATATTGTATAGTATAGTATAATAGCTCAAAGAGGAAAGGGGAGAAATAATATATTTTTTTAAATTAGGTTCAATGTTTTAGTATGCAAAATAGTGCAAATAATTTAAATAAGAAGTGCAATTAGATTTCATGTTGCACTATTACAGCAGTATGACTACTCTCTTAAAAATATCCCTGTGTTTTTGTGCTATATTTCCTAATTATCCGACACTTCCATTGAGTGAAACTAACACTCCACTTTGTTAAAACTAACATACATGTGTGTCAAAATAGTTGAAGATCCCAATAAGCCTGCACCCATTGCACTTCATTGAACTAAATTGTGAAGGCATTCTTCTCCCTGACTGGCTAGTCTTTGTTTTCACAGCACATCCCTGCACACTGCACTTTAAAATCATGCTTGTTTAAGGATTCTCTTTGATGAGCAGAGATCAAACAGCCTGTAGACCCCAGGTCCTAATCAGACTTTGGCAAAGATGGCATTTTCACAAGTAGTTAGCTGGCTTGGGTTTTTTTGCAGGTTTTTAAAGACATTGTACTCAGCACATTCGTCTGGTTAAATGTTAGGTAATCCTTACTGTGACTACTGCTTGTCCTAAATCCATTCACACTACAATGGTTGATGTTTCCTTGCAGTGTCATTTCTTGAGCAAACAAACAAACCTCTAAGTTAATTAAATCGGGTGGGGGGCAATCATCGAAAGGATGGGGGGGTTAGGTTAAGCTTTTGTCAAGAGTGAAAAATAAAAGAAAAAACCAACAGCCAGTAATGGCATTACATTTGACATTTATTATATTTGTCTGTCCAAAGTATCAACATTTGGCTCCATCTTGTGGCATTTCACAATACAACAACTTGCTGTGTATTCATTATATTTATGAAATGGGGATGAATGAATAAGAAACAAAAAAGGATTACTCATGTCTTCCCAAAATTTTGGGCACTTTGTCTAAAACCAGCCATAAATGTTACAATTTGATTTAAAGCCCAACTCTCATATGGCAAAGGACTCAAGGGTGAGGGGGCCAGGTACGCTATACAAAGTGGAGATGGACTCAGCCCGCGCTAGTCTATAGGGCAATCGAATGGAAATGGACCGCCTGTCTGTTTACATCCAATGCTATCCGATCCACCATCAGGGGTCCTCAAACTATGGCCCTCCAGTTGTTCAGGAACTACAATTCCCATCATGCCTAGTTATGTCTTTGAATGTCAGCGTTTTACAATGCCTGCACCAGATGAATGGGGAAGAGGTCCCCCATTCGTCTTGAATAGAGATCTTTATCTCAAGTTCCTTATTTTGTGAGGAACCTGTGAAATCAACCTTCAGGCGAGATGAGTTCCGAATTAATATTTTGTCACCATGGAGAGCACCCCTTTTACATGGCCGTCAGAGTATACTCTGATCTGATATCTATCAAATCACCCCTTTTTATAGGGATTCGTATACATGACACATCTCTTCATATCAACATACACATGGCATACCAGTCCCCTGACAGATCACCTTATTACAGATTACCAATTAGCCCAATACCAGGAAAGTCCCCAGACTATGTATGTTATATAAGGTTGTTTATCACAGAAGCTTAAACGGCCATTTTAACTCATTTAAAATGGAGAATGCAACCACACATTAATTATCATGCTTAATATAAAATGACTTATTATTATCTATGTGTACTAATACTAAATAATATTTTTAAATGTATATAATATTAACAATCATTAATGTATACTATTATATGAATAGTAAGGAACATATACAGCATCTCACAAAAGTGAGTACACCCCTCACATTTTTGTAAATATTTTATTCTATCTTTTCCTGTGACAACACTGAAGAAATTACACTTTGCTACAATGTAAAACAGTGAGTGTACAGCTTGTATAACAGTGTAAATTTGCTGTCCCCTCAAAATAACTCATCACACAGCAAATAATGTCTAAACTGCTGGCAACAAAGGTAAGTACACCCCTAAGTGAAAATGTCAAAATTGGGCCCAATTAGCCATTTTCCCTCCCCGGTGTCATGTGACTCGTTAGTGTTACAAAGTCTCAGGTGTGAATGGGGAGCAGGTGTGTTAAATTTGGTGTTATCGTTCTCACTCTCTTATACTGGTCCCTGGAAGTTCAACATGGCATCCCATGGCAAAGAACTCTCTGAGGATCTGAAAAAAAGAATTGTTGCTCTGCATAAAGATAGCTTAGGCTATAAGAAGTCGAAACTGAGCTGCAGCACGGTGGCCAAGACCATACAGCGATTTAACAGGACAAGTTCCACTCAGAACTGGTCTGCATGGCTTTCATCCCAGAAGGAAGCCTCTTCTAAAGATGATGCACAAGAAAGCCCGCAAAGTTTGCTGAAGACAAGCAGACAAAGGACATGGATTACTGGAACAAGGTCCTGTGGTCTAATGAAACCAAGACAAACTTATTTGGTTAAGATGGTGTCAAGCATGTGTGGCGGCAACCAGGTGAGGAGTACAAAGACAAGTGTGTTTTGCCTACAGTCAAGCATGGTGGTGGGAGTGTCATGGTCTAGGGCTGCATGAGTGCTGCCAGCACTGGAGAGCTACAGTTCATTGAGGGAACCATGAATGCCAACATGTACTGTGACATACTGAAACAGAGTATGATCCCCTTCCTTTGGAGACTGGGCCGCAGGGCAGTATTCCAACATAACGACCCCAAACACACCTCCAGGATGACCACTGCCTTGCTAAAGAATCTGAGGGTAAAGGTGATGGACTGACCAAGCATGTCTCCACACGTAAACTCTATTGAGCATTTGTGGGGCATCCTCAAACGGAAGGTGGAGGAGCGCAAGGTCTCTAACATCCACCAGCTCCGTGATGTCGTCATGGAGAAGTGGAAGAGGACTCCAGTGGCAACCTGTCAAGCTCTGGTGAAGTCCATGTCCAAGAGAATTAAGGCAGTGCTGGAAAATAATGGTGGCCACACAAAATATTGACACTTTGGGCCCAATTCGGACATTTTCACTTAGGGGTGTACCCACTTTTGTTGCCAGTGGTTTAGACATTAATGGCTGTGGGTTGAGTTATTTTGAGGGGACAGAGAAAATTTACACTATTATACAAGCTGTACACTCACTACTTTACATTGTAGCAAAGTGTCATTTCTTCAGTGTTGTCACATGAAAAGATATAATAAAATATTTATAAAAATGTGAGGGGTGTACTCGTGTGAGATACTGTATATTGTCCCTACACGGTCTGTTTTGGGTGGACAGGATCAAATCGGACGGTGTCGGGTGTTAGCGAACATGTGTCCACTGACATCTGTCGCTCCATAGAAGAGACTGGAGGGTGTGATCAGGTCCGCCTGAAAAACTGACAGGCGGATCTGATCGGATGACGCATGTGAAAGGGGCTTTCAAGCACATTTATGCATCCTCCACAATCCTGGCAAATGACACTCTCTCATGCTCCTGTGATGGACTGTCCCTCAGAGTCCTCGTGTCCAGTGCAGGGCTATTGACCCTACAATGGTCTTGATGACATCAGGAACTTAGACCACTGGAACAATGTAGGGGAAGACGCTGCAGGGACTGGTCTAGCAGTACAGAGGAATGGAGAATCAAGTATGTAAATCTACTTTATCATGCCCCTTAGACCTAGCATTTAACCCTTGTAGTGCAGGCACAGCCCCACTTCAAGGGAGAACTGTCAAGATTCCTGAAGTTGGGCTTTAAAGTATCTTCTTTAGATTTACCAACAACAATGTAGTAGGAAGATCTACCCAAATGCATATCAATCAAACAATTTTTTGTTTAGATAGGACATAGCACAATCACCGCTAGTTTCAGCTGCGATTTTCCACTGTTATAGCGGTGCTATGGCACCGCTATGCAGGTGGGAGCACGGTGCTTTTAACCCACCACAAGGGATTAAAAGTGCCGGCGAGCTGCTCTTCCGAGGCGGTGCTTCAATAGCAGGGGCGGTGGAGGAACGGTATAATCACCGCTCAGCGCACCGTCCCAAAGATGTTGCTTGCAGGACTTTTTGTAATGTATTGCAAGCTGTAGAAACCCTGCCACGCGACTCGCCA